>CM034313.1:38511836-38836926 GCA_019925795.1 Dendrobium chrysotoxum | reverse complement strand
GGTGGATTGGTGGTGGTGGAGGAGCGTCAGCAGGAGCAGCAGCCTCTTCGTCATCAAACTCGGGATCGGCGTGAGCGGGCCCCCTGATGGAATAAGATACGAAAAGAGGCTTCGGAGTAGAAGATTGGAAGAGATGATCTGGAGGTAGCGGATAATAAAGTTGATACTTAGTATCTAAGATGTATCCTATGACATGTCCTAAAACAAGTTCAGTTTTCGGCGGGCACCTGGATATCGGTATGCAGACAGGGTATGGATATAATCAAAAACCATTTGGGCTT
The DNA here is from genome assembly GCA_019925795.1 of Dendrobium chrysotoxum. Taxonomy (NCBI): domain Eukaryota; kingdom Viridiplantae; phylum Streptophyta; class Magnoliopsida; order Asparagales; family Orchidaceae; genus Dendrobium; species Dendrobium chrysotoxum. The sequence goes on along the minus strand of CM034313.1, from coordinate 38,836,645 downwards.
CATTGAATTTGGTTCTAGATATTATTAGATACGTGACCACAGACAGCAGCGGAGTAATATGGATGCGGTCTCCAGTTTTGGATATGATGGACGTGTGAAGGACTTGCTAGATAACGCATGCATTCTGATTCAGGGTTTAGATAAGGGGCAGGTGTTGATTGGATGGGACACCTCTAAGGGTCATATTAACTGAGGTCCAATCATAATCATGTGAGATTATAGATTGGGGACGAGGACCGTCAGTGGACAGCCCAATGTGTGCAGCTATATCATTGACGGTGATAACGACATACTGTTTGCAGACATAGGAGGTGAAAGTGGCATTCTCTAGGTAGATTTTTATATTGGCAAGAAACTCAAAAAGCTGTTTGAAGTGGAAATAAAATGCTAGAGTCAACAGTAATTGAAGAGTGGTGGAGGCGAAAAGGTTCATCATCTCAAAATTCAGAGCGGCTTGATTCAACATTCGAGATGAGGTGATTTTGGCTTCTTTGAGTTTATTGTATGCTTTCTCGTCTGCAGCGGAGAGAAAGCGATCATCAATTCACCGAGAGGAGGAAGAGCTCCCGACGATCATTCGGCCGCGCTTACTTGCACCAGACATTATGGAAGAATTGAATTGAGAGAGTGAGGAATTTGGAGTGAGTGAGTTAAGCCAAATAAGCCCTCCATTTTATAAAATTTGGAATATATCATACAGTACGATTGAGGATCGTACAGTACGATAGGTATAATAATGTCGTCTGGACGACCATTCAAAAAAGTGAGTCAAATCATACAGTACGATCAGAATCGTACTATACGAACGTGAGTGAGAGGCGTTCGTCCCGAGAAGTCGTCTGAACGACCTTTGACAAAAAGAATCGTACAATATGAATAGGTGTTCATACAGTATGAAGGGCAATAATATTCGTATTGGCCGGGTTTAAATTCATCCCAATCCATTTGACACGTGGATCGTACAGTACGATGTGTGGTTCATATAATACGATGGCCAATAATGTGTATTGTATGGTACCAGTGGTGAGTCGTATAGTATAATATGTACAAGCCAGGAGAGATCTGGACCATGAATGGGAGTGGACGACTGAGATTTGAGTGATTTTGGGATAATCGTACAGTACGATATATGATCGTACAGTACGATGTGTAGAAAAATTCAAGGTTTGTCATTAGCAAGGTAAGAGGATCAGGAAACCAATTATTTATTTTTTTTAACAAAACAATCATAACAAACACACATATTTTTTTTAAACAAAACAATCATAACAAACACACATATTTTTTTTTAGGCTTGAATGTCTATGACACCTAATTTTGTTTTTAAGGTGCTAAAGGTGTCATAATCTATTGGTTTTGTGAAAATGTCAGCCAATTGATATTCAGTAGCAACGTGGTGCATTTTAATATCTCCTTTGGCTATGTGATCTCTTATGAAATGATGTCTAATGTCTATATGTTTTGTTCGTGAATGTTGAATTGGATTTTTGGATATGCAAATAGCACTAGTGTTGTCACACATGATTGGAATGGTTCCTACAGGTAGTCCTAGATCTAAAAGTTGTTGTTTTAACCACAAAACTTGTGCAACACAGCTACCTACCGCTATATATTTTGCTTCGACTGTTGATAGGGCTAACAAATTCTGTTTTCTACTGGACCATAAAACTAATGATTGTCCAATGAATTGACAAGTACCAGAAGTGCTTTTTCTATCTACCCTACATCCTGCAAAGTCTGAATCTGAGTACCCTAAGATTTCAAAAGTAGTGCTGTGTCTAGGATACCAAATTCCTAAGTCCGGGGTGCCTAGTAGATATCTAAGAATTCTTTTGATAGCAGTCATGTGAGATTCTTTCAGGTCAGCTTGAAAGCGGGCACAGTGACACACACTAAACATTATGTCTGGTCTACTTGCAGTCAAGTAGAGAAGTGATCCAATTATTCCCCTATACCTCTTTTGATCTACAGACTTCCCACTGGGATCTTTATCTAATTGAATGTTAGAGCTCATGGGTGTATTCATAGTCTTAGCATTATCTATTTCATATTTTTTCAAAATATCATTTATGTACTTAGATTGGCTAAGGAACGTTCCACCTTCCATCTGTTTTACACTAAACCCAATGAAGTAACTAAGTTCTCCCATCATACTCATTTCAAACTCATCACTCATTATTTTTGAAAATTCATTACATAAGTTTTTCTCCGTCGATCCGAACAAGATGTCATCTATATAAATCTGAACAATGAGTATCTCAACTCCTTCCTTCTTCAAGAATAAGGTGGTGTCCACACTACCCTTAACAAAGTCTCTATCTAGTAGGAACGTACTAAGTCTTTCATACCAAGCCCTAGGTGCTTGTTTTAACCCGTATAGTGCCTTTTTCAGTTTGAACACATGGTTTGGAAATTGTGAGTTTTCAAACCCCGGGGGTTGCTCCACATAAACATCTTCCTTGATTACCCCATTCAAGAAAGCAATCTTGACATCCATTTGATACAGCTTAAATCCCTAAGACAAGCAAAGGCTAATAATACCCTGATGGCTTCTAATCTTGCTACCGGAGCAAAGGTTTCTCCTCCCCGTATAATCTCAACTTCTTCTTCTTCATGACTAGATTTAAAGGTCTTATTGCATTCATCAAATACCACATGGGTGTAGTCTTCTACTACTAGGGTTCTCTTATTAAAGATTCTATAGGCTTTACCTACAAATGAGTAGCCTAGGAAAACCCCTTCATCAGATTTAGGATCGAACTTTCCTAAGGGTGACTTGCCATTGATTAAGATGAAGCATTTGCAACAAAAAATGTGTAAGTGGGAAAGATTTGGTGTCCTACCACTAAGCAACTCATAGGGTGTCTTATTAAGTTTGGATCTAACATTTACCCTATTTAACACAGCACGCGATATTCACTGCTTCTGCCCAAAAATATCTAGGAAGAGTGTATTCAGCTAACATAGACCTAATAGCTTCAACTAAAGTTCTATTCTTTCTTTATGCTATTCCATTTTGCTAATGAGTTCTAGGGGCAGAGAAAATATGTTCTATTCCAACATCTTTACAAAATGATTCAAATTTATCATTCTCAAATTCTCCACCGTGATCACTATGAATTATTGAAATTATACATTCTAATTTCCTTTGAATCCAAGTAGAGAAAATTCTAAACTATTCAAATGACTCACTCTTATGAGCTAGGAATTTCACCCAAGTAAACCTAGAGTAGTCATCCACTATTACAAATCCATACAACTTCCCTCCTAGGCTGGATGTACTAACAGGTCCGAACAGGTCCATGTGGAGAGTTTCTAGTGGCCGAGTGGTGTTGATATCCTTGATTGCATGAAATGAAGATTTAACTTATTTTCCTAATTGGTAGGCATCACAAAGATGATCCTTAGTAAAGTCTAACGTTGGTATGTCTCTAACTAAGTCTTTCTGAGTGATGTTCCTAAGTGTTTTCATACTAGCATGGCATAGTCTCCTATGCCATAGCCATGAGTCATCAGCTATTATTTTCAAACACAAAGAGCTTGAGTTTTCAATGCAGTTTAAATCTAACATGTAAACATTATTTATGCATTTTCCTTCTAACACGAGTGTATCATTTAAGCTAATCATGCATTTATTAGAAAGAAATTTTATGTCAAAGCCCTTGTCATATAGTTAACTAATACTTAAAAGATTATGCTTTAAACCATCAACTAAAAGTACATTCTCAATAATCAAATTCTTAGTGTTTCCAATGATACCTGAGCCCACCACTTTCCTGGTGGTGTTGTCTCCCAAAGTTACCTTGCCTCCTGACCTGGCCTCTAGTGTCACGAACTGCTTCATGTCTCCAATCATGTGTCTCGAGCAGCCACTGTCCAGGTACCACATGCTCTCACTAGGTATTTTGTGTGAGGATCCCTATAATGTCAATCACAGATTAGCTTTGGGAACCCAAATGAGTTTGGGTTCCACCCTATGCTTATATGAATGAAATGTATGCATGTTATGCTGTGATGAATGCGATTTAGGTCTCCACACTAGATGTGTCCTATGGTGAATTGTGCAAGTGCGGGCTATGTGACCTAGCATGCCACAAGAGTAACACCTAACACTGGGAAATGGGTTCACAAATCTACGGGGGTGGTATTGCCTATTTCTGGGTTTGGATGATGCATGCCGTGCAGGTTTTGAATGAGATGGTTCAATTGGTGCAGGTTGAAAAAACTCAGCAACCATGGGAGGTGTTTTATTGTTTTCAAATGCATGAAGTTTTTCTTTTAAAAATTTATTACTTTGATTAAGGCTTTCATATTCAAATCTCAATGCATGCTCACTTCTTCTTAGTTCCTCTGCAAAATCTTCTAGTTCCTTAAATGCATTCTCTAGTTCAACATGTGATGATTTCAAGGTATCATGTGCAGTGGTTAACTCAATATGCTTCTTGTTTAATGCATCATATTCATCAAGCAAAGACATATGATCTTTATTTAAATCAGACAAATTCTTAACTACACTAGCATACTCTTTCTATAAAGTAATAAACTCAGTGTTAAGATTCACATGCATTTTCCTTAACTTTCTATACGAGTCATGAATTTTTTCAGAAATAATAAGCAGTTCATCGTAAGATAGTTGACATACCTCATCTTGATCTGATTGATCAAGATTATCATTAGTCATAAGACATAGATTCGTTACCTCCTCCTCTGCTTCTTCTTCAGATGATTCTGAGTCAGAGTCGGCCCAAAATGCTTTTTGTGTCTTAAACTTGCCCTTTTTGAACTTTGATCTTTCCTCACCCTTTTCCTTAGTTTGATGAGTCTTAATGTTGGGGCAATCAGCTCGAAGATGACCGGGTTTCCTGCACTCAAAGCAAATTATGTAAGATGCAACTTTAGTATGCTTTGAGCTTTTACCTTTGTTCCAATTGCTTTGATGACGACGCTGCTTTCTTTTCAAAAAATTTTTGAACTAACGAGTCATCAAGGCGATGTCGTCATCTTCCTCCACTGCTGAGATGTCACTTTCAGAATTGTTTGCTTTTAAAGCTACCGTTCGCTCATTCTTCTTTTCGCCTGCATCACTTTGTCGTTCACTCACTTGTTGGTTATAGGCAATTAGTGACCCAAGTAAATTGTCAATAGAATAAACGTTCAGGTCTTTTGACTCAGTTATTGTAGTGATTTTAGCATCATACGAGCTAGGCAAACATCGCAGTATTTTATTTGCTTTTTCTGAGTTTGACAGCTCTCTCCCTAAAGCATGTAGAGATGTTGCAATCTGGGTGAATCTAGTGTACATGTCAGATATAGTTTCACTAGGTTTCACACAGAATAGTTTGTAATCATGTAGCAGTATGTTCAACCTAGATTGTTTGACCTCACTAGTTCCTTCGTACGTGATACACAGTTTGTCCCAAATTTGCTTACCAGTAGTACAAGTTGATACTCGCATATAGTTTTCTAATTTTAATGTGCAAAAGAAACAACTTAGACATTTAGCATTTAACTGTGCAAGTTCTCTATCCTCAATGCTCCATTCATTAAATAATATTTCAGTTTTAATTCCATTCAACATACGAAACGGTGCAGAATAACCTTCTTGGACTAATATCCACATGCAATAGTCTATAGACTGTAAAAATGTAGACATGCGTATTTTCTAGAAATCAAATGGTATATTATCAAATAAAGATGGACGGGTTATAGAATAACCCTCTGCAGTGTTACGATTACCAAATTGAGCCATGGATCTTATGTTTCTAGGTTTCTAAAACACTATTTTGAAACCCCGCTCTGATAACACTTGAAAGTATGAGATGCGCCAAGAGGGGGGGTGAATTGGTATTTTAAAAAATTAATCCTAAACAAGAGTTCTACTTTTTTGTATTTTTTAAAGGATAACTTAACGAATAAAGTGCGGAAGCAAGTAAAACGTTCACAACGACGATATTGGTAATTCAATTGTAACTTTCACAATACAAGATTTAAATTATTATTTTTCACCAAGCAATTAAAAGTACTAATTAAGAGCATGAAAAGTAAAGTACGATAAAATGGAAAAAACACACCAGAGATTTTTATAGTGGTTCGGTCACTTGACCTACGTCCACTCCCCGGGGTCCTCTACTCCGGGATTTACACTAGTAAAAGTTGACTCTCCTTTTGCTCCCACAGCAAGGCGGAGTAGCCTTTACAATAATCACTTTCACCTCCCTCGGTGCGATGGAATACCAAACGCTATGTCACCCTCCTGGTGATGGCAGCGGACCTTCTCCTTTTTCTCCCTCCTGGAGATGGCAGAGTACCTTAATGATGCTGATCTTGAAGTGACTCTTCCCTCGAGAACTTTCCTGAGACTCCCCAAAGCCACAAGAGGAGCAAAGTATGCAGCTAGCTTGGAGCCACCGTGAGATCCCCTCACACTACTTCTCCCTCACGCTCAAGCTCACGTTCACCTTCCTCTCATAAGCCTTGGATCTCTCCAAAGAAAAACTTCTCCTTCACGAATCCCCTTCTTCCCTCAAAGTCTCACACAGCAAGAGGATAGACCAACAACTCCTCATAAAAAATTTTAAGTTGTTTTTATATTAGGCTTCAGAAAACCCTAAAGATTTCAACTTTGGCATTTCTGTTCGTACAGTACGATACATCATCGTACAATATGATCAGTTCAAGTACAGATCCGTCCAGTACGAGTACAGACGAACAGTTATCGAAGTTTATACATATCGTACTGTACGATATGTATATTGTATAGGATGATAATGTTGATTTCTACTGTTCGTACAGGATGATCTGTGGGACGATCCCTGGGATGAAAGAATTCATCTCTGCTAGTCGTCCAGCACTCCACTAGTCGTACAGTATGATTAGTTTGTTTCAGGATATCATCCTGTACGATACGAATATCATCCATGATGAATAGAACAAAGATCTTGCTTTCATCTAGTACGATCGAAGGGACGAATGAAATCATCTCTGTTAGTTGTCCAGCACCCCACTAGTCGTATAGTATGATTAGTTCATTTTAGGATATCGTCCTATACGATAAAAATAAAGTCTAGGACGAACAGAATAAAAACCTTAGTTTTATCTGGTATAATCGAAGGGATTAATGTAATCGTCTCTGTCTATCATACGGTACGATATATCATCGTACAGTACGATCGACTTTAAATATGAAACCAATGTTTATTTCCTCATTACGGGAGATAATTTTGGTAAGTATTCAATTAATCGTACCGTACAATCATAAAGTATACTATAAACAGTTCAAGAAATCAAAATTATGAACTTACCAAACTTATTCTGGCGGCTAGGGTTTTTCAATTGAATCTCATCATACAGTATGATAATGATCGTACAGTACGATTAGATTACAAAGTTAATCATTTGAAAAATAGCCGTTAGCCTGAGTATTATCAATTAATCATACAGTACGATTTAAAATCATACAGTACAATATTTTTTAAAAAAAAAATTTAAGGATAAAAACAAATCTACCCCAGTGTGTGTGCATGGTTGCTCCTTTCACGTAGATGCTTCTGTGGCAGACTCAAGAAAATAAAAAATAAAGAAGATAAAGATTACAGAATTTTCAACATCCTATTCTACCCGGCTTGAGTCTCCAGTAACCTTGAGCAGTGTGCGTCTAACCTGAAATGTTAGTGCTCATATACACGGATAAGCATTTGTAATCTTAAGGAAGTCCATATGGATTCAGTAAGTATTAGTTGTCACCATCAAAATTAAGTGCTCAGGATCCTGGATTTTAACATGTGGATGACATTTTGTTTGGATTTGCCAATAGAAATCTATGTGATGAATTTTCAAAAAAAAAATGAGTAAAGAATTTTAGATGAACCTGATAGGGCATTTGAGTTATTTTTTGTGGTTTAGCATTAAGCAGGATGGGGATGAAATATTTTTTAGTTAGTTAAAATATGTTAAAGACATTTTCAAGAAGTATGAAATGGAAAAGGCTAAACTAGTGAAGACTCCCATGAGTTCTTTAGTGCACTTAGATAAGGACCCCAAAGGAAAATCAGTTGATCAAAAGAAGTTTAGAGGAATGATTGGATCTTTTCTTTACTTGACAACTAGCAGATTGGATATTATGTTTAGTGTTTAGTAGTATACTTGATTTCATACTGATCCAAAGGAATCACATATGACTGTAGTTAAAAGAATAATGAGATATTTTTTAGGGACTTAAAATTTAGGAATTTGGTAACCAAAGAATAGCATTGCATTTAAAATTATTGGATACTCTGATTCAAACTTTGCTGGTTGTAGGTTTGATCATAAAATTACTTCTGGAATGTGTTAATTTATAGGAAACTCCTTAGTTTCTTAGTCTAGTAGAAAGTAGAACTCAGTAACTCTTTCAACTGCAAAAGCTGAATAAATTGCCTTAGGAAGTTGTGTTGCACAAGTGCTATGGTTAAAACAGCAATTAATAGATTTAGGATTTTCTTTTGGCACAATTACAATCTTTTGTGATAACACTAGTGCCCTATGCATTTCAAAGAATCCTACTTAACATTTTAGAACCAAGCATATTGATATAAGGCATCATTTTATTAGAGATCATGTAGCAAAAGGAGAAATTTAATTACATCATGTTGCTACTAAAGATCAACTTGTAGATATTTTCATTAAACCACTAGCTTTTGACACATTTAGCATTTTAAGGATAAGGCTAGTGTGATTGATCTTAATGCATAATTAAAAATTCTGCAAACTTATTTTATGTACGATTGTATGTTTGTTTATGTCAAGTGTATGTGTAGTATAGGTTGTTTGTTTTGTTTTGTTTGTATTTAGTTGCTTTATCCAAAAAAAATGAATGATTGGCTTTGAAAGGTTTTTGAGGTTACCATGCACTAATTTTTCTGTGTTTTATTCGTACTATATGAAATTATTTCATACAAAATGAATTCTATAGCTTATGCATGTAATTTTTTGAGTTGATAAGTTGAAATACTGATTTAAGGGTTGTTCGTATTGTATGATGACATCATCGTACTGTACGATATGTATAGTTTTATGTTTATGCATGGGGAAGGTTGTGCACCTCAGTGTCAGTTATAATTGTTGTTCATACGTACGAAGTCAAACTTCATCTGTATGATCATGTTGTCATTATTTCACATAAATGAACCCAACCATCTCTAGATGACCATTTATTTTTTGATCATACCGGATGAATAGCTGATCATCCTGGATGAACAACTATTCATCTGTATGATCCTGATTATCAATTTTTAATAAGGACAAACCCAACTATCACAAAATGTTTTTTAATTTTTCTGATCGCCCCGGACAAACACATCATCATCTGTACAATCGGTTAGTCAAAAATCCTATTTGAAAGGATGCCTCGAGAAGAGTAGTTTACGAAAAGTCGTTACATTTTTGTCATTTTTGAATTTGTCTATATGAAATTTATTTCGAACCATATGATTTCATGATCGTATGTATGAACCTGGATTCGTACTGTGTGATCGACCATTCTTCTTTAGATCGGATAGGTTTGGCTATCATTTTCTTCACATTTCTTTCAAACCTTCATACCTTCAACTCTTATGACTAGCTAGTAGCAGCAAGCATGTGTGTGGGTCAAGGGGTTCTTCATCTAGAACAGAGAGAGATGATGATTTCTTAACTAGGGAAAATGAAGAAGCCTTCAATAGGTATTATGCTACGAAAATTACTGCCTTTAGATTCCCATTCAATCTGATCTGAATTTCTCTGTCATGCCTCTGTTTGCTATAACCCAGTGGTTCTTCATTTTAACCTTGATCCATGCCTATAATAAGGAAACCTTTCAAGTATTTTTAGCCAACATGAGGTTTAATGAAGATCATTCTAGAATAAATTCCTATGTTTTTAAACAATGAGTCCAAATCACAAAAGAAGACTTAGGAACTTTTCTGCATCTTAGAACCCAAGGGATTAGGGCACATTCTCTAACTTCTAGAGCTGACTATGACCGGAGTGAAGTTAACCAATCTCTTAGAGGAGTCTATAAGGTCAGTCATTTACCTCGAGTATATACCCTAAATCAAAATGCTAGGATCATTCAACATATTTTGAGAACCTCCATCATTCTTAAAGCTGGTGATCATATCAATATGACCCCTCTTTTGTCCACTATCACCAATATTATATTGACTGAAAAACGGTTTGATCAAGCCCAACACATTATGGACAACATTTATAATCTTTCAGATATTTGGCATCCTAGTAGTAAAAGAAAGAAGAATGTGGCATTAGGACAGTTGATTACCTACATTCTGGAGAAGAAATACAATATAATACATCCTAATCCTCCCACTGAGTTTCCCATTTTCTTCACCAATGCTTCCTTTCGAGCACTATTTCATCAAGATTCAGAAGAAGATGATTCTGAGGAAGAAGGGGGAGCTCCTGCACCTGCACCTGCACTTAGACCTGACTAGAACTTTTATCAAGATATGGTCTAGCATTTTGATCATCTTGCTCAAAGATTTTATGATGTGAAGGCTTATTTGAAGATGCAGGATGATAGGTATAATGAAGATCGGGGGTGGATCCAAGACCAATTTGATTTAATGAAGACTAATATTACATCGATCAAAAGCTACTTTGCTATGTTCAGTAGTCCACCTCCTCCAGATGAGGGTCCTTCAGATTTCTAGCTGTGATTCTGTGGTTCTACTATTGCTCTTGATGGGTGTTTGTGTTTGATGTTGTTGTACTTGTATGTTCTCTTTGTTGTTATTGTACTTGGCAATTCAGGTTGGACTGATGTTGACTATTTTTTGTTGGAATGATGTTGGTAGTATTTGGCTGTTATGGTTGAATTCTTGTTATACTTGGATGTACTACGATTGATCTTATGATGAACATGTTATATCATTGATGTTGAATGGAAAGGAAAAGGCATGTTTTATGTATATGGACATGTGTATATTTCTTATGTGATATGAAATGTTCATGTTTAACAATCAAATGTAGTTGAACAGAATTATAAATTGCTAATTGAATTTGCATTACAACATTAATTTCTATGCTAAATTTAATCTGTCAACTTGTTTTTATTACTTAGTGACTAGGTGTAGATTAGGAGATCAATTTTATGTTTTTAATAGTCAAGCATTGTGTAGCCAAATTATTGCAAAATTAATGTAATAACTTTATTTTTACTTCTAATTTAAGGTGCTCATCTTTGTTCATTATTGCAATTTGTGTTAAGAGTTATTGATTTTGGAAAGATAGATTGAAAAGAGGCATAAAATTAGCCCAAAATAAAAAAGCATAAATTGTGCCATTAATATGAAAAGATGCGCAATAATCGCCAAATTGAAAAAAAAAGGGTACAAAATTAGTTGAAATTGACAAGATGCACAATGTGTGCCACAAATAATTTTAAAAAAAAGATGCTTAATGTCGCCAATTGATCTTTCCTTTATCAGTTTCTCTATCCTACAAATTCATATAATAAACATTGATCCTCACTACTGGATTAGAAAATTAGTAATTATATTCCTTCATTTCTGCAATAATTATTGTTACATAATCTGTCTAATTCAAACATTGAAACAGATCAACTTTTTTTCTTATCCTAGCTATTCTGTAATTTAAATATTGAGTTTTATCTTTTGCATGCGATCTTAATATTGTTGTTAGCAATTTTTTTTTAACATTGTATTAATGATCAACTACCATGATTGTCCCTTTTTGTTGTTGCCAAAAGGGGGAATTTATTTGTTTGAGATTTGAGGTGTAAATTATTTTGTTTGTGGTGTAGGTGTAGGTGTAGATTTGGTTTGTTATTTTATGATTTATTTGTTGGTTTGATATGTTGTGAACTATATGATTGTGTGTGTATATTTTTTGACCTTTATAGGAACCTCTTGCTGTAAATTGATGATTCATTAACAGGAGCTTACTTTTAGGGGGAGCTAAGGAGAAAATTTACATTTATTTGTTAACCTAAATAATAATTATTTTTCCATCATCAAAAAGGGGGAGATTGTTGAGATTGTTGCAAATCTATTTCTTTAAGTGAGATTTTGATGTGAGTTTTAATGATAATAAAATCTTATTATTTATTTATTATCTCTCCTAACAAATACTGGAAAATTCTATTTTGTGTAAACTAACATTTCATTTTAGGGAAATCACATTCCAGACAGTAGAGGACTTTAAATTAATTGAGATAGAGTTTATTAGTCTTGGAGTTTGTACTTTCTTTTCTTTTCTTTTCTTGAGTCTGAGAGAGTGTGATTGTAATTGGGTAACCGTGCACACACACACTGGGGGAGTGAGACAAAAGCTTAATTTTTTTTAAACTAATCATACTGTACGATGTGAGATCATATGGGATGATTTCTACAGTTTCTCCTCATAAACAAAATTATCTGGTTAAGAACAAAAATTTTTTTAAGTGTAAATCGTACAGTACGAAATGTTTTCGTACATCACTTCCAGAGTATGAAAACCAAGGTTCCCAAGTTCGTACAGTACGAGTTGAAATCGTATATAATTTCTAGAGTACAAAAATTGGGGTTCAATGCTTCGTACAGGTTCGTACGGGATGAACCGTTCAATTTTTTTGAACTGTTCGTATAGTTCGATTGGGTTTCATACAACATTTCCAGAGTACGAAATTAGGATCCCATAGGTTTGTACAACATCATACATAATGAACCGTTCATATTTTGAACTGTTCGTATGGGATGATATTCGATCGTATGATACGATCCTACTTCATAAAACTTGAAATTTTTAATTTTTTGACAGTTTTTCTTATCCTTTGTATATAAGGTTCCTAAAAACTAACTGTCCTACTAATCTTCTATGAATTTCTTCTTGAGAGTGGAAGGAAGAGTTAAAAGGGAGAGTGTTTGGGAGTGAGTGTGGTGAGATCTTTTAAGAGGAAATTATGAAGGGATTCACAAGGTTATCCAAAGGTGAGGATCTCATTGTTTGTACTTCAAGTCTCTTCCCTATCTCTTTGAAGACTCTTGAGAGAAGATCATTGAAGGAGAGTCCGATTCTTTATCATCACCAGGAGTGTGAAAAAGGTCACTTGGTTTTCTTCCATCACCAGGAGGGTGAGAAAGGATGCTTGGTTCTCTGCCATCACCAGGAGGGTGAGAAAAGATGGTGGTTCTCTCCCTTCACCAAGAGGGTGAAAAAGGATGATGGTTCTCTGTCGCACCAAGGTTTAGTGGAAGAGAGTTTGTAAGGGCTTCTCCACCTTACTATGGTGGCAAAAGGAGAGTCACTTTGATTTAGTGTAATACCTGGAGAAGGAGTCTCTCGGGAGTGGATATAGGTCGTGTTAGACCAAGCCACTATAAATTCTAGTGTCTTCGTTACTTTTACCTTTTTCCGTATTTTTATTTTACTACATTTTTAATTTTTTTTCTGTGGTTGAAAAATTATTTTTTAAAATCATTTAATTGTGAAATCGGTTTCATCAAATCGAAGAGAATTTTAAAAATTACCAATTCACCCCCCCCATCTTGGTTAGCCTAGGGACATAGTTAATAGGTCAAACAACCTATTTAAACTTTTAAAATTCAATTCAGTTGGTATGATCATAATTACATCACGTTCTGTATGAATCACCATTCATATTGTATGTTACACGTCTTAGAATCTCTTAGGATGAGTTCAATTCAGCTGGTACAATCATAATTACACTTCATACAGTATGAATAACTATTCGTAATATAAGATACATTAGTAAAATGTCATTTAGACAACTCCTCAGGACAAACACAATTCCTTAAGATCATTCAGTATGATACTGTTCGTACTGTATGATTGGACCACCTTTTCCTAGAAAGTCATCTAGACAATTTAACTCTCCTAATTGTATTTTACAATCTCTAATTGTAATGTATGATCCGGTTAAATTCTATAAATTTGAGGGTTTCACTTGGGTTTAAACCACTTCATTCGAATTTCTATCCTTACTATCATAAATTCTTCAATGGCTGGTGATAGCAAATGAAGTCACCTCACCCCCAGCAGCTCTTTCTCTTGCCACTCAGTCGACAATTGATCCATTTAAGATGATGATACGTACTATAAATTCAAGGAGGCTCGCATCATCCCCTCTAGAATGCTCAATAAACTTGCTCTAAACTTTGAGGTAATGAATCTCTTTACTGCCACAACTCTTTAATTCCATCGCACCCTAGCATTTCCTTTTAATTCTGAACTGCTCTACGAATTTCTAGCCAAACTTAGGATCAATCCAGAGACCTTCACCCTAACCTCCTATGTATGTCGACGGCCTGTAGAAATCAATAAGGAAGATTTAGGAGAGTATATCGATCTTTCTACTGAAGGACCTCTTCCACAGTCCATGGCTTCTAGAACTAATTTTTGCTGGAGTGCTGTAAACCTAACCATTCGAAATGTGGCTTGAAATAAACATGAACCCTTAATCCACTCTCTGAATCAAAATTCTCAATTTATCCAGCATGTTATTTGAACCTCAATTATACCCAAAGCTGGTGATTGTGTTAACATCACTCCACTGCTTTCCCTAGTCACCGATTTGATAATGTATAATACTAAATTTGATGGAGCTCAAACGATTATTGACTATATCCAAAATATGACTCTAATTCAACATCTTTCAACTTAGAGAAAACAAAATGTTGCCCTAGGTCAAGTCATAGACTATATCCTCAACAAGAAATATGAACTCACCCATCCTGTACCTCCCGATAATACTCCTATCTTCTATACAGATGCTTCCTCATGTATTCCTTTTCATCGGGAGCACAAGAACGATGAGCCAAATTTTGATGAAGATGGGGAAGCTACTGCTTCAAGTGAACTATAAAGTCTAATTAGGTTGTTAAACATAAAGCACTTATCCCAATGCTAACCAAGAATGGGGGTGAATTGGTTATTTTAAAATTTCTTGGTTGATTTAAAAATTGATTTAAATAAGTTGAGTATAGATGTAAATTTTCTAAAAAGTTTATTTTTCAATCACAAAAAATAAATAATAGTGCTGAAAAATAAAAATACAATAACAAGAAAAGAATAGAGAACACCATATTTTATAGTGGTTCGGTCCAATAAGACCTATGTCCACTCCCTAGAGACTCCTTCTCTAAGTATTGAACTAAATAATAGTGTCTCTCCTTTAGCCGCAACAGTAAGGTGGAGAAGCCCTTACAAAAATCTCTCTTCCACCAACCCGGTGTGACAGAGAACCATCATCCATTTTCAACCTCTTGGTAAAGGCATAGATCCTAGCATCCTTTCATACCACTCAAGTGTTGGCAGAGTACCAAGAATCCTTTCACACCTTCTAGGTGTCGGCAGAGTATCGAATCTTGTTCTGAAAATCTTCTCTTAACGACCTTCAAGGAAGTAGGGAAGAATAATGAAGAACAAATAAGAGATCCTTACTATCGGGCACCTTTGTGAATTCACGACAAATTTCCCTCACTAGATCTCTCAAACTCCACTCTCACAATCTATTCCAAACACACTCCTAAGGCACACTCAAAAGAATTTTTCAAGCAAGTAATAATGACAGTCAGTTTTTAGGACCCTTTTATACAAAGGACAAGAAAAACTGTCCAAAAACTAAAAATTTCAAGTTTGATGGAGTCAAATCGTACTGTATAATTGCACTTCGTACGTACAAATAGTTAAAAAAATGAATGGTTCGTCCCATATGATCCTATTTTTGTACTTTGGAAAATTATGTACAAAACCACATCGTATCGTACGAACAGTTAAAAAAATTAACAGTTTGTCCCGTACGATCCTGTACGAACCTATTTTTTTACTTTGGAAAATGATGTACGAAACCATATAATACTGTATGAATAGTTCAAAAAATGAATGGTTCGTCCCTACGATCCTGTACAAACCTATTTTTGTACTCTAAAAAATGATGTATGAAACCACATCGAATCGTACGAACAGTTTAAAAAATGAACGGTTCATCTTGTATGATCCTGTACAACCCTGTTTTTATGTTCTAGAAAATGATGTATAAAAATTATTTTGTATAGTATGATTCTTGCTTAGAAAAAAAACTCATGAATCAGCCAAGTTCGTTCAAGAGGGGGTATTTAATACAAATCATCCCATATGATTTAAAATCATACAGTACGATTAGCTTTAAAAATCCAAGTTTTGTCTCACTCCCTCAGTGTGTGTGTGCATGATTACCCAATTACAATCACACTCTCTCAGACTCAAGAACAATAAAAAAAATAGACTCCAACTACAATAACCCCTAATTTTATCTGTCTTAAAGTCTTTAGCCGTCTGGAGTTTGATTTTTCTAAAAAATATGTTAGTACACAAAAAAATGCACTTTTCAACATATGTTAGGAGAAACAATAATCAAACAATAAGATTTTGATATTATCAAAAACTCACATGATTATAAAAATAAAATCTTGAAAGTTAATTCACAACAATCTCAACATGAACTTGCACCATAACCTACATCAGCACCAATACCATTACCTATACCTGCCTACGCTGCCTACCCTCACGACAAAATATTTCAGAGGCTTGATCGATTAGAAACCTGGCTAGGCCGTCACATTCAAAAACAACAATAACCGCACGAGGAAGAAGTGGGAAGGTTTTGAGAAAGGTTTTCCTTAATTAAAAATTAATTCACCTCCATCTATAAATATTTTCCACCACCACTTGATCAGGACCCATCTTACTTTTAGTGCTTGTTTGATGTGTTTTATTTTTTTTATGTATTATAATGTTCAGCTTATTTTTTTCATTTTTTGCCTCTTTTTGCTGATGTCAAAAGAGAGAGAAAATTATGTTTGGTTTCATTTGTGGTTGTATGTTATTTAATGGAATTCTATATGTGTTTTCATTTGTGTTATTTTATTTTTCTATCCTTATTTCTGCTATTTTATTTCACTATATTAAAAAAAAAATTTAACATCTAACTTTTAAATTTATCACCCAGTGAGGGGGAGCTTAAGACAAAAGAATTTTATTTTATCTCTCAACCAAAATTGTTTACTATCATAAAAAAGGGGGAAATTATTACCATCCAGAAACCTAGTCAGTGATTTTGATGATAAAAAATATTATTGATTGAATTGTTATTTTTCCAAGTAGTTATTTTGGATCTTATTTTTATCTATGAGCACTAACATTGATGGTAAAATATACACTGCTCAAGGCTATTGGAAACTTAAGATTGGGTAAAAAATTTTGGATATGCATTGTCAAGTAAAAGAGTCTGTACATTTAATTTTTTTTATTTTCTTTCTCTTGAGTCTGGCAATATAAGAGTGTATGTAATTGGGTGACCATGTGCACACACACAGAGGGAGTGATAAATATTTAAAGTCAATATTTTTTGTACTAATGATACTGTATGACTTACAATCTGTAATTTTTAAAAATGGTATTAAAAGCTAATTAAAATTTTAATGATATTAAACTAATCATACTGTATGATGCCGATCATACTGTATAAGTCATTACAATCTATAAACCCTAGCTTCCACATCAACTAAGTAAGATATTTGAAAATTGATTTTGAACTAATCATATTGTACTATCCTATTTATACCGTACGACATTTTGAAATCTTACTTAAACTATCCCCTATAATTAGTTAATTAAATCAAGGTTTAATTAATGATAATATATCGTACTATACGATCTTGATCATATTATATGATTGATAGAGATAAAATTTTGTCATCCCAAAGATCATACCAAACGAATCCATGATTTTTGAACTAATCATATTATGTGATATTTGCATCATACTAGATGACCCACTTAAAATTAACTAACTGTATTGTACAATGAGAGCCGTACAGGATGATTGATAAAGATGATTTTTAATCATCCCAGAGATCATCCTATATAAATGTAGAAAAATTAAATAGATCAGACTAGATGACCTCATGATCATACTGTATAATATGTTTAAAAATTAAACAGTTCGTCTGAATAACTGTTTGTGTCATACTAGATGGGTCTAGTTTTTTAAACTGATCATACTATATGAATTCCAATCAAACTGTATGAATAGAAGATGGCTCACTTGAATTTTATGGTTTTTAAGATCATTACTTAAGCAACTTTTATAACTTCCTTTAAAAAAAGAGAGAGGAGTCTTAGGCTGAAGTAGGAACTCTGAGAGTGGTGCTTTTGAGAAAAAATTAGGGTTTAAGAGGAAGGAGAAGGTGTGGTTGAACTAGAGGGAGAAGGAGTGTGAGGGGATCACATGGTTTCTCTAAGCTAGCTACACCTCTGCTTCTCCTGTGGTCTTGGTGAGCCCTCAAAGGCACTCTTAGGAGAGAAGCTTTGAAGTCAAGTCCTCGAGGTACTCTACCTTCTCTAGGAGGAAGAAAAAGATTGGAGGTACTCTACCAATTTTTAAGGTCTCGTGCCATCACCAGGAAGGTGACATAGCTTGCGGCACTCCAATGCATCATATTTTATGAAACTGAGTCTGTAAGGGCTTCTCTACCTTACTGTGGGAGATAAAGGAGAATCACTTAGTGTTAGTGAAATACTCGGAGTGGAGGACTCTAGGGCTTGGATGTAGGTCAATGTTGACTAAAGCACTATAAAAATTTCTGGTGTGCTTTTTCCATTTTCCATATTTTTATTTTCTAGTAATTTTCTTCCTTTGCAAGTTGAGCTTATTGGTTCCGATCTTATCAATCAACTGCACTGAGTTTAAACCTTTTTTCTACAAGAATATTTGCATGTGTTAAAAAAAACTTGTATCATATAAATTTTTATGTAAATTCCTTTCGCATGTTATTTTGATTAATTGATATGAATTAAGTTTTTAAGTTGTTTTGTGGCTTAAAAAAAGATAGTATTCCATCTTAGGGATTTTAAAATTACTAATTCACCCCCCCCCCCCCCCTTGCTGCACCTTGGGCTAGTTCTGTAAGGTTTAACAACCTTCTTGTACTTTTAAATAGAAGATTTTAAATTATGCCAATTAGTGTGGCTTTGACCTGGATATGATCAGGTTTGAGTTGAGGGTGGTAACCACAAATCTAAAGAATGTGAGCTCTCAGCTCATGAATAGACACCTATTTAAGTTCAAAAATAATTTTTCTTTCCTTAGCTTGTTACAAACTAATTTAAGATAATGGAGAAGTTGGTCTATATATGAGGATATCAACAAAATAAACTACAAGGAATAAACAAAGAATTACTACCATCTGACGAAACCACCTCCTCACTTCTAACATCATCTTCAATGTTTTCCTCAATGTCTAAGTTAACCTCCTTTAACTCCAACTCAGTCTCATAAGCTATAATTTGATCATCTCCATCATTAAAATGCTCTTTAAAGTTTGATATACATTCCTTTTGATGTGTTTCTAGTATTGATATGGCATTCTCAATGACCCCACTAGGTTTAATTTTGATAACTATAAGTCAATCTTATTTACCCCATAGTCTACCTGAATAGTTAGCAAAGAAGGCTTGGGTAGCCTGGCTAGTAATGACAAATGGGTCATATTTTTCATATCTTCGATCTCGCTTTACTTTTGTAATACCATAAAGTGGATGCACCCTTGTTCCTCTATTTAGCAGTTGATCAAACCAATTACAATTTAAAAGATATAAGTTGTTCCCTTCACCAGGATATTGCAACTATAGTACTTCCTATAAGACCCCATATTACTCACAATCAACACCCAGATATTTGTTCCTTTTCACACATACACCATAGTTTTCTATTTTTTGACCTTCCAATTATGCTTTGGTTTGAAATTTATAATCATTGATAATAAAAATTTGCCTTCCTATTTAAGTTCCAAAATATTTTTTCTTTCCTTAGCTTGTTAAAAACTAATTTAAGATAATGGAGATGTTGGTCTCTGTCAAGTCTATATATGAGGATATCATCAAAATAAACTACAAGGAATACACCAATAAAGATTTTAACATAATAATCATCATACTCTTGAATATTCTTGATGAATTAGACAATCTAAAGGGCTTCATCAACCATTTATGTTGTTCATATGTGATTTTAAAGGCTATCTTTTATTCATCCCAAGGACAAATTCTTATTAAATGGTAACAACATTTCAAATCAATCTTTATAAAATAAGTTGCACCTAAAATCTAATCTAACATATCATAAAGTCTAGATATCAGAACTTATAATAGTGGTAATCTTATTAATAACTATGTTACCAATACACATTCTCCATGATCCAACCTTTATAGGTATTAGTAATGCTTGAAGAACACATGGGCTAAGGCTTTCCTGAAGGAAGCCTTTCCTAAGGCGCTCATCAACTTAATTCTTTAATTTAGCATTTTATTTGGGGTTTTCCTATGATATTAGAGATTCATTAATTATGAACATGGAATTAGATCTTTAGCATATTATGTCCATTATAAGAAGAAGCTCATCGATAAATATCTAAATGTTTAGCTAAAAGGTTAAAGACCACAACAAGTAAGTGAATCTCTATGGAAATAATTAAGACATCCTTCATATAAAGAAGGTGAAGATAAGTAACCATGGAGGTCTCTACGTAAACTTCTAAACCTAAGACTCTAAAAGTTGCATATGGCTTTAAGATATGTATAACAACATCATAGTAAATATCATGCTTGTATTCCATAGTATTAAATAGTCCAATTTTAATTAATTGAATATAGAGACCTTTCTTCTTTGGGACGAGTGAGCTATTTATCAAAAGTAGCATGTGTGGAGGGGGTTGATGGACCTTCTCGTAGGCCTTCATGGATGTAATTTGATATTCTTGTCATGATACTTAAATACATATGTGTTGTCTTTATCAGAATGTATTAATATAAATAAACCATGATCTCCCCAATTGTATATGGCCTATATCCATAGGAAGTACATTGCATATATTATGGTCCTCATAAATCTCCATTTTAATTGGCTCTATTAACCTACTGGTGAGAAGGAAGGATGTGTGGTTTACCCAACACACATGAATGAGCTTTAGATGGGGTTCAAATTTTACATCATATTCATTTTGCTATCTCCATCAATCACTAGTCTACATCTCTTATCCCTCCATGTAACATATATGCTAAATATGTTTCTCCTCCTCCAATGTTTAGTTTCATTTTGTTCGAACACCTAAACATCTCATCATATTTAGATATGACTCGTTAGTCTCTCCTAGGTCATCATCATAGGGTTTATTATTAGTAATCTCCTCAATATGATCATCCTCTTAATCATTGTTTTACTCTAGAAATAATATTTGTGTTTTAGAATTTTGTAGCATATGCCCCTTTTTACTACATTTAATGTATATGATCTCCATAATATTTCTAAAGGTTGACTCAGTAATAGTCTTAGTGACTTAAGCACTAATTTTATGTGGATTATGTGTAGCAGTAGCACCTAGAGATGTTAGAGGAATGCTTAAAAGATTGAATTGGAGTTGGGTGTAATTTTCCAAGTATTTTGGTTTGCCTAGATGAAGCAAACATTTAAACCTTAATCCATTAAAGATAATATAGGCTCATAACATGCATGATGAATTTAAAAAACAATGATTTCTAAATTTGAAGGCTTTTGGACTTGAAAACACTTGGAGATTGTCAATGGATACTTATAGAATATATCTTATTTTTTTATGGGGAGGAGGGAGGGGGGGGGGGGGGGGGGGGGGGGTTCAAGATTGGTCGAAAAATAGCTAATTTCAAGGATTGTTAACCTAGTATACATCGACCTTGGTAAATATGGCATATCTTCTTATTTTTCTTCTTCTTCATCTAAGTATAATGAAAGGCTTGGCCATGAGATGTTAGGGGAGACTTATGAGAATTAAAAAAACATCTTATTTAAAGTTACAGAAAAAAAATTGCAACAAAGAAAACCTCACAACCATCAAGCTAAAGAAATAGAAATTATTTACCAACTTCAAAAATTTCTTCAAATCATGTTTAATTTTTCTTATTGCAAAAAAAAAACTATCTAGATACATTTCCTATGGAAATTACATTTAAATTTGTAGTTTCGCACATGGAGGGGATAGTTTCTTGATTTTTAGAAGGAAGTTATCCCATTTATGGCTGAGGAGTGGCATCCCCTTCCATTTGAAAGGAGTAGGTTTAGGTGGAAATTCTAGTGGTTGAATTACAATGTTGACTATTCCTTGAGCGTACCTTCACCCATGCAACCACATAAATTAATCTCCAGTCCAATCCACCATAAAATACAAGCAAAATAATTAGCTAGAGTTCACCACTATCACATGTTCATCTATCCTTGCCTCCAATATCTCTTTTTATTTTATTATGTCATTAGAAATTGAATGACCAACATTGCATATCCCATTAATGCATAATGCAACTACAAACATGTAATACACCAACCAAAATATACAACAAATCTGCAAAGTATACAATCACCTAACATAATTTATAATTAGATCTATACAAAGTTACCCCTGATCATTGACTTAGAAATTGGTTTATGGTACACTACATAAAAAATTCTTGCATAAATAAAGCACATTTTATAGCAATCACTAGAAAATCTAAAAAACTAGTGTAGGAGCAATCCCTAATACATGAGCTTTACATAAAACAAATTCCAAGAGGCTTGGGAGGGCATACTGTTTATTAGCTTAAAAAGGTCATGATTCAAAATTCTTACTTTGGAATGGTACTTGGATGATCTTTGATTTATTAGTCTACTAACTAGCAACTACATTAAGGTGAATAAACTATGTTATAAAAAAGATTGGAGAACTGAGACCATAGTATTTCTTGGAATCACTTGGTGGAGTGGATTAGAAATTATTGAAGTGGTATGCTAGTAGTGGTAGAGATGTTATCACTCCTCTTTTTAAATCTTTGCAAATATGAAGACAATGCTCAAAATGCTTATGGTGAGAAGAAAATTTGGGCATCCTTCCCAACATTTATCTTTGAAAGTTCAAGGGAGGGTGTTAAGCCTCATTGAACTACCCAAGGTACACCAAGACGGAGGTGAATTTGTTGTTTTCTTAAATTTTTTTCAAAAAAAATGCTTTTTGAAAACTAGATTACCAAATTCAAAACTTCAAATTTAAATAGAAACCTAACAATGTGGAAGCTAGTTAATGTACTAATTTTTTGTTTAGTAGAGAACTCTAGAGCTGAACTTGAAATTATAATTTTCTTTTTATACCAAATTAATCCAAACAATCACAACATTCACAACATTCACAACATGGGTTTGCAAGCAAATAAATTATAGAAAATGAAAGTGCAAAAATACAATTCATATGGAAAAAAATAAATAACGAGCACACTAGAATTTTATAGTTATTCGGTCAACCTTGACCTACGTCCATTCCCCAGAGTCTTCCTCTCTAGGTATTGCTCTAAACTCTTAGTGACTTTCCTTTAGCCCCCACAACTAGGCAGAGAAGCCCTTACAAAAATCACTTTGACCAAATCAGTGCCACAGAGTACCAAAATCCTTTTCACCCTCTTGCTGAGGAAGAGAATCTTGAAAACTTTTTTACCCTCCTAGTGATGGTAGAGTATCTTACAATCCTTTTCCACCTTCCTAGTGAAGGCATAGAACCCAATGATGTTCAGCCTTGAAGTATTTCTCCCCAGAGTAACCCCAAGAAATTAATAAAGTCACTAGAGGAATCAAGGTGCAAGATTACTTTGAGCAACAAGATGGAATCTCCTCACACTCTTCTTTCTCCCACACAACCTTATCTTATCCTTCTCCAATGCTCTAGGACCTCTCACAAAGCTCTCTCTCAGAATCTCTTCAACAGCCAAAAGTTTTCTTAGGGTCTAAAAAGAAATCATCTATAAAACACTTTAAAACCCTAAAATTTTAATTATAAAGACTCTATTCATACAATATAATTAATGATCGTATAATATGAATAGTTCAAAAATCTAACTTTTTCTAATATACTGTGGAATAGCTACTGTATAAATTATTAGATTGTTTATGTTGATCATATTATATGATGATGAGATCGTATGATACAATTAGTTTAATATTCTTGAGATTATATAGGATGATCACCATGATGATTGAAAATTATCTCTAGTAGTCATTTAGTATGATTCACATTGAACTGTATGATTAGTTCAAAAATTAATGTTTCATCCAAGATGATATCTAGGATGATTGAGCATCATCTCTGCCAATCATAAGGTGTGATTTATATCATACAACACAATCAATATTGTGTAGTATGATCTTCCATATTAATTATGAGTACTATTATTTATAAAATAAAATTTAAAATACCAACTTAATTTTGATCGACGACTAGGGCCTCTGATTAAATCTGAGCATCCAGTATGATGTGCATTGGACCGTATGATTAGGTTTAAAATATTAATTATAAAATTAGCTATTATTAATGATTTTTTAGATGACTAATTGTATAGTACAATCTGAATTATACGATATAATTAGTTTAATAATTTTTTTTGTTCATTTTCTCACTCCCCTTCGTGTGTGTGCATGGTCGCAAAATTATCATACACCCTTACATGATATAGACTTAAGAAATATAAATTAAAGAAATTAAAAGTACAGACTCTTTTAACACATCCTATTCTTTTCAATCTTGAGCTCTGAATGATCTTATACAATGTATGATATACCTAAAATATTTTTTGTCGAAATTGTAAGTTAACTAAATTTCATGTTAATCTCCCCCTCCCCAAGTGAAGTACTTAAAAATAGGGGAACAAATCCATTTCATTTCATTAATTTAATTTATTACTTTTTATTATTTATTTTAATATTAGTAACAACAAGAACACAAGCATAGAAAGAAAACACTGAAGTAGATGAAAGAAGAGTGAACTACAACCAAATACTACTCTCCCTTTTGACATTAGAAAAAGGAAGAATAACAAAAAAAACTTCAACACCACAAACATAAATCCTAACAAAAGACACCAACGTAAACTATTACAAAATGCAATCCAAGAAGGGCCCCTGACCAAATGGTGGTGGTTGTTGGAAATAGTGGTGAATGGACAAAAGTTGCTCACCATAGCAAGTCATACCAGCCTTTTACTGCTCATGTTATTGCTAAGTATGAGTATTAAGACATGTCTCTAATTGATCAAAACTCTTAAGCAACACCTCATAGTAATGAGGCTTGTATTCAGGTGTAGGTTCTAGTGGTGGTACAAGTGGTGGAGCAGGAAGGTCTCCCCGTTACTCATCAAAATCTAGCACCTTTGCTGGCTCATCTCCCAGGTGTCGATGAAAAAGAACATGACATTAGCTATTGATGTAAAAGGTGGGAAAGTGATCTGTAGTGCTTGGATAGGTGAGCTGATATTTTTTATCCAGGATATAGTCTATCACATGTCATAGGGTAATGTTTTGCTTTCGTATGGTGGAAGGAAGGAGAATCAAAGTGAGGTTTTGGAGATGGATAATGATCATGTGGGCTTCATTAAATTGGGTATTAGTCATAATAAAATATATGACTAAAGATAGGAGTGGGGTGATGTTCACTCTATCTACAGCTTTAGGGAGAATTGATGTTCAATAAATATGTTGAATAATTAATGCATTTTTGTTGACAGAGTAGACAAGAGGTTGTTGATTTAAGGAGACATTCCTAATAACTATGTTCACAGTGGACAAAATATAATCTCCCCTAAATGATAGTAAATGAGGTTTAAGTCCTTCAGCCGATATATGGAGATACTGTGCTAGGTCTTCTTTGGTTATCCCTGTAGGTCTGCTACAGACATAACAGCACATTATGTAAAAATTGGCATTAACCTTAAGGCTTGTTAAGAACTCAAAGAGGAGTTAAGAGTGAATGGAACAACTAGGGTAAGTTGAAAGTGGAGAGTGTTGGAAGCAAATATATTCATCACCTTATAGTTCAGTACTTATTGGTTTAGGAGTTTGGATGGGGTGATGTGGGCATTTTTGAAGTGGTGATAGCAAGCTTCTTCTTCAACGGTTTAAAAATGGTTATCCATAGGATGAAGAGAACTATTACCCTCGGTCAAACGAGCTTTCTTACTGCCTCTAGACATTAAGAAGGTTTAAGTTACAAGTCCAAATGAAAGAAGGAATAAAAAGATTGTATGAGTGAAACATTAGGAATACCTTTCAATTTATACAATTTTAGCAGATCGTATAATATGATCGAGGTTCAAATTGGATGATCAAAAGTATTTAAAGTCATCTAGACGATCTATCAAAAAAAGTGGTCAAATCATATAGTATGATCAGGATCATCCTGCATGCTCTTTAAAAAAGGGGTCATCTTAAGGAGTCATCTGGACGACCTTTTGATTAACGGATCTTCTTGTATGAACATGTGTTTATATAGTACAATAGTGCAATTATTATTGTATCGACCAATTTGAGCTTATCCAATGGCTATTGACATGTTGACTGTATAGTCTAAAGAGGTGATCGTAAAGTATGATCAAGAATTATTAGTCAAATTAAAACCATTGAAATCATAAATAGCAAGGGTGTGCTAAGTTGTACTGATCATACATAACGAATGAGGTATGTACAGTACAATGTGAATACAATTTTTATTTTATATATTTTATATATATTTTAAATTTTTTTAAAATATTAATTGTATGGGTGGTGTGTGATGATCAGGGAATGACTATAGACTAAAAATAAATAAAAAGAACAAAGAAAAAAACAAACAACACATGAACATAAATCATAGAATTTAACATTTATTTGAGTACAAAAAAAAGTAAATGATTAGAAATGATTAATGATTTTACTTTCCCCCTAGATCAAGCATGAATATCAATAACACCTATTCTAGTCCTCAAGGTGCTAAAGATGTCATAGTTTAATGGTTTTGTAAAAATGCCTGCCAATTGATCTTGAGTAGCAACATGTTGCAGTTCTATATCTCCCATGGCTACATGATCTCCAATGAAATGGAGCATAATATCTATATGTTTAGTTTAAGAATGTTGAATTTGATTTTTAGAGATACATATGGCACTAGCGTTGTCACACATGATAGGAATGGTGCTTATAGATAATTCAAGATCTAGGATCTATTACTTCAGCCACATCCTACAAAGTCAGAGTCTGAATATCCTATGATTTAAAATGAAGAGCTATATTTAGGATACCATATATCTAAGCTTTGGGTGCCTAAGAGGTATCTAAGAATTTTCTTATCTATAGTCATATGGGATTCCTTGGGATCAGCTAGAAATCAAGTATAGAGATATACACTAAACATTATATGAGGTCTAATAGTAGTCAAAAATAGAAGTGATCCTATTATCCCCTAATACTTCTTTTGATCTACTAATTTTCCATTTAAATCCTTATCTAATTGAATGGTAGATCTTATGAGTGTATTTATTACCTTTCTATTCTCGATATCATATTTCTTTAGAATATCCTCAATATATTTAATTTGACTAAGAAAATTCCTTTATCTCTTCATTTCACACTAAATCCAAGAAAATAAGTATGCTCTCCCATCATACTCATATCAAATTCTTTACTCATTCTTTCTAAAAAATCATCATAAAGATTTTTATTTGTTGATCCAAAGAGTATATCATGAATATAAATTTGAAAAATGAGTAAATCATCTCCTAATTTCTTTAGAAATAGGGTTGTATCTACACTTTCTTTAACAAAGAATCTATTGAGGAGAAATGTACTAAGCCTCTCATACCAAGCTTTAGGTGATTACTTCAATCCATGTATTTCATTTTCAATTTATAAATATGATTAGGAAAAGTTACATTGTCTAATCTAAGGGTTGTTCTACATAAACATCTTCCTTAATAAGCACATTCGGAAAGGAACTCTTAACATCCATTTGATAAAATTTGAAGCCTCTAAAGTAAGCAAAAGCTAATAAAAATTGAATTGCTTTTAACCTATCTATAAGGGAAAAATTTTCTTCAAAATTAATACCTTCAATCTGATTATACCCCATAGCTACTAACCTGGCCTTGTTCTTAATTACTACTCTAGAGTCAGTCATATTATTCTTGAACACCTACTTCATTCCTACAACACTCTGGTCCTTAGGTCCACTTACTAATTCACAAGCATCATTCCTAACATGTTGATTCAGTTCTTCTTGCATAGCTAGGATCCAGAATTCATCAGATAATGCTTAATTGATATTAGCGGGTTCTACCACATAGATGAATGCAGAATGACTAACCTCCTTTCTAAGTCCATGCCTAATATAACTCCTACATATGGATCTCCTAAGATGAGTTTCCTAGGATGAATAGATGAATATCTCCAATATCTAGGTAATGGATTGTGAGACTCTACTCTATTTTCTAGGTCAATAGAATCTATTCTTTGGGTGACCTCTATCTCTTCTTATTCTTCTAACCTAGGCTAAACAAATCTATCAGATTCATTGGATACTATTTGGGTGGTCTCCTCTACCACTAGGATTCTTTTACTAATAATTGTATAGACTTTACCAATAGAAGAATAACTTAATAAAACACCTTCATTAGATTTTGGGTCTAATTTTCCTAGAGGAGATTTTCTATTCATCAGAATAAAACACTTACATCAAAATACATAAAGGTGAGCAAGATTGGGTGTCCTACCTTTGAATAATTCATAAGGGGTCTTATTGAGTTTGGATTTAATATTTACCCTATTAAGAACATAATAAGCAGTGTTCACTACTTCTGCCAAAAATATTTATGAAGTTAATCTTAGCTAGCAAGGCCATAATAAATTCTTTTAAGGTTTTATTCTTTTTTTAGCTACCCCATTCTTCTGATGGGTTCTAAGGGTAGAAAAATTATTTTCCATTCCTATCTATGTACAGAATGATTCAAACCTACCATTTTAAAATTCTCAACCAAGATCACTATGGATAGTGATATTTCACATCTTAATTTCTTTTGAATCCATGCAGAGAATATCCTAAATTCCTCAAATAATTCACTTTTATGAGATTAAAATTTAACTCAAGTAAATCTAGAGTAATCATCAACAATCAAATACTTGAAGGTCTACCATCCTAAGCATGTTGTACTAACCAATCCAAATAAGTCCATACGAAGGATTTTTAGTGGCCCAGAGGTGATAATGTCATTCATAGAATGAAATGATGGTTTAACATGCTTTCCTAATTTTAAGGCATCCCAAAGGTGGTCATTAGAGAAATCTAACTTAGGTATGCTTGTAACTAGTTCCTTTTAGGTGAACTTCCCTAGTGTGTTCATGCTTGTATAACATAGTCTCCTATGCCATACCAAGGATTAATCAATAAAAGTTTTAAAACATAAAAAATTTAAATATTCAACACAGTTTAATCATGTAAACATTGTTAATCTTTTTTCCTTATAAAATAAGTTTACCACTTAAATTAATAAAATATTTAGTAGACAAAAATTTGATATCAAATCCTTTATCACATAATTTACTAATACTAAGCAAGTTGTGTTTAAAATATTTAATTAGCAAAACATTCTCAATAAAAAAAATTTTAGAATTGCCAATCATACATGAGCCCACCACTTTCCCAGTGCTGTTATCTCCTAGTGTAACCTTACCTCCAGCCTTAGCCTCCAGCGTGATGGATTGCTTTATACCTCCAGCTATAAGTCATGAGCATTCACAGTTTAGGTACCA
Organism: Dendrobium chrysotoxum; assembly: GCA_019925795.1. Lineage (NCBI taxonomy): Eukaryota > Viridiplantae > Streptophyta > Magnoliopsida > Asparagales > Orchidaceae > Dendrobium > Dendrobium chrysotoxum. The sequence continues at coordinate 38,807,013 of CM034313.1, read as the reverse complement.
CATGCTCTCACTAGGCCATTTGTAAGAGCACCCGTACAAAGTCTATCAAGGCTTAGATTTGGGAACCCAAGTGTGTTTGGGTTCCTCCTTATGGTAACCTGAATGAATAACATGCATGATATACTGTGATGCACTTGACTTTGGCCTCCACACTAAATGTGTTCTGCGATGTATGGTATAAATATAAGCAATGTATCCTAACATGCCACAACAGTATCACCTAACACATTGGAATGGGTTTACAAGTCTATGTAGGTGGTTGTACGTTTTCCTATGAACATGTCATGTTGTGATGTGGGGTTATACCATTATGTTAGTGTAAGTGGTGGTCTATTATTTTGAAGTACATGAACTTTTGCTTTCGAAAACTTATTTGGTTTTTCAATGCTTTGAATTTTATGTTTCAATGCATGCTCACTAGAATCTAATTTATGTTCAAGTGTTTCTAATTTCTTGTATGACTATTCTAAATTTATATGCTCAGATTTTAAGGATTCATGCTTCTTAGTTAATTCAATACTTTTTATTCAATTCATTATATTCATCTAATAGAGAAGCATGTTCTTTATCAAAAGGCATAATTTCAATTCAAAGACTAACAAGCTTTATTAAAAAATGAGAAAATTTCAAATTTAGGCTAGCATGCAGTTTCTTTAATTTCCTATATGATTCATGCACTTTTGTAGAAATAATAAATAAATCTTTATAGGTAAGTTCACATACTTCATCTTGATCAGAGTGATCAAGACTATTATTAGCCATTAGACACAAATTAGTTATCTCCTCCTCTGCTTTATGTTCTAATGATTTTGAGGTAGAGTCTACCCAAAAAGCTTTTCATGTCCTATGCTTCCCTTTTTGGAAGATAGGCTTTTCCTCACCATTATCCTTGGTCGGGTGAGTTTTCATATTGGGGCAGTCTGATCTCAAGTGCCCTTGTTTCTGACATTCAAAGTAAATAACTTCAGATGAGTTTCTATTGGATTTAAAACCTTTACCATTGCTCCTTTTAAAGTGTTGCTTCTATTTCCTCTTTAACAAGCTTTGGAACTACTTAGTTATTACGGCTATATTGCCATCTTCTTCATTTATAGAGGTATCACTTTAAGTGTCATTGACTTACGATGCTATTAGTTTGTCATTCTTCCCATCACATGCATCAAGTAATCTCTAACTCACACTTTACTCATAAGCAATGAGTGGACGTAGCAGATTATATATAGAATAAATATTCAGATCTTTAGATTCATATATAATAGTAACCTTAGCATTATAATTATTAGGTTGACAATGCAAAATTTTATTGTCCTTCTCAGAGCTTGAAAGTTCTCTACCTCTAGCATACAGGGATGTCATTATCTGGGTAAACCTAGTGCACATGTCTGAGATTGTCTTATTAGATTTCATGTGAAAGAGTTCATAATAAAGCAGTAAAATATTCAACCTAGATTTTTTCACTTCATTAGTACCCTCTTACATGATGCATAACATATTCCAAATCTCTTTACCAGTATTACATATAGATACTCTCATATAGTTTTCAGATTTAACTACACAACATAATTAGTTTAAATATTTAGTATTGAGTTATACAAGATATCTATCATTAATACTCCAATCAGTAAAAGGAATATATTTTTACTCCATTAGCTATGCATGATGGTACACAATAACTAGTTTGTATCAAATACCACATGCAAAAATTAATTGATTACAAAAAAGTAGACATGCAAATTTACTAAAAATTAAAAGGTATATTATTAAATAATGGTGGACGGGTTATAAAATAACCCTCTATTGTATTTCTATTTCGTAGATGTGCCATTAGAACTTTTCTCAAGAATTTAAAATCACAATTTTAAAGACACAAGCTGATACCAACTGAAAGTTCAAGGGAGGGTGTTAAGCCTAATTGAACAAAATAAGGCACACCAAGTGGGGGGTGATGGTGGTTTTTTTTATTCTTTTTTAAAAAAAAGCTTTTAGAAAACTTGATTATCGAATTCAGAACTTCAAATTTAAATAAAAATATAATAATCTGGAAGCTAGTTAATGTACTAATTCTCTGTTTAATTGAGAACTCAAGAGATGAGCTTGAAAAGATATCTTTTGTTTTGTATTGAATTAATCCAAACAATCCCTGCGTTCATAGTATGGATTTGCAAGAAAATAAATTATTGAAAATTAAAGTGCATAAATTAAATGCATATGGAAAAATAAAAAGAAATGAGCACACCAGAGTTTTGTAGTGGTTCGATCAACCTTGACCTATGTCCACTCCCTGGAGTCATCCTCTCTAAGTATTATACTATACTTTTAGTGACTCTCCTTTAGTTCCCATAGCTAGGCGAAGAAGCCCTTGCAAGAATCACTTCCACCAACCTGGTGTGGTGGAGTACTAGAATCTTTTTCTCCCTCCTGGTTAAGGCAGAGTGACTTGCAATCCTTTTTCACCTCCTGGTGAAGGTAGAGAACCTAATAATTTTAAGCCTTAAAGTCTTTTTCCCTAGAGAAACCCCTAGAAAATAAAAAAAATAACAAGAGGAATTAAGGTGCAAGCCAGCTTAGAGCAACCATGTGAAATCCACTCACACTCCTCCCTCTCACACAACCTCACCTTATCCTTCTCTAATGCTCTAAGACCTCTCACAAAGTTCTCTCTCAAAATCTCTTCAACAGCCAAATATTTTCTTATAGTCTAATAAAAAAGTTTTAAACAAGGCTTAAAAACACTCAAAAATTTTAGTTCTGTCAACTCTGTTCATATAATATGATTGATGATCATACAGTACAAATAGTTTAAAAATCTAACATCATCTAGTACAATGGAACAACTGTTGTACGAACTGCTTAGATTGTTTAAGTTGATCGTACTATATGATCGTGAGATCATTTATTATAATTAATTTAATGCTCCTGAGATTGTATAGGATGATCAGAGGGATCATTAAAAATTGTCTCTGCTAGTCATCTAGTATGATTCACATCTTACTATATGACTAGCTAAAAAAATAAGGTTTCATCTTGGATGATCTCTGGGACAACTGAACATCATCTCTGCCTATTGTACGGTCTAATCTATATAGTACAGTTTGATCATTTATAAAATCAAAAGTAAAATAGTTATTAAGTTTGATCGATAGCTAAAGTTTTTGATTTAAATTTATTATCTAGTATAATCTTAATCGTACCATATGATTAGGTTAAAAACATTAATTATAGAATTAGCTGTTATTAATGATTTTTTTAGATAATTAAACACAGTATGATTTGAATCATATGATATGGTTAGTTCAAAAAAACATTTACTATTTATTTTCTCACTACCCTATGTGTGAGTACACGATCGCCAATTTAGTTTATTCTAGTGTGTGAAATTTGAAATTGCAAGTTTCAAGAAAAAAAATGAATTTTTAAGTGTGCAAATTAGTGCATATGAGAATAATGAAAAACCTCTTACTTTTGCAAAATTTTAAGCACCTCCACCTTTTGAATAATCTCATTCAAAATCATCAAAGCCTGTTTCATTCAAACCTAGGAAGAGGTACTGTCACTCACGTAGATTAGTTAACCCTTTTTCTGGCGTTAGATGTTTTTCTTGTGGCATGTTAGGACATATCTCTCACACCTGTATTGTTCACTGTAGTACATATTAGGTATGGAGGCCCAAATTACATGCTTCACAACACAGTACACATGCATTGCATTCTTCCTTTCATAAGAAGGAACCCACACTTGCTTGGGTTCCTAATTTTGGCATTTGATGATTTTTTAGGGGTGCTCTAACATAAGACCTCGTGAGAGCATGTGGTACCTAGATAGCGAATGTTCAAGGCATATGAATGGAGATGCAAATCAATTCATTTCGCTGGAGACCAGAGCAAGAGGCAAGGTTACACTTGGAGACAACACCACCAGGAGGGTGGTAGGAGCAGGTATAATTGGTGATTCAATGAATTTCATGATTGATAATATTTTGCTTATAGATGGATTGAAATACAACCTGTTGTGCATCAGTCAACTCTGTGACAAAGGATATAACATCTAATTCTTGCCCACTTATTGTATTTTAAACTTAAATGATAAAATTTTTTTGCAGGGATAAATGATCAATAATTAAAGTAACTTACAATGAGTAAATCATCTCCACTTGGATTCAGAGGAAGTTAGATTGTGAGATCTTGACTATTCATAGTGACCATGGCGGAGAGTTTAAAAATATAAGATTTAGAACATTCTATGAGGAGCAAGGGATTAGCCATAACTTTTCAGCTCCTAGGACCCCTCAGCAGAACGAGGTAGCTAAATGAAAGAACAGGACCCTGCTGAATGTCGCTAGAGCATGCTTGCTGAGTATTCACTTCCAAAATACTTTTGGGCAGAAGCTGTGAACACAACCTGTTATGTGTTGAATAGGTTGAATGTTAGATCCAAACTGAATAAGACATCCTAATAAATCATTAAGGGTAGAACTCCAAACCTGTCTTACCTCCATGTCTTTGGCTGGATGGTTTTCCTTCATAATAATGGGAAATCATCCTTAGAAAAATTTGACCCCAAATCTGATGAAGAAGTATTCTTAGGCTATTCTAGTGTGGGAAAATCCTTTAGGGTGTTTAATTAGAGGACTTTGGTGGTGGAGGAAACAACTCATGTGGTGTTTGGTGAATGTGATCCTAAGCAGACTAAAGTTGAGGAAGAAGATGTAGGAGGGATTAACCAAGGAGTTGAAAATGCAAATCTGGAGGAAAGGGTAGAACCTCAAAACACTTTGCCTAGAGATTGGAGATATGCTTCGAATCATCCTAAAGAATAGATCTTAGGAGACCCTTCTAAAGGCGTTAGAACTAGGCATAGACTTAGGAAGGAAGTAAACTATTCTACATTTATCTCAATGACTGAATCCACCAACATCAATCAAGCCCTTTCTGATGAATTTTGGATCTTAGTTATGCAAGAGGAATTAAATCAATTTGTAAGAAATGATATTTGGGAGTTAGTAGAAAGACCTAAGAATTAAAGTATAGTGGGAACCAAATGGGTCTTTCAGAATAAGATGAATGATTTTGGTGTGGTAGTTAGGAATAAGGAAAGATTGGTGACTAAGGTGCATAATCAAATAGAAGGGATTGATTTTGAGGGGACCTTTGCCCCTGTAGCTAGATTTGAAGCCATTAGAGCTCTACTATTCTTTGCCTGTTATATGGGATTTAAGCCTTTTCAAATGGATGTTAAGAGTACCTTTTTGAATGGGGTAATAAAGGAAGATGTCTTTGTAGAGCAACCCCAAAGTTTTGAGAGTTCACAATATCCTAATCATATTTATAAATTAAAAAAGGCCTTATATGGATTGAAACAGGCACCTAGAGCTTGGTATGAGAGGCTTAGCACATTCTTATTAGAAAGTGAGTTTGTTAAGGTGAGCGTCGACACCACACTTTTTCTAAGGAAAGTAGGAGCTGATTTACTCATTGTCCAGATCTATGTTGATGATATACTTTTTAGATCTTCTGATAAAAACTTATGTGATGATTTTTCTACAATAATGAGTAAGGAGTTTGAGTTAAGTATGATGGGAGAATTGTCCTACTTTTTGGGGTTTAGTATAAGGCAAGTTGGATGATGGAACCTTTCTGAATCAATCAAAATACACTAAGGATATCTTGAAGAAATATGAAATGGATAAAGCTAAGCCAATCAACACTCCCATGAGTTCCACTGTTCAATTAGATAAGGGTACAAATGAAAAATTTGCTGATCAGAAGAAGTTTAGAAAAATAATTGGATCACTGCTTTACCTGACTTCTAGAAGACCTGATATTATGTTTAGTGTTTGTCTTTGTGCTAGATTTTAAATTGATCTTAAGGAATCCCACCTGATTGCAGTTAAGAGAATCCTTAGATATCTCTTAGGGACCCCAAACCTAGGGATCTGGTATCCTAGGCACAGCACTTCTTTAGAGATTATTGGATATTCTGATTCTGATTTTATAGGATGTAAGGTGGATAGAAAGAGCACTTCTAGAACTTGCTAATTTATAGGATTGTCTTTAGTCTCCTGGTCCAATAGAAAATAGAACTGAGTTTCACTTTCCATTGCTGAAGCTGAGTACATTGCCTTAGGAAGTTGTGTAGCCCAAATCCTTTGGTTGAAGCAACAAGTTTTGGATATAGGATTACCTGTTGGCACAATTTCAGTTTTATGTGATAACACTAGTGCCATCTGCATCTCTAAGAATCCTATCCAACATTCAGGAACCAAACATATTGATATAAGGCGTCACTTCATTAGGCACCATATTATAAAAGGGGACATTGAGCTACATCATGTAGCAACTGAAATTCAACTAACTAACATCTTTACTAAACCACTAGCCTTTGACTCATTCAGCATTTTGAGGACTAGATTGGGTATGATTTATATAAATGCATGATTTTGATTACTGATCATTTCTAAGTTTTCTATTTTTCATTTTATTTCTATTAGTTTTTTTGTATTTATTTTAATATTTATTTCTTGTTTGTTTTTATTGTCTGCTATTTTTTTGTTATTATTGTTTTCCTGATTTGAGTATTTATTTTGATGTGATTTCCTACCTATTCTTGATTTACTGCTTTTCTTATAAATCAAATCACTGCTCACTACTGCTGATAAATTAGATTTCTGGCTGAGAGTTTTGCCTTATTTTTGTTTGGAAGCCTGTAAGTAGTGATTTACTCCTCCGAATTTATTAAAGGGAAGAAACGTTAATGATTGTTTCTCTTCCTCTAACTCCTTTAATGGTGTATTATTTATTTTGGATAAAAATCTTCTTCAAAATTAAAAAGTTGGTTTTTGAAATAGAGATCTATTTTATCTTCTTACAGTAATCTATCTCATATGAATAGTATTTTCAAAGTTTTGGATCATTGTTAAATTTTTCTTAATTAGGTGATTGCACTCATCATATGATATATAGTTTTTGTTCTGTGAATTACTCATCCTTATTATAGAGAGTGAGTTTTGTCCTCTCTTATGTTTTGAAGATAATTTCACAACTGAGATTCTTTAATGATTATGAAATAAAGCAGCTTGTAAAAGATGCTCAAAGAGCACAAAAAAAGGCAAAATAAGCTCAAAGCTGAAAAGATGTGCAATGTCATTAAATTGGAAAGATACACAAACTGTATCAAAAATTAAAAGATGTACAAAGTGTGCCAAACAAATTGAAAAAGAGGCACAAAATAAGCCCACAATGAAACAAGCTTTCTTCCCTTTCAGATATTTAAATTTCTTCGAAAAATCCATGCGCCACTTAATATATTAAAAGCTTGAGATGAAAAATCATAATTTTTGATTCCTTACTTTGTACTATTTTTTTGAACGAGGCTTGAAAGGATATTTTTTCGAATATAATTTCTTTTCTTCTAAATTAGACTTTTGTTTGAAAAGAAATTGAACCTATAAGGTGTATGAGGTAGGAGTTACGAAAGTTGATTTTCCAACATTTTTTTGGATTTCAGCGTGGTCGATTTTCCTGATTAGCTTTTGAATTGAAAATCAAGGAAAATTCTATTTTACTGGAGTTGATCGATTAAAAAAATCAATTATTTTTACTATTGTTTTCTCGTTTCTATTTTCCTTTGATTTGATTTGATTTTGATTTTCCTTTTTTCGGTATTTTTAGGATCTCTGATCTTTCCTCTCCATCCCTCATCTTTTTCACTTTTTTTACATCATCCTGGATGATCCGTACATCATCCTGGATGATCCACACATCATCCTAGATGATCAATACATCATCCTAGACGATCTATTCAAATCATTCTCACATAATCCCATGGCTGGTATGCACCAATTATTGGTGATCGTCTTAGACGATCCACCTCATCATCCTAGATGATCGACGTGGCAGTAGTTGGATGATTTAAATTCGACCCGTCTTATTCATTTATTGCCTATCGTCCTGGACGATCAACCTAATCATCTTGGACGATACCTTTAGTCAAAAGTCATCCAGCCTGTCTCCTCAGAATGATCATTTGTGTCTAATCATCCTGGATGATATCTGATCATCCAGGATGATCGATCACTATTTTGACCAATCATCCTGGATGTCATAGTTGCTCCTATCATCCAGGACGATCCTGCGATCGTCCTGGATGATCTGGACAATTTCTATTTAAACATCCATTTTCTTCACCATTTTTCACCATTCTTCCCTCGGTCCTTTATCCCCTCATCTTCTTATGGCTGGTGGTAAGAGATCCAGGAAACAAGGTGCTAGTTTCTCCCGAGGAAATACAGATCCCTGCTTTCCTGATGCAGCCGATCAAACTACATTTCAAAGATATCTTGATGTTGGGATCACTATCTCCAAAACTGTGAACCCACAGACCCTCACCTATCCGGTACTTAACTTATTCACTCACACATCCCTCACCTTCATTCTTACTCTGAATTTTCCTTTCATCACTTAACTTCTTATGGTTTTCTTTGCAAATCTTCGCATTGCCTCTAATTACTCCGCATTTTAGTCCTTTGTTAATCCACAACCTGTAGAATTAACCCTCCAAGACTTGTATAACATTCTTCAACGGTCCACTTCTGGCGATAAGCTTCATATTTTAGCATCTGACCCTAACTTTAATTGGAGTGTCGCCAATCGCTTCCTTAGAAACACAAATGCCCAATACCACGACCAGGCTTGTTCCTCCCTAGTCAAGTATGCTAGGATAATCCAACATGTCCTTTGCTCCTCCATCATTTCTAAGGCTAGGGATCACATCCACATCATTCCTTTGCTCTTCATAACTACATACTACATCATGGCCCATCGTGACTTTAATGCAACTGATTTACTTTTTTGTTACATTGAATAACTAACTACCATAAGGGATTCGAGCCACAGGAGACGTCCCAACCGAGCTTAAGGACATCTCATCCACTATGCCCTTGAAACAAAATACAATTTTTAATATCCAGATCCAGCTAGAATCCCACCTATCTTCTTCTCCTACAGCTCTTCTCATACTCTCCACAATACTAGACTTCACTCGAAGCCCGCAGCGAATGTTGAGGGAGAAGAGTGGGAGGCTGCTCCTGAATCTGGTGCACCTACTACACCTGCTCCTCTCTATATGACATCATCTTTAGATCACTTGGTGTAGTGATTTGACCAATGGGAGGCCCACTTTGACTCCTACGTGGTTGCCCAGGAGCAGCAGCATGCTAAGGATGTGAGATGATTCAATGACTATTTTGCCCAGCAGAGGCAACAGCACAACCAGGACATGGCCTGGTTTGGAGATCAGTTTCCCACCGTCCATAGATATTTTCAGCCACCACCTCCCCCTCCATCTGATCAGTATCCGCCTCTTTATTAGTTTTCTATGTTGTGATGTTTTTAGTTTGTTTTGTTTTGCTTTTTCTTCCTCTTTTTTGTGATGTCAAAAGGGGTAGTTATTTTTTGTGTTACTAGTAGTTTCTTTTACTGTTTTTGTGATGTAGTTGTTTCTTTTATTGTATTTAGTGTCACTATTTATCAATGATTAGTAAAATTTATAATGGCAAATTTTCTCTCGTATGAGCGGTGATTATTCCTATCTATTTTATTTGAAACTACTGAATAAATATTTTCCATCATCAAAATGGAGGAAATTGTTGAAAATCTTGATTTAAGGATTATAATTTTGATTATAACTAACATTTATGTGTTCTATTTTGATTGGCTAACATTTCTAGTACAAAAAATCAAATGTAATTCAAGCCAACTCAAGATCGAGTCCACAATGTTTAAATGAAATTTTTCCCTTTCTTAAGTAAACTGTAATGTAATTGATCCCCTAGCTAAGTAACCTTCCACACACACACTCAGGGGGAGAGTTTTAGTGAGTTAAAGTTTTTATTTTAAATTTTGTTCATATCGTCCTGGAAGATATTCATATCGTCTTAGACGATCTAGTAAAAATAGAAACCCTAATTAGGCTGACGATCATAAGTCAGATTGATTAAGCAGATCATCCTAGACGATATACCAATCATACATGATGAAAGGCTCAAATCAGAAATTCTCTGCTGCCAGATTAAGTTAAGAAAATTTTTATTTTTAAAGATTTGGATTGATCATCCTTTACAATCATGCCTAAATTAGTTTGGTGATTAAAGAAAGTAATTAATATTTGATTGATATGATCATATCATCCTGGACGACCGTAATATCGTCCTGGATGATACATGCAAAATCCTGACCATCTAGAGCACTTCACCTAGACGACCCGGGGAATGTGCTAGATGATATTTCCAATTTTGAACTAATCGTACAGGACGATCAAGATATCAGCCCGGATGATCAAGTCATTTTAAGATCATCCAACATATTTTGGTTGTACGACCCGAGCTATGTGCAGGATGATATTGTCATTTTTGAACTAATCGTGCAGGATGATATAAATATCATCCTGGACGATCAAGTCATTTTGAGATCATCTAGCATAAGTTACCCTGGATGACCCGAGCTATCTTCTGGATAAAATTCCTGATTTACACTAATCATCCTAGATGATCGCAGAATCGTACGGGATGATCTGAATAAATTTTGTCTACTAATCATCCAGAGAAACTAGATCGTCCAAGCTAATACATGTGATTTTGTATTGATCGTACAGGATGATCGACCGATCGTCCTGGATAATCTTTGATGACCAGTTGAGATTTAGGGAAATTTTTTATCCCTCCTATTTAAGGTTTTTTCTTTCAACAAGAAAGATCTTTTGCCACCTTCCTTTCTAGAGAGAACCTTGAGAGAGAGAGAGAGCTTGGGAGAGAGAGAGAGAGAATCATGTGAGGGGGAGTTTGTGAGGGATTCACAAAGGTTACTCCAAGCAAGGATCTGAGTTATCTTCTCTGGTCATCGTCTCTTATCTTGTTGGTGTCTTTGTGGTAGGATCTTCCACAAGAAGATCTAGGTTCTTTGCCTACTACAGGAGGAAGCGAAAGGAGTCTAGGTTCTTTTCCTGCTTTAGGAGGAAGCGGAAGGAGTCCAGCTCCTCTACCTCACCGGGTTGGTGGAAAGGAATTTTGTACAGGCTCCTCTACCTTACAGTGGGAGCAGAAGGAGAGTCACTTAGTGTTAGTGCAATACTTGGAGGAGAGTCTTCGGAGAGTGGACGTAGGTCAAGTTGACCGAACCACTATAAAATCTATTATATTCTTTTTTATTATCTTCTACATTTATTTTTCTGATGATGATTGTGTGATTGTGAATATTATTCTATTATTATTGAACATCTGCATATCATCGTGAAACTATAATTATTTTAAAACCTTCAAAAAGATTTTTGTAAATTATTTTTGCTCACAAATTTTTAAAATAATCAATTTAACCCCCCTCTTGGTTAGCCTCGGGATTAGTTCACAAGGGTATAACATCCCTAATGAACTTTCATATGATGCATGGTTCTACTTGATCTGAGCCTTTCAATCATGATACACGATTGATTAAATGGTCTAGATTGTGCTAGAAATTGTAGTTTAAAATGAACTACAACTTTACATGCTTATACCTTTTAATCCAACCATACAAATTTGATGGAATTTCAAATGGAGGATCAAATCAACCTAATCTTTTAATCCATGGAGTTTCAAGGCTCCTTGTATTGAGATTTAGGAGAAAATTAGGTTTGATCATAAATCTTCAAAATAAGATAACTTGCTAACCTATTATTGGATTTTCTTCATCTTAAGCTTGTTGGAAAGTTTAAGAGACCCACTTCAACATCCTAGAAGACTCTAAGAGCTGATGATATCTGGATAAAGAGATGGATCTATATTATCCTTTCTCTTTCTCATTAGAGTGGGCTATGGAAAGGTCGGAGATGCTATGGGAGAGCTGGGGGCTTACTATGAGGCTAGGGAAATGAGTTGATCAACCCTTTTTTATAAACTGGGGTGGGGGTACTTTCCACCATAGACTAGGCCAACAACCATTTCAGTAACAGATTGACCTGTGGGAGCCAAGGGACGATTTTGAAGAGTTTGAAAGCACATGGGTGTTTGTTGAGGGAGTTAGGCTTTAATCAATCATTGGAGAGAGCTTATTTTGGAGGTTATTTCCACATCAATATCCCATGTTGCATGAGATTGTTTGGGCATGTGCAATGAAACTTTAGGGCCTACCCATATGTTGGCTCAAGCCTAACTTAGTTGGGTTAAGTTGGCACTCCATTTAATAGGTTTTGACCTAAGTCAAACCATGGGTTCAAACTCTTCAGGTGTGTGCATGGGCTTAATATAAACATGCTACATTAATTTTTAGAATTTATTTTGATAAGGATGGTGATTTAAAGAAAGAAAATCCCATTTTTAGCACTTGATTCAACAATATTGGTCAAACCATGTGGTCCCAAGGCTTGGAAAATTTTAGGAGACTCATGTTGACCTCATGAATAATCCCCATGAGTATAGCTTGATGATATGGTCAAAATGATGTGAAATGAATTTTTTGAGTGTATATGATAATTTTGGTTAACAAGGGTTGACCTGGTCTACTAGGTTTGACCACGGGCCAATGATGGGTCCAACTCATTCCAAATGATATTTTTGACTACTTGGAGGTGGTCCCTTAGCTTCATGAGGTCATTTAGTATAAAATACATTTTTATGGGTTTAAAGAGTCATTTGGTCAATCATGATTGACTTGGTCAACCGAAACTTTGTCTGATACATTTCAATTATCATTTAGGGTTTGTTTAAGGTGATACCAACATTTAGTTGTGTATCCACACAAGTAATGTAATTTAAAGGGAAAAAATGAAAATTTTGTCAGTCTCGATTGACTTGGTCAACTAGGTTGACTAGGGATTGGGGTTTAGTTCAATGGATGTCAAATGGTATTTTGAAAATATTTATAGAAGGTTGCATGGATTGGTTTGACTAAGCCATATTGAGGTTTACTGAAAATTCAGTTTTCAGAGTTTAGGTTTTTGTGGTCAACCATAGTCAGCCATGGTCAACAAAGATTCAATGCTGGTTTCATACATTACACTAGTGCTGATGATCATGATTAATGAGTTTAGAGAGGCCTCCAAGGTCAAATCATAAGATGTCTTGTTCAGTGGCATAGACTATAAATATTTAAATATTTTGTAGCCTATTGAAATGGTTTGAGTTTTAGGGGTTATGGATCTTCAAAATTTTTTGAAATTCATGTGTTATCCCTAGGGAAATGATTTTATGTTTCAATGATTAAGGTACACCTACTACAAAGTTATATTTAGGGTTTGAGGAAAAATTTGATGATTAATGTTTGAAAATAGGATGTTTTATATACAGAACTGACCTCATTTAAAAATGAGATCAACATACCATTTAACTTCCTTTGAGCTAAGCCCTTCGCCAAGTAAACTTTGGTTAACCAATTCAACCTAAGTTGACCAATCCCTTTTTCCCTTTTAAATACAAAACATACATGGAAACCCCACCAAGCCATGGGACCACCTCGAACAAACCATAAATGTAATTTAGAAAGCATTGAACAAAGTCTGAACTCTTAGTCAACCCTGGTTGACCCGTCAACCTAGGTTGACCAAAGGGCCTTTTAAGCCCTTAAACATGCATTCTACACTAAAAGACATCAGCAGGCTATGGAACCACTTCCAATAGTCCAAAACATCATTTGGAATGAGTTGCATCCATAATTGACCCCTTGTTAGACCTGTTTAACTAGGTTAACCCTACTTGACCTAAATTATCCTATACACTAAAAAAATTCTTTTCTCCTGATTTTCACCAAATCATTAAATAAAACTCATGGGGACTATTCATAAGGTCAATATGAGTCCCCCAAAAAATTTATAAGCTTTGGGCCCACATAGTTTCATTAATAGGGTTGATCCAAGTGCTAAAAATAAAGTTTTCTTGCTCTAAATTTCCACCCTTATCAAAATAAAATCATAAAATTATTGTAGCAGGAGTGCATTTACCCCATGCACACTTCTCAAGAGTTTAAACCCATGATATGTCCTGGGTCAAAAGTATGGGTTGAACCAATCTCTCCAAATCCCATTAAAGATAGTTCTAACCCAAACCAGCCCAATTTGGCATAAGCGAACACATGGGTAGGTTCAAGAAGCTTCACTTCTTATACCAAAACCATCTCATGCCACATAGGCTACAAATGCAACAATAACTGCCAAAATAACCTTTCTCCAAGGATTAGTTCAAGCTTAAGTCCCCTAACAAACACCCATGTGCTTCCAAACTCTCTAGAATATTCCTTAAGCTCTTATTGGTCAGTCTCTAATTGATTTGGAGGTTGGCAAGATCGTGACCATTGAACCCCATTTCTCTCTCTTATAAATACACCCTAAATCTCTAAAAAAGGGTTAATCAATTCATTTTCCCAGCTTCCTAGCTACCTCCCCAACTCTCCCATAATCTCTCTCAGCCTTCTCCAGTTCAAAAAACCCAACAAGCAAAAGAGAGAAAGAAAGAGAGAGATAGGATAATTTAAATCCATCTCTTAGTATAGGCATCATCAGTCTTCAGTCTCTTTTGGGAAGTTGAAGAGGGTGTCTTGTGCTTTCCAACAAGCCAATATCTTGAAATTCCACCCATAGATTAGTGAGAAATCTCCATTTGAAGCTAAAATTTTAAATTGCATTTACTCCTAAATCCCAATGTATAGAGCCTCCAAACTCTAAATATTGCAAGATTAGGGAATCTAGATCCTCTATTTTAAATTTCATCAAATTTGGATGGTTGGATCAAAAGTTATGGGAATTTAAATGTCTATCTCATTTTTTTATCAGAATCGCCGAATCGTGATACCTGTGCGATTAGAAGGTCAATAGACTGTCAGACCGCATCACTCATCCAACAAGATTTAAATGCACACGCACAGTTTGAATTACGGGCTAAGTGGAAAGATCTCTGTCATTTGTGGCTGCACAATTTAATCTGATGGCCTGATTTGCTTGTTGACATGGTTAAGTGAACTGAGCACCATTGCGCCTCCATCCAATGATTGTTGATAATTGGCAATAACGATGCTGTCCATTCTTTGATAAAAATGAAAAAACTTCATTTAAATTCCCTAAAACTTTCAAAAATCATAGAAAATCCAAATGAACTCCAAATATTGTGGTCTTGGGCTATTGGAAAGGTCTTGAGACCTAGTATTTTTCTATCGACAAATTTTGACCAAAGAATTTTAAAAAAATTAGGAATGTATGAAAACCTTTTTTCTTGATTTTCTAAAGAATTTTCTAAAGATCTTGTGGTCCAATTGAGCTGAAATTTTAGGAGTTGATTCTTTAGCATGTTATTTACCTCCAATTATTTTCATGAGTTATGGTGAGCTCAAGATTTTTGTGATTTGAATTTTTAAAGTCATGGGTCAATTTTAGAGACATAACTTTAAAAAATCAGAAATATTCATGCACTTAAATTAAAATTTTCATTTCTCTGTGGTGTATTTATATTTGTGTTATGGTTAGTTTACCACTAATTTCACCGAAATCCAATAAGCGTAGCTCCTAAAGTAAATCACCAAAGCTATAGCTGCATTTAGCTTTGGTGGTTGATTTTTCAACTTGGGGAGGCTTTGATGTGGCCAAATTTAGTGGGTTTGAAGCTTATGTATTCATGTACCTAAGTTTCAAATTTCCCCATATTTGGATGTCATTTGGTCTGTCATTTAGTGAACCCAAGATTCATGCACATAATTGACCTAGGATTTCTAAAAATTCATTTTAAATCCAAACATTCAAAATAATATATTAAAATACTTAGAATTAAAAACACAGCAGAAAAAAAAGCCCTATCAGATTCATCCAAAATTAAAATTAATTTCAAAAATCATAAAATTCATTCATTAATTAAAATAAATATTTAAAACTATATAGAAATTGCTAAATAATTTTAAATACTTGAAATAATCCCTAGAGTTCATGTCTGGCATTTGAGAAAGACTTCAAGAGATTTGGAGTTCATTTGGTACTAAAATAAGAAAATGCCCCTAATTAAAATATTAAATAAATACAAAAAAACATCAAACTTCAATAATTCATAACTAATTTTATAAAACTCCAAATGGTACAAACTCAAAGTCATTGGACTTATCTCTAGGTCTAATATTTATTAAAAAATTATAAAAACTCTATAATTCACTATAAATCAAAAAGTTAGCATTTGGGTCAAATATAGTTCACAAAATATACCAAAATTATAAAATTAATAACTAATTTTAGAGAAATATAAATTTTATAAACTCAAAGGCATTGGACTCATCTTTGGGTCTACTATTTAGGAAAAAGATAGAAATTTTAGGAACTAATGTAATTAAAAAAAAATAAAGAAATGGATCCTACATTAATATTTTAAAATTGTCATTAAATATGAAAAATCAATATATTTAATGGATATAATGTAAATAATAAAATATAAACATAAATAAATCAATAAATAATAAATTAAATTCAAATTAAAATCATTAATAATATATGTAGACATTATATCTTTTTATATCCTTGTGCTTGATTTCTTTCAAGAGGGCAAAGGTGTATTAGATTAAGAAAGCTTTAAGGATCAAAACATTAAATTAAAATAAAGGACTATATGCTATCCATATACTTCTGTCTTAAAGGATTGGTATCATTACAATTATGAACCTAGTGCTTAATGATCAATAGCTTCTATAACTTAGAAGTTGATGAACACTATATTCTTTAAAACATATAGATAAATAAATTTAATAATCAAAACATTCTTAAATTACATTTAAATTTCGCTAAATCATTAAAACTTAAATTTAAACCATTATTTATATAACTCTACTAAATAAATTTATTTATAAACCAATTTCAATAAATAAAGCCAAGGAACTATCCAAGCTACGCAGCCTTTCTACACACTTAGATGGTTTACTAGGATAACCAACTCTAGCTTAGGCTAGGCCAGTGGTTTGATTTACTTCCTAGGTACTTTGCTAGGAGAGTAACTTATGTATGTTTATTTATTTTCAATAATCTTGATGTCATAAATTTTAATTTCTTGCCAGTGCACTTAGGCTCTTTAAGGATAGCATTAGAAGCATTTGGTTATTACACAACTGCTTTGCACCTTACATACTTTTATATGCTTTTATATTGCTTTAAACTACTATAAGAGTTAAATTAGAATGTACCTAGGAATAATGTATATATTTATTAGTTATTGTAAATATAAAATGTATATAGATCGAGTTGTAAGGTATTTTGAGTTATAAATGATTTAAATACGCCTGTTTATATATATTCAAATGGGGCTTCAAATGATAATATCCTTTCATTTGGAGGATACTCTCTTTTGGAATTTCATAGAATACTTGGAGCTTGAAGACAACAAGTAAGCATATTTGAATCTATTTATTTATGATAAGATTAGAAACCCAAGTTTATTGTGGTAGAGCCTGACCACCTGTCTTTCCTATAGTGTTTGAGTCTATTGTAAATTATCAAATAAATGAATAAATAAATTACTTTTGCATTAGTGGCGTAGAAATTTTTTTAGGTTTCTATTGGTGTACATATTCCAGACTTTATAGGAACATATATAGTAGTTCTAGGATGATACAATATTGGATACTATACACATAAACCCTTTACCCAATATTACATACATGCTCGCATTTTAATTTCTATAACAAATATTGAGCCAAACTTTTTTCCCCATCGTGAGCATGGTAGCATAGTCTACATTGCACCAATGGTATGTTATGCATTTCCTTTGGATAGGGCCAATATGCTGCCAAAATTTCTACGAAATTTTAGTGGTTAGAAATTTTAATAGGTAAATTATATAAGACAAAATTTAGAGTTCTTAGTGAGTCTT
Source organism: Dendrobium chrysotoxum (assembly GCA_019925795.1). Classification (NCBI taxonomy): domain Eukaryota; kingdom Viridiplantae; phylum Streptophyta; class Magnoliopsida; order Asparagales; family Orchidaceae; genus Dendrobium; species Dendrobium chrysotoxum. The sequence continues at coordinate 38,789,162 of CM034313.1, read as the reverse complement.
CTTACTAGTGTTATTTGAAACTACTCATCTTGAGTCATAAATTTTAGTGTCTGATTCATCCTTTGATCTCTTAGGATATAACTTAGCCTATCATGCATTGCATTTAAGGTAATTGATTGTGCCTTAGGATTATTAGCTGGCAACTCACTCCAAGCAAGTATAAGTCCAGATTGTAAACACATTTTTAGTCTTTGTACATACCTATTCATTTCTTTTAAAATTTAAAATCTAAATCTAAATTTAGAGGATAACTAGAGAATTTATAATCTAAAGCTTATACATTAAATCATGATAGCCAAACTTTCCTTTATATCTATAAGACTTTAAAAATCTTTAGCCTTCACTTTAATCAAAAGTATCTCTTAGGAGATGTGATTAACTATAAGGGCTTGCCCCTATAGGGAGTCTACAACCAAGAATAAAATAAGTCCTATCTTAGTTTCTATCTGAGATAAGGGAAAAATTTGTGGAATGTCGACCTAATCTTTAAGCATTTTATTAATTTTATAATTGAAGATGGATGTTTTTTTATCTTTCGGGGCTAATTGAATATTCCCTATGGAGTATTTAATCATGAATGAAAAGTTTCTCTTCTCTAATTGATAGTGAAACATTAGTTTTTCTTTAGGGATGTTATAATGCAAATCTTTGCAGTTTTGATTAAAACCCCAAAATATAAATTTAAAGCAAATATTGTGTAATATTTTTCATGCTGGAAGTTAAATTTGTCCACAGGCTTGGCGCTGAAATTCAAAAGTTTCATTTTAAAAAATCATTTTGAAAACTCGAGTTATTACAATCTACCTACCTTAGAAATAATATCATCCCAAATATTTTCCTTAAGGATTTAGGAAAAAATAAAAACAAAAAAAAGTCTGTAAGATCAAAATTCAAATCGAATTAAAAAAATCATGAATCGAAACTCACAGAACTCAATCAAGTCCTTTCATTTACTCTTATAGTTCTTTCAATATCATATCATTAACTTATACAGACATAAACCAATGCACCTTAATCTACCCGACTCGTAATCAATTCCCAAAACTTTGGTTACATTTCAATTCTTGTAACAATCGGTCTGATACTAATTATAATGCCCCAGAATCAAATTGGAAAAATGATCTATTTTATATTCTTAATTAATTAACCATAGATTCTATAAATCATCAAAATAACAAATCTATAACTAGTAAAAGCAACTAACAATTAAATATCTCAAAATATTTTACTATATTGAGTGTCCTAAAATAAATATATAATAACCGTGAGATTAGTACAAATATTATTTTATCACAAACTCCTGACTAAAAAAGAGTAAGAGAAAATACAAATAAAATTAAAAGAAAATCCAAGGATCTCTGCCAACCTCACTCCACCTATCCTGACCCCTTCCTTGACATGAATCATTAAAATTCACATAATGAGCCATAAGCTCACCAGTAAACCAAACTCACTAAAGCTTTCAACATAAGGCTATATGAATGAATGCATACTCAGTTCAGTCAATAAGATCAATCTCATCAATAAGTAGTTATTATTTATAAAGCTCAAAATGATTAATAAAAAGTGTGAAAATCTTTACAATGAATCTAGGAATTAGTTTTTTATTATTATTATTCTAGGAATTAGTTAAAAGCACGAGAATCAGAAAATCAGTAAATCAATAATACTATAATCATTTAAGCATTAGTAAAAAGAATCACAGGCACACAAATGTCAATATTATTAGTCTTATCCTCTTACATCCATCATATCAATTATATGCAATCAATACTTATATCCATTCATTTGTTATATATGTATACATATTATTACTCTATTTATCAATGCTATCAGTAAATACATGCATATGTATATGGTTCAATAAATTAGGAAATTCAACTTTAATATGGTATTTTCATCCTTTTTATATCATTATCTTTCATCTTTTATTATTATTATCATAGGTGGATTTCAATAATTATTAAGAGTCATCACTCTTTACCCGTCGACATAATTTGGTAATCTGTTATAAGCTACAACTAACATAACCTCACAAACTATCTTTAAAGGAAACCCCTTTAGCCCACCCTCCTGTGTAGGGTATAATGTTTCAACAACCAACACATTTTATAGTGTTAAACATCAAGCCTTTCTTGCTTACGTAAATGCCAAATCAAAATGCAGTATAAAATAACCAATTCTATTCAATACAAAAAATCTATATAATATCTATAACTTCAAAAAGTCATAATTTAATTCTGCTTGATGAAATTCATTGATGTTATTATCAAAATATCTACACTATTCATATCTATTAAATTAAAAAAGTTATATGGTAAAAACTTGATAAATTATGAGAAAATATATTTTTATTAATTTAGAAGAGAAGAAATTCATCAAACTCAAAATCATTGAAAACTAAAATAAGAATTAGGTTACTTATAATAAACATAATAGAAGAAATCTTTGAGCAAAATTGACAGATGAAAAGCTCCGAAAAACTTACTCTTTCCTCCCTCTCTCTTCCTTCTTTGGCAAGGAACGGTACTGAAATTCAAAATTTTCATTTAAAAAAAAATTATTTCAAAATTTTGAATTATTACAACCACGACCAACTAGTTAGGAAAGACCCAACTTGAAACAAATTAAGGATAGCAGAAAAACCAAGAAAAAAAAATAGAGCCAATAATAAGAAAATAAACAATTAGAATAGAAGAAGAACATAAGATAAAGTAAAAAAATAAACAAAATAGCTGAATAATAACCAACTACTCCAGAAAACCAAACTCAGAAGGATCCACTAGATCACTTAAGCTGAGAGCCCATAGGCTAGGTCACCAAAATAAAAATGAGACTGGCATGTGGAAAAGAATAATAAAAACTTCAATAACATCCAAGAAAGACAAATAAAAAACCCAAGGAAAAATCAATAAATAATAGGTCAATCTAACCCAGAATGATAAACAATAAGACCAAAAAATAAGAAATAACAACATATAAGCCAAAACCAAGGGCCCCAATACCAAAAATTTTGTAGAATAGAGAACCCAAAAACTTCAAAATCGAAATGGCATCAAAGAGAAGTATAACATAAGACACAAGAAAAAATAGAATGAGCAAAAAAATAAGATCAAATATAGGAAAGAGAGTCTAAAACCATCCACCATAATAGCTAATAGGTCATATAAGGTAACCCATAGCCATCCAATATATTTTTTCCCTTGAGAATATTAGGAACATTTAGCATGGTAAAAGGATTGATGCAATTCATGATAGACCCTTCCTTAGCGATACACAAGCATTTACATCCATTTTATTGTAAGGGATTATAAAGTTAGACTCCTCAGTAAATCCATATTCTTATGAAAATTAAAAAAAAAAAATTTATTAGAGTTAAGAAAATTTTTGGAATTAATCAAAGAAATCAATTTGTAGAATTAGCTTCAATCTAGATAGACCGAATGTTATGGTCATAACACACCTTTAAACCTTTAAGCAAAGTAAATAATTCCACACCAAGAGTATCACAAATAGTACAATTGGAAGAAAAACCACATACCATTTTGCCATTATGATCTCTGATCAAGCCACCACACTCATTACCAACACCAAGGATGTTAAGTTTAAATTCATTAATAGGAGGCCTAAATAAATTGATAATAAAGGGAGAAGCAACCATATTAGGAGTATCTTAATGAATATCAAAGAAAGAAAGTAAATCTTTCTAGCCTATAAAGTGCTTCAAAGATAGCAAACTATGCTTGACACTACAGGAAAATCAACCGTTACCGGTGGATAGAATTCGACTGTAACATGCAAAATACGCTAGAAAAAATATGTTTCCAGTGGATTCCTGATGGAAACTACTCCGATGGTAAAACATGCATCAAAAAAATATTTTTGTCATATTATTTTCGACTGAAATATTTCTGGAGGTCTTTCCGGCGGACAACCGGCGAAAATGTTTGACAACCCGACTCCTTTTCTGTCGTCGTGCTCCGGCGGATATTCCATCGCAAAAGAATTGATGCCAATTTTTACCATCGGATATCACCGTCGAAATAGCCGTCAAAGTTTTCATCGCATAGTTCCATCGAAAATGTTTTGATATCGTATTACCGATAACCATTCCGGAGGATAATCCACCGAAAACTTGTAGCAGAAATAAAAAAAAACTTCCTTATTTTGAAAAGTGATTTCCACATTTACACCTGCATATAAAAAAATACAACACATTATATATTGATAAATCTAATTCTGATCTATAACATCAGCAGTTACACATAAACCAGAAGAGCATCATCCAGATAACAGCTTCGAAGTAAACATGTATACAATAAACATATACAAGAAGAGTATCAACAACAAATATCTAAACATGTTCAAACAGCAAATAGATAAGCATGTCCAAAAACACATAAATACAGATGTCCACATCAGTAAAATAGATAAATAACATCTACTCTGATTCAGTTTCATCCTCAGCTGATGCTATACTCCTCCCACTACTCATCTTCTTTCTCATCTTTTTCATTTCTTCTAATATTTGAGCTTGGTGCTGCTGCATCTATATCTGTTGTTGCTGCATTTACATCTGCTAATCAGCTTGTGCTTTCCATACCTATTCTAGCTCGGCTGTAAGGGCAGCTATCTGTTGGGTATATAAAGACTCCAGGGTACTAGATGAAAAACTATAGCCACTAGATGTCTGCCCTTCATATGCATAAGCCTGCGAGCCTAACCCGTATACTCTGCCATGCTGCATTCCTCCTACCGCTTGCAACCAAGTGCGATAGTCAGAATAGTCTGTTGATCCAGCAGAAGAACCTTCACCTACTGCAGCCTAACTCTCTCGAAGCCGTGTGTACTCCTCCTATGAAAGTTAATAAAAAATTTATGTAATTTATATATAATATCACCAAAATTAAACTTATATACTTACATAGGTGTGTACTCGTCAACCCATTACTGGTCCTCCTGCCACTTGTGGGTATGACTATGCAATTCAATAGGAGTCAATTCTCTAGCCAACACCTGTTTCTGTAATAGACATATATTAGTATTCTAATTAAAGTAAATTATTAAAATATTTTAAAATTTCTTACCAAATATCTTCTGTGCTCAGTATGAGGAATAAAACCTCTTGTATGAAGGGAACTACCTAAGCCCCCAACATCAGAAGCTCTGTTCTGTCTATTTTGATCCCTCCTTCTGATATAATTTGGGCTGCCCCAAGCACTACTCAACTCTACCCATACATCCTCACCAATCCAGAGTGGTCACTGGCTTAACTTTTCAATGTCAGTAAACATGTCTCGTATGTAGGTCGAGCCACACTTCTCAAAATTCTTTCTAATTTTATCATTATATTGTGGTAGCCAACATAAATTTTTTGCATTTAAACACATATAATAAAGAATAAATAATTTTTTTAGCTTATCTAAATTAGATATAATACAAAAAAAAATTATATAATAACATACCTCAAACTATCTAAACTACATGTCCCATACTTCTTTTGGGACTTTCTTCCAAGAAATTTAAGGAGCATCATATTTGCTCCATATTATGTCCCGTATTTTATGCGTAGGCTCTTTTGATGGATGAAACCAGAAAGTAATATGTTAGTTGTCAAAAAAATAATTCAATTCTATTTATATGGCTAAAATAAAATTAGTACTTACGTGTCACCGTCAGGTTCAATAAACATGCGACCCTCTGTTGCCTGCTCTGCTGTAGCTGGATAGGAATGTTCGCCAGTAGCAGGCTGAGGTGGAGTTGTAGCGGGTTGATGTGGTGGTGGGACATATGGCGGATATGGATATGGAGGATGGGCAACATGAGAAGGTGGGGGTGGGTAATAGGGGTAGAAAGGAGTAGTCTGTGTAAGGTCCAGTGAAGGTAAGTGTGGTTCTGGTGAGTAAAACTGTGGGCTATTGGCTGTAGGAGTAGGTATAGGTGGCAAGGCTGACTATGAGTAGCAGGCTGAGATGAAGAGGTGCCCTCAGTACGTACAGGCCTGCTAACATCAACCTTCTTGCTGTGCCTACCAAATATATTCTTTATTAATCCTCTCTGACGTTCATCACCTGTAGCCCTCTGCACAAATATTTAAAAAATATTAGCAACAAAAATTATGACAAAATTGAATATAAAATAGTGCAGGAATTAAATAAATGCAAGTACAAGAAATATTTAAATATAAAATAACATAACAAATAACTAAATATAAGTACAAAAAGTTCATTTTTGGTCAACTAATTAATAAGAGTACATGTTTTAGATATCTTGGATTTACTGTTCAAAGTGATGATATAATAGATAGGAAATAAGCGCGAAAGGGAGAAAGTTACCAACACAGCAAGCGAGCGCCCATTTATGCCGTAAGTTCCAATGCAGTAGGAAGGGAAGGTCGTCGAAGGAGTGAAGTCGAACAACGTCAAATGAGAAAGTTGCCTGCACAGCAAACGAGCGAGCTCTCATGTAGGAAATGTAGAAAGTTAGGTCAATGAGTGAAGTCGAACAATGAAAAAGGGAGAAGGTTACCAACATAACAAGCGATCTGAGTGCAACATTGTCGAAGGAGCGAAGTCGAATAGTGTCAAAGGAGTGAAGTCGAATAGCATCAAAGGAGCGAAGTCGAATAGCGTTAAGGAACAAAGTTGAACTACGTTGAAGGAGCAAAGTCAAACTGCATCAAAGGAGAGAATTTGAACAGTGTCGAGGAGCCAAGTCGAACTACATCAAAGGAGTGAAGTCAAACTGCCTCTAAGGAGCGAAGTCGACCTGCATCGACAGAGCGAAGTCGAACAGGCGAAGGAGCGAATTCGAACTGCATAGGAAAAAGTTTGCGGAATGTCCCAAAGTCGAGGGCAAGGGACTATATATTGGCATTATCGACAGTTTTTTGGGTGGCATATCCACCGGTACCCTTACCGACGGCATATTCACCGGTAATACTTTGCCGGGTTTTAATTAACTTAGCTATAAATTCGCCAGAATATCCTCCACACATTAGTGGTGGAATATGCATCAGTATATTGCTATCACTGGTGCAAATCGGGTGATTTCACCGCTGTAATTTACTGATGCTATTTCCACAGGCAAATTCTCAGTAAAAGTACTGGCGGATAATTCTGCCGGTAATGTCGTCGTTGTTTCTGTCGTAGTGTTGTCCGCCTAAACTTTTACCGGCATTAGCTGGTTTTCCTGTAGTGTGAAGAGCTATTAAATTTTGAAAGATGCGGAGATCAAAACCCTTTAATGACACATTTAAATACCATTACTTGTGCTCTTATTCCTCTCCTCCCAAAAAACCAAAACACCAATTATGGAATGACAATGAAAATATGCCTTTTAGCTTTGAGATGAAACTAGCCATCTAAAACTATAGAAATAGCCTAGTTATGAAAGCAAGTCTTGATTTACAAACATTTCTCAAAAGCAGTCCAAACCTTTGTAGCAACGCGGGCATTAAAAAAATATGGGAAATAGTCTCAACATGATAATAACATTAAAATTTGGAAACTAAAAGTAAGCCTTTTTCTTGCATCCTAATGTCAACAAGAATAAAACATTTTAGAATTCTCGAAGCTAATGTAGAAGAACTTAAAGGAGTAGACAAATTCCATATCTTACCAAAGGTTTGGATATCATCTCTTTTTCTTCTTATTAAGTGCCAAACTTTGTTAATACTAAAATGACCATCCTCAATTAACTTACAAAAAATGTGATAAGTATAATAGCTATTAATGGGGACATCACAAACTATGTCCACCAAATTTTGAGGAATGCACTCAAGAAAATGAGTTTTGGACCAAACATCATTATTGATGAACAAAGAAGCTTTCATTGAGGTGTTAGAATAAGTGTTGAGATGAGAATCAATAGAACCCTCACCCTACCAATCATCCTACCAAAATAAAGAAGACTGTTGAAAATTCCCCATTGAGTATTGATTCAACAGACCATTTAATGTTGCATAACCTTTTTCAACCCGGATATTTACCTTACTTGAAAGAATAAGAGGTTGGATGTCGATTATTATAGTTTTTTGAATAATGAATTTGTCCAAAAGAGATTGATTAGTCTAGAGTTTCCACCATAATTTGAAGGAAAAACCTTTAACTAAATCATAAATAGATCTGCAACCCAGACTCCCCGTCCAAATAAGGACCAGCAGATGTACTTCAATTAGAACAATGAAAGCTTTTAAAATTATTAGTGGAATCCCAAAGAAGAAAATATTTAAAGCTTTCTACTGTCTATCACAAATACCTAAAGTAGGATTAATAGTTTGAAGGAGATATAGTGGCATAGCATACAAAACTCTCTAAATGAGAATAAGTTTAGCCCCTATGGAGAGAAGATTAAATTCCCAAGTAGAGAGGTTCCTATTAATGGAAAAAGATATATTATCAAACAAAAAAGACTTCTTACCACCTTTATATAAAGGAGTCCTAAGGTAATAGATGGGTAAATCTTGGTTACAAAAGTTAGTGCTTAATTTAATATTTTCACAATGCACCAAAGTCATACCTTAACAACCAATAAAAGGGCATTTGCTATTGTTAATTAAGACCACTTTCTCTTCCAAAAGTAGGCTTGAATTTCTTAACCTTCTTGACACATTTGATAGATCCATTCCATGAGATGATGATATCATCAGCAAAGAAAAGATGAGAAATATTAATTTCACCAAAGTTTCTATAATGATAGTTTTTGTTAGTAGCAAAACGAGGGGTTAAGCCTCTAAATAAATAATTAATAGCCATAATGTAAAGAGCAGGGGATAAATAATCACTTTGCCTAATACCTTAAGCCCCTTTAAAAAAACCATGGGACTTGCTATTAAGTATAATATAGAACTAGCTATTTTCAATAATACTTCTAAAAGGATTAATGTAATTAACATCAGAATCAAAATATTTCATAACATTAAATAAAAAAGTCATGTTAATATTATCATAAGCCTTAGAAATATCAAGCATGAGTAGTAGCGGAGCCAAAAACATTTTATAGGGGGGGCTCATTGAGAGAAGCTACTACACATGAAGATGAAAATGCCACATGCTAATCCTATTAATTTCCACTTGCTAATACTAGAGCAACTAAGACCATCATTTTTTTCTCTCACTGATATAACTCTACAAAGAAACAAAAAAAAAAAGAGGGAAGAGAAGTACCTGGGTGATTCTTCCCCCAAATTGAATCCATGTTCCACCTCATAAACATTGGCAACATCTACTTTTTTAGGGGGAAGTTTAGAGGGAAGGCCCAAATTGAATTACAAATGAAAGGATGTGTAAAGATTCAAACTATTTTGGCTAAAAAGTCTCGACTGAGATGTCAATGAAACAAAATGAGAAGGTAAAAATATTTGGAGTTCTATATTTAAGCATGAAATAGACAAATAGAAATGGAAGAGTGGATGATGTCATTATTATTACTAAAATCATAAGTCCTTTGCTTATGTTGCTGCTGTGGGGAAGTTGCAACTCGTAGAAAGCAGTCTCGACGGAATTGCAGATAGGAGCCAGGCTTTGGGTTGAATGCCTGTGTAAGGGCTAGGGATTGTGTGTGGCTGAGAGAGAGAGAGAGAGAGAGAGAGAGAGAGAGAGAGAGAGAGAGAGAGAGAGAGAGAGAGAGAGATGTTGGAAAGAATTTTTTTTTGGTGTGGGTGGGGTGGGGGGTGCACATGCCCCCTTGGGCCCCGCCTAAATCCATCATTGAGCTTGAGGATTATATTATGATCATGGACATTTTTATCGATTTCATGAAGCAATCCTTGAGCAAGAACAACAGTATCAACGATGTTTCTTCCCTTGATAAACCCCATTTGATTCAAGGATATGATTTTAGTGAGAAAATTAGACAATCTAGTAGCCAAACTTTTGGATAAAGTATATTAAAAGAAGCGCAAAGATTAATTGGTCTTTAATCATTCCAAGAATTCGGGTTAATTTTTTTTAGTAATCATTATAATAAAAGTACTAGTAAAACATTTTGGTAAAGTGAAACCTTTAGAAAAATCAGTCACATCTTTGTAATGGTCCACCTTAATAATATTCCAACAGTTTTGAAAAAAGGCAGTAGTGAAAGCATCCTGACCAACCACAAAATCCTTATTCATGCTGATTAAAGAGTTAAGAATTTAATGCTCATCAGGTAAAATATAAATAGTATAATTATCCTAAGAAGCAATATATTAAGGAATAACATGAAGCATAGAAATAGGTAGAACCTTCTTTCTAGAACAAAAATACTTCTTAAAAAAGAAATGGCAAATTCAGAGATTAAAGATTGATCATCTCACCAATCACCAAATTCTAACTTATTTTTACTAATGAAGGATATATATATTTTCCATTAGCTATAGTGTGAAAATACTTAGTGTTCCTTTCACCTTCCATAATATGTTTAGAGCCCACTTTTTTCTTCTAAAATCTTCTTTCATAAGCTGAAGATTGAGCATGTTAGCCTTGGTAGAGCAAACCTGATCCCAATCAACACCCCTAGAAGAAATACCAAACTTCTTTTCATGCACAGAAACCCTTTCTTCAGCCTTAACATTTTTTTAGAAATATTAGCAAATTTAAATTTATTCCACCACCTCAAACCTTGCTTAATTACGTTAACCTTTAAAGCAAAAAGGATCATATCATGGTAACCTACATAATGAAAGAGAGGATCACCCCAATTTTCTTTAATAATCTTCGCAAATTAGGAGCTTTCAACCACATGTTTTGAAATCATAAAGGAGAAAAACCTCTTAGATTACTTGATAAATATTCAAAAGCAAAGGGAATGATCAGAAATAGTCTTGCTAAGATGTGTAACAATAGGTTAAGGAACCATAGAGAGCCATTTATTATTAAAAATAAAATCATCTATTCTTTTCGAGACACTATTACTAGACCAAGTAAAAGTAGAACCAAAAAAATTAATATCGATATTTAGTGATAGCAAAACTTCAGCGTGCTTCATTATGAGCATAAGATATTTGCTTATGAAATATAATTATTATTATTATACATTTGAAAAGTTATATGGCTCTACATAAACCCTTACCTAGCCTCCATAAATCATGTGAGGTATCTATAAACTTAAATTAAAAAAATTGTATTTTCACATAAAAAGTATGTTTCAATGAGAATTAATGGTCAAAATTAGTGTGATTAGGTAGAATAATTATGTAAATATTAACCCAATTCAAACAATTAACCAAACTAAATGCCTAGTTTTAATTAATATGTTATTTGTCACCAAGCTTCTTCTATAACAAAATACTTTAAGCTATTTTTCAAAGAAGAGAAGTTAAAAAAAATGAAAAGCTTGTTAAGCCATTAACTCCTTGTTTGAACTTTGATTTTTTGTGGTCAAAATCTTGACATAAGTACAATTTTGTATGCAAGAATATTCTAATTCACTATTTTCTTTTGCACTAATGTTATATTTGCTCTTATTAAGTGTTTTATGCAAAAAACGTTTAAAGGTGATACCCTTGACCACTTTTACTCAATTTAGGAGAAGAGTCTGATTCCTCTAGAGGAAGGGAGGGGTTAAGGCTTCTTTTTCTATGGAGTGAAGGATTATTAAAAGTGTTTTCTTTTGTATGAATCCTATGTCACATTTTGCACATAGGCATGAATATAGGTTTATAATCTTGATCACAAAAAAATTGTTGCCTTTAGTTTTGTTATTTGTATGACTTTATTGCTTTGCTCTTCTATGATTTGTTGAAAAAAAATTTATGGATATTTTAATTTCTAGTTATTTAATAAGAAAATTATCATTTATTAAAAGTTAGAAAAAGCTAATTTATCTCTCCTACCCCTCTTAGGTTATGTGTAAATCATTAATTGATATCAGAGCATCAACTCTATAATTCGGCTTCACATCCAAAATATAGATTTCTCGATATTAAACATGCACAATCTTGTCTCACAAGTGCACCATTGGCGAGATCCATGAGGGCCACTCCATCACATAACTACCATTATTTGATCAAATATGTTTTGAATTTTAAAAAAATTAACATATTATGTATCTTTGATCATGTGACATAATGATTTGAAATAAGATTTTGAAATATAAAATACTCATGTCTATATTTTATAATATAATATTTTTAAAACTAATATAAGAGTGGACTCTTAAATAATTCGATTTAGGTATATGCAAAGGTAATGGAGTCAATATATTAAATTGCTTATTAAAATATAATGATTATATGAAGTTTTGAAATTTAAGAATATGAAAGAATATATAGGACAAGTTGGTGTCGACTTATGATGGCACGGATGAGCTATGTAAAAATCATATAAATATTTTAGTGTAGGGATATAAATTATTTGGAATGAGGATCAATGGTATTATTATCAAAATGTCTAAGAGATTCATGATAATGACCAAGGACTTATGGGAATGGAACTCTTAGGAGGGAACATATATGTGTGTACATATATATATATATATATATATATATATATATATATATATATATATATATATATATATTCACAAATGAATGCATTAATGCACTTTCAAATAGTAGAGAAGGTAGATGAATACTTCAAGGATTGATCTAGAGTTGGGTTGGATTTATCAAGTGTTTTTGGTTTGATAGATGAAGCCAAAATCAAGGCTAGGGCCTCCAAACCTTGTCTAGACTACTAACAAACAAAACAACTTTGAAGGATAAGGGGTTTCTAAATGTAAGGCATTTGGATTTAAAACTACTTGGAGATTGTTAAGGGATGTTTGTAGATCATATCTAGAGTTTTGTAAAAAATTTTATGTGATTTTGATGGGTCATAAGAATGAAAAATTAATATATTGTATTGTTAACCTAATCTAGGTTAAAATTGGTAAATTTGCCATATCTTCGTATTTTTCTAAGGATAAGGTAGGTATATGCCATGAGATGTTAGGGGAGATGTAAGGAAAAATTAAGGTTGAGTTTATTTAGGATTTATATGAAAAAAATTTGAAAAAATAATTTCATCATTAAAGAAAAGCATCTGAACCATAAAGCCATAGATAAGTAAATAATTTCACTAATAACTTCTAAAATTCATTCAAATCATCATTAATTTTTCTTATATCAATTAAAATCGAAAAATATTTTTCTATATTAATCTTGAAGTCAATCCAGCACTAAAGGCAAGTTAAATAGTTAGTTAGAGTTGGCCATCTTCATTATTTCTTCTTTCCTTGTCTTTAATGTCTCTCATTATTGCATAATATCCTTGAAAATTGAATGGCTGTCCTTGCACATCATTCTAACACACAATATGACTATGAAAGTCTAAGACATCAACCAAAAAATTCAAAAAACTTATAAGGTGCCAATCATAAAAAAGAAAGTTAATTATATATTAACATGGATAGCAAAAGTATATCATAGTCATAAACTTAGTGATTGGCATATGTGGCACTCCCTCTTACCTAAATAAATTCCTCCATAAAAATTTAAAATAAAGATAATTAACCAAAATACTTTGTTTATTTTTCTCTAAACTACCTCTAGCAAGGCTTGTTCCATCTATTTTTATGCACTCCACTTCATGGATGTTATGTTGAACATTTACCCGCATTTGGATGATTTTCCATCTGCAAATGGGTTAGTCTATATATTTTTATGCAACATATTTCTTTGTAATGATAATAGATCTTCAATATTAAATATATGACTTATATGTCATGTAATTATTCTAGAAATAAGTTTTGGTGTAACTTTTCTAAGAACTTTAAATGGTCCAAAAGCCCTTGTGTGGAGTCTTTTAAACTTGGAGGTATTTCTTTTAGGTCTAATAAGAATCATTATATGATCATCATCCTTATATTCTTGTGTTGGTCTTGTTTTATTTACAGGTCCAATGTACTCTATATTTCTTAGTTGAATGTGCTTCTTTACATTTTTATATAAGCCAATAATGTCTTCAACAAAAATAAATGTAGAATTAGATGTGGAACAAAATTAGAATTATATTTGATCCTCTTGCGATTATAACCATATATTATCTCAAATGGTAATTGCTTGGTTATTTTTGAAATAGTGCTATTGTAGGCTTTTGAAGTGGCTAAATGCAAGACTCAATTTCCTAAGCTTTTCCCAACTAAGCAAGTCAACAAATTTTTTACTTATTTATTGCCTACTTCTATTTGTCTGTCAAATTGTTGGTCAAATACTAAAGAAAATTTAAGCTTATTGACTATTAACTTTCATAGGTTACAAAAATAATATATAAATCTAGCATCTATATCTGACATTATAGTATTGGGTAAACCATGTAGCCTTGCTATCTCATTATATATATATATATATATATATATATATATACTTGCAATTAGTGATGCCTCATTGGTTTCTTTGCTAGGTAAAAATATGCATTTTGGAGAATCAATCTTGGAAAAAAAAGCAATCTACTCCCCTGGGTGTCCTAGGTAAACCCCTCCAAAAAAATAATATAGAAAAGTCCTCCCAAGGTGTATATGGTACATGCAATAAAATATTTTCTTACCTTTTTTTAATTACTTTTGTCTACTTGTAAGTGATACACCCAATAATAATCATATCCACATTCCTCCAAATGGAAGGCTATTGAAGTTTGCTCTCAACAATAATGATTATCATTCGTCTCCTAAATGCATGTAATCCCTTTTGAATGCAAATTTAAAACAACAAAATTGATAAGTGATGTCCTAGGGATGCATGGTTGTTTGCTCTTATATAAATATGCATCTCACACTAAAAAAGAATCATAAAATGATAAGGGCTAACTTTATCATGATATATAATATAAAAATCAAGGCATAAAAATGTAAGCCTCCCTAAATCTATCAAAACATAAAATAGAAGCTATAAAGATGTGATGGCCAAAATTACTCTAGATAAAGCATATGCAAGTTTTTTCTCTACACCTAACTTGTGTTTGAAAATAAAAGTATAATGTTATAGAAACTCTACCAATTTAGAATATTTATGGCATAATTCCTCTAGGTATTAATGAGAAATCTATGGGCTTAATGAATATTATGTAATATGAATTTCTTATATAATAAATTGTGTCTTTAATACCTTAAAAAATTATAGATGGCAAACACTTCATTATTACACTTTATAGATGGCCCACTTGAAATCAACTAACCATAATGTACGTGAGAGTAGTATGGGATAATTAAGAGAGATGATTTTTTATCTTCCCAAAGATCATCCTCTATAAACATAGAGAAGTTAAATAGATTATACTGGATGACCTCACGATCATGCTATATGATATGTTCAAAAATTAAATAGTTCATCTGAATGATTGTTTGTATCATACTGGATGGGTCTAGTTTTATGAATTGACCATATTATATGAATTCCAATCGTACTATATGAATAGAAGATGTCTCATTTGAATTTTAGGATTTTTATAACTCATTACTTAAGCAACTTTTATAAAATTATTTAAAAAAAGTGAGATGAGTATTAGGCTGAAGAAGGAACTCTGAGAGAGGTTCTTTTGAGAGAAAATTAGGGTTTGAGAGTAACGAGAAGGTGAGGTAGAAAGAGTGTGGGGGTATCACACGGTTGCTCCAGGCTAACTACACTCTTGCTCTTCCTTTGGCTTTGGTGCGTCCTTGAAGCCTCTCTTGTTATAGAGGCTTCGAATTCAAGTCCTTGAGATACTCTACCTTCTCCAGAAGGGAGAAAAATATTGGACTTACTCTACCTTCTCTAGGAGGGAAAAAAGGATTGGAGGTATGATGTCTTCTCCAGGAGGGAGAAAAAGCTTAAGATTGTTTGTCTGCTCTAGAAGGGATAAAAACTATTCAAGGTCTGCTGCTATCATCAGGAAGGTGACATAGCTTCTAGCACTCTGTCACATCTGGTTTGGAGAAAGTGAGTCTGTAAGGTCTACTCCACCTTGTTGTGGGAGCAAAAGGAGAGTCACTTAGTATTAGTGCAATACCCAGATCGGAGGACTCAATAGGCTGGCCGTTGGTCCAGGTTGACCGAACCACTATAAAAATTTATGGTGTATTTTTTCTAATTTCTACATTTTTTATTTTCCTACAATTTTCATTCTTTGCAAGTTAAGTTTATTGGTTCCAATCTTATCAATCAATTGCACTGAGTTTAAACCTTTTTGTTACAAAAATATTTGCTTGTGTTAAAAAAAAAAAAACTTTTATCACATAAATTTTTATATAAATTGCTTCTGCATGTTATTTTGAGTAATCTATCTGAAGTAAGTTTTTAAGTTGCTTTGTGGTTAAAACAAAAAAAGTAAAATGTAGTATTCCTGCTTAGTGGTTTTTAAAATTACCAATTCACCTCCCACTTAGTGTGCCACAGGCTAGTTCTGTTATGTTTTATAACCTTCTCGAACTTTCAAGTGGTATCTGAGAGGGTCTTAAAATTTAGATTTTAAAATCTTCAAGAAATGATTAATGGTGCATTATCAGGAAAATTTGATTACCCATCCACCACTATTTAATGATATAACTTTTGATTTCTGGAAAATTTACATGTCTACGTTTTTGCAATCTATTAATGATTATATGTGGTTTTTAGTACAAGAAGGTTATTCTACACCATCTAGTTTGATAAGTGGCATTAAAAATGAATAACCATTTAATGAATGGAGTAGTGAAGATAAAGACTTAGCTCAGTTAAATGGAAAATGCTTGAACTATTTTTTTATGCTTTAAAATTTGAAGATTATATGCACCTATCAATATGTACTATGGGAAGGAGATGGGATTAACTATACATAACATACGAGGGAACTTATGAGGTAAAACAGTCTAGGTTAAACATTCTACTTCATGGCTACGAACTATTTTGCATGAAACTTAGTGAGTGAATATCAAAAATGTACACTAGGTTTATAAATATAGTGACATTCCTACATGCATTGGGTAGAGAACCTTCTAATTTGGAAAACGTTAATAAAATCCTAAGTTGCCTGCCTAGTACATATGGTGCTAAAATTACTGCAATTACTTAATCTAAGGATTTGTATATCTTTTCTTCTGATAACTTGCTTGGGTCACTCATTGCCTACAAGCGAGGAGTGAGTAAAAGGCAAAGTGATGGAGGTGAAAAGTAGGAGGAGTAAACTATAACACTTAAACTAATTGAGTCAGGAAGTGACAGCTCTGCAGATGAAGAAGAGGATGACATCACACTGATGTCATGATAATTTAAAAGCTTCCTAAAGATAAAATAAAGGTATCATCAGCAGTGGAATGAAGGTAAAATAAATAAAAACTCTAAAGCATCATCTAAGGTTATTTATTTGAATGTCGAAAGTTGGGACACTTGAGAACAGAGTATCCTAACCTAAAAGCTCACCCAAATAAGGAGAAGGGTGAAGAAAAGCCGAAGCTCAAGAGGGGCAAGAAAAGACACAAAAAACTTTTTAGGCTGACTCCACCTCAGAATCATTAGAATTAGAAGCTGAAGAGGAGGTAACAAACTTGTGTCTTATAGCTAATAATAATCTTGATCAATCAGATCAAGATGAGGTATGCCAACTTTCCTATGATGATTTATTTATTATTTCAGAGAAAGTTCATGATTCAAATAGGAATTTAAAAAAGTTGTATTGTAGTCTCAAGACTAATTTTAGTACATTACAGAAAGAGCATGCTAATTTAGTAAGTGAGCATTCTACTTTAGATAGCGATCATATGACTTTACTATATAAATTTGATGCATTAAACAATAAGCATATTGACCTATCTAATGTATATGACACCTTGAAAACATCGCATATTGAATTAGAGAAAGCATACAAAACATTAAAAGCAAGCACATATGAAATAGATGGTAGGGGGCAAACATTGAAAATTGATATGTCCATTCTTGAAAGCACAAAACAAATTTTTAGAAGTAAAACTAATTGCACTTGAGAATAATAAACCACCACCTACCTTAGCAAAATTTCATGACACATCACCACAGCATGCATCATTTAAACCTATAAAAAGGCACCATAACCCATATAGATTAGTGAATCATTTTCTTGGTGTTAGGTGTTACTCATGTGGCATGCTAGGTTACATAGCCTACACTTGCACTATCCACCATAAAATACACTTAGTGTGGAGGCCAAAAGTACAGGCATCACAACATAGTAAGCATACATATCATTTTTTTTAACCCATAAGGTGCAACCCAAACTCACTTAGGTTCCCAAAACTAATGTTTGAATGAATTTGTAGGGGTGCTCTCATAAAAGACCTAATGAGAGCTTATGTTACCAGAACAGTGGATGCTCGAGGTACATGACTGGTAATTTGAAGTAGTTCATCACACTAGAGGCCAGGTCAGGAGGCACAGTCACACTAGGGGACAACACCACTAGAAAGGTTATTGGCTCAGGTATAATTATCAACTCTAAAAATTTTATAATTAAAGATATTTAATTAGCGAATGGTGTAAAGCATAACTTTTTGAGTATTAGTCAATTTTGTGACAAGGGCTTTGATATTAAATTCCTATCTACAAAATGCATGATTAGCTTGAATGGTAAATTAGTATTAGAAGGGTAAACGGCGAATAATGTTTATATGCATGATTTAAATTGTGTTTAATACTCTGATTCCCTTTGTTTGAAAACTATTATTGATGATTCCTGGCTATGACATAGGAGACTATCATGCAAGCATAAAAACTCTTAGGAAGATTACCCAAAGAGACTTAGTTAGAGGCATATATAAATTAGACTTCACTAAAGATCACCTATATGATGCCTGCCAACTAGGAAAATAAGTTAAGACTTTATTTCATTCAATTAAAGACATCAACACCTCTGGGCCACTAGAAATCCTTCATATGGACCAATTTAGACCAGTTAGTACAACTAGCCTAGGAGGGAAGATATATGGATTTGTAATAGTAGATGACTTTTCTTCATTTACTTGGGTTAGATTCTTACCACATAAGAGTGAGTCATTTGAAGAATTTAGAACTTTCTCCACCTAGATTCAAAGGAAATTAGGATGTGAAATTTCAACCATTCATAGTGACCATAGTGGAGAATTTGAAAATGTTAGGTTTGAAACTTTCTGTCAAAAGATAGATATAGAACATAACTTCTTAGCCCCTAGGACACCTCAGCAGAACGAAACAGTTGAAAGTAAAAAAAGAACCATGGTAGAAGCTGCTAGGGTCATATTAGCTGAATTCACTCCCTAGATATTTTGGGCAGAAGTAGTAAATACTGCTTGTTCTATTTTAAATATGGTGAATGTTAGATCTAAGCTAAAATATGACCCCCTATGAACTCCTTAAGGGTATGACTCCTAACCTTTCTCACTTGCATATTTTTGGGTGTAAATATTTTGCTTGATAAAAAAAAAAATTACCCATAGGAAAATTTAATCCAAAATCTGATGAAGGAGTCTTCTTAGATTATTCTTCTGTAGGGAAAGCCTATAGAATCTTCAATAAGAGGACCTTGGTAGTAGAAGAGTCTACCCATGTGGTATTTGATGAATAAGATAGGACCTCTTAATCTAAACCTAAAGAAGAGGAAGTAGTGGTCATTCAAGGCCGAGGGGTAGAAGCCATTGCTACAGGAGATAGAGTAGATCCTCAGTAGCCACTACCTATAGAATGGAGATATTCTTTTAATTATCCTAAAGAACCGATCGTTGGATACCCATCTAATGGTGTTCGAACTAGGCATGGACTTAAGAAAGAAGTTATTCAATCTGCATTTATCTCTATGATAAAACCCACAAATATAGATCATGCCCTATCTAATAAATTTAGGATTCTAGCAATGCAAGAAGAGCTAAATCAATTTATTAAAAATGATGAATGAGAATTAGTCAAATGACCAAAGGACCAGAGTATTGTTGGAGCAAAGTGGGTATTCAAAAATAAAATGAATGACTTAGAAAAAGTGATAATAAATAAGGCCAGATTAGTAGCTAAAGGGTACATTCAGATTAAAGGAATTTATTTTGAGGAATATTTTTCCCCTGTAGCTAGAATAAAAGCCATCAGGGTGCTACTAGCTTTTCCTACTTTAAGGGTTTTAAATTGTATCAAATGGATGTTAAAAGTGCCTTCCTAAATGGGGTGATTAAAAAGGATGTTTATGTTAAGCAACCCCCAGGCTTTTAAAATTAATAATTTCCAAATTATGTGTTCAAGTTAAAGAAGATATTATATGGACTAAAATAAGCACCAAGAGCATGGCATGAAAGGATAAGCACATTCTTACTAGATAGAGCCTTTATTAAGAGTAGAATAAACACCACCCTATTCCTTAAAAGGCTATGAGAAGAATTACTCATTATCCAAATTTATATTGATGATATCTTGCTTGGATCCTCAAATAAAAACCTATGTGATGAATTTTCAAAAATAATATGTAGAGAGTTTGAGATGAGTATGATGAGAGAGCGGAACTATTTTCTTGGATTTAGTGTAAAGCAGATGGATGATGGAACCTTTCTTAGCCAATTTAAATACATCAATGACAACAACAACAACAATAATAACAAGCCTTTGTCCCACTACGTGGGGTCGGCAACATGAATCCTTTTTCTCCATTGTGTCCGGTTCAAAGTCAAATTCTCGTTTAAATCTAATAGAGAAAGATCATTTCTAATATTTTCTAACAAAGTCTTTTTAGGTCTACCTCTACCTTTCTTAACATAAGTCAAATCTAATACCTCTACTTTCCTAACTGGGTCATCGGAAGGCCGCCGTTTTATGTGACCAAACCATCTAAGGCGACTCTCTCTAATCTTATCCTCCACTGGAGCTACTCCAACCTTTTCACGTATATGCTCATTTCGTATCCTGTCTCTAAGAGTAAATCCACTCATCCACCTAAGCATCCTCATCTCCGCAACACATCTCTTAAATACATCAATGACATCCTTAAGAAATATGAAATGGGTAATACTAAGGTAATAAACACTCCCATGAGCTCTACTATTCAGTTAGATAAGGACCTCAATGTAAAGTTAGTAGTTCAAAAAAAGTACTGAGAGATAATTGGATCACTTCTCTATTTAATTAATAGTAGACTGATTATAATGTTTAGTGTGTATCTTTATACTAAATTTTAAGTTGATCCAAAAGAATATCACATGACTATTATTAAGAGAATCCGTAGATACCTATTAGGCACCCAAAACTTGGGTATCTGGTACCCTAGGCATAGTTCATCTTTTAAAATTATAGGATATTCAAATTTTAATTTTGCAGGATGTAGGGTAGATAGAAAAAGCACATCAAGAACATATTAGTTTATTGGCCAATCATTAGTTTCCTCGATAAATAGAAAGCCGAAATCGGTAGCCCTTTCTATTGTTAAAGCGGAATACATTGATGTAGGAAGCTATGTTGCTCAAGTCTTATGGCTAAAGCAAAAAATCTTAGATCTTGGACTACTTTTAGGCACCATTCCTATCAAGTGTTACAATACTAGTGCTATTTTGATATCCAAAAATCCAATTCAACACTACCACACAAAGCATGTAGATATTTGGCATCACTTCATAAGAGATCATGTAACCAAGGGAAATATATAATTGCATCATATAGCTACTGGAGACCAATTGGCATACATCTTTGCTAAACCACTAGCCTATGACTCCTTTAGCACCTTGAGGACTAGACTAGGTGTTATAGATATTCATGCTTAACTCGGGATAAATCAAAAACATTATCATTTGAAATTATCCATTCATATGTGTTATATTATATATGTTTAATTTTTTGTATATTAATTTATGTGATGTTCTTTGTATATTTTTGTTTTTTCTTAAAAGATGTTTCCTGATCATCACACCCTCATCACTAGATCAAAAAAATCATAATTTTTTTTATCGTACTGTATGATCCACAATCGTATTGTACGATCCACACAGTTATGCACAAATCACAACCATTAGCTAAATAAAAGGCCTAGATGAGTTTATTTATAGGTGATCGTACCATAAAAACCACCATTCACACTGTACAATACACGAGTTAGAATCTATTGGGATAAATTTGTTGAGATTGTTGCAAATCTATTTCTTTAAGTGAGCTTTTGATGTGAGTTTTAATGATAACAAAATCTTATTGTTTGTTTATTATTTGTCCTAACATATGGTGGAAAATTATATTCTATATGTGTTAACATTTCATTTCAGGGAAATCACATTCCAGATAATAGAAGACTTCAAGTTAATTGCGATAGAGTTTATTAGTCTTAGAGTCTGAACTTTCTTTTGTTCTCATTTCTTGAGTCTGAGAGAGTGTGATTGTAATTGGGTAACCGTGCACAAACACACTGGGGCAGTGCGACAAAAGCTTAATTTTTTAAACTATTCGTACTGTAAGATGTGAGATCGTACGTGATAATTTTTGTAGTTTCTCCTCTTAAACGAACCTGTCTGGTTAAGAATAAATTTTTTTTATACGTGTAAATCATACATTATGAAATGTTTTCGTACATCACTTCCAGAGTATGAAAACCAAGGTTCCTAGGTTCGTACTGGATCGTACGAGATGAACAGTTCAAATTTTTTTGAACTATTTATACAGTTTGAATTGAAATTGTATATCATTTCCAGAGTACAAAAACTGCGGTTCAATGCTTCATGCAGGTTCGTACGTGATGAACCATTCAATTTTTTGAACTATTCGTACATTATGATTGGGTTTCATACATCATTTCCAGAGTATGAAATCAGGATCCTATAGGTTTATACAGTATCATACGAGATGAACCGTTCATATTCTGAACTATTCGTACGGGATAATATTCGATCGTACGGTATGATCCTACTTCGTAAAACTTAAAATTTTTAGATTTTGGATGGTTTTTCTTGTCCTTTGTATATAAGGTTCCTAAAAACTGACTGTCCTACTAATATTCTATGAATTTTCTCTTGAGAATGGAAGGAAGAGTGAAAAGGGAGAGTGTTTGGGAGTGAGTGTGGTGAGATCTTTGAAGAGGAAATTATGAGGGGATTCATAAGGTTTTCCAAAGGTGAGGATCTCATTATTTGTACTTCAAGTCTCTTCCCTATCTCTTTGAAGACTCTTGAGAGAAGATCTTTGAAGGAGAGTCTGGTTCTCTACCGTCACCAGGAGGGTAAAAAAGGACACTTGGTTCTCTGCCATTACTAGGAGGGTGAGAAAGGATGCTTGGTTCTCTGCTATCACTAGGAGGGTGAGAAAGGATGCTTAGTTCTTTGCCATCACCAAGAGGGTAAGAAAGGAAGATGGGTTCTTTGCCTGCACCAGGAGGGTAAAGAAGGACGACGGTTCTCTACCACACCAGGGTTTGGTGGAAGAGAGTTTGTAAGAGCTTCTCCACCTTACTGGTGGGGCAAAAGGAGAGTCACTTTGATTTATTGCAATACCTAGAGAAGGAGTCTCTATGGAGTAGATGTAAGTCATGTTGGACTAAACCACTATAAATTCTGGTGTCTTCATTACTTTTACCTTTTTCTATATTTTTATTTTACCGCATTTTTAATTTTATTTATGTTGTTGAAAAATTGTATTCTAAAATCAGTTAATTGTGAAATCAATTTCATCAAATCCAAGAGAATTTTAAATGTACTAATTGACCCCCCCCCCCCCCCCCCCCTTGTTAGACTAAGGACATAGTTAATAAGTCTAACAACCTATTTGAAGTTTAAAGTTGTATCAGAGCCTTAGTTTAAAAATTAAAGTTTAGATTAATTTTTGTAAATGATCATGGCTAATTTTTGAAACTGAAACACTTTAGAAGGTTACTCGATCACTAGACCACCTTTATTTAAAAACATTCCATTTAACTTCTGGAAAACACGCATGTTAACCTTTTTATAATCACTTGATTATCACATATGGATGCTAGTACAAGATGGTTATATTGCACCTACTAGAATTATAGAAGGCATTAGAATTGAAACACCATTTGTTGATTGGACTTTAGAAGAAAGGGAATTAGCACAATTAAATGCCAAATGTCTAAATAGTTTTTTCTATACTTTTAAGTCAGAAGACTATATGCGTATTTCTACTTGTAAATCTGGAAAAAAAATTTGGGATAGACTTTGTATTACATATGAAGGTATAAAAAAAGTGAAGCAAACTAGATTGAATATTTTTTTGCACGACTACAAACTTTTTCGTATGAAACCGAATGAATCAGTCAATGACATGTATACTCATTTTACTTATATAGCCACTTCATTGCATACTTTAGGTAGAGAATTAACGAATACAAAAAAAGTAAATACAATACTTCGTTGTTTGCCTACTATTTATGATGCAAAGATAACTACTATAAATGAATTGAAAGATTTAAATGTTTATTCTATTAATAATCTTCTTTGATCACTAATTGCTTACGAGCAATTGTGACTCAAAGATAGATTGATGTAGGTGACAAGCAAAAGGAGAAAAATATTGCTTTAAAGGTGGATGAATCTGAAAGTGATCAATCTTAACTTGAGGATGAAAAGGATATTGCATTAATGACAAGACAATTCAGAAGTTTCTTAAGGAGGAAGCAGAGGAGACGTTAATAGTGGAACAAAGGTAATTTCCATAAAAATGCTAAGACTTCTAATGATGTAATTTACTATGATTGCAGGAAGCCAAGACACATTAAGATAGATTGCCCAAATCTTAATGCTAATCCTAGCAAGGAGAAGGTTGAGGAGAAAACTAATGTGAAGAAGGGAAAGAAGAGACCTCAGAAAGCATTTTGGGCAGATTCAGCTTCGAACACCTTAGATATAGAAGCAGAAGAGGAAGTCACAAACTTGTGTATAATGGCTGATAATCTTGACCATTTAGATCAAGAGGAAGTTATGATGAACTCTTTGAAGTTTCTGAGCGCATTCATTCTGCATATAGGAGACTAAAGAAACTGCATTCAAAATTGAAATTGGATTACTTAGAATTGTAGAAAGAATTTGAAATCCATAGGAAAGATAATGCATTAATTGATAGCAACCACATGACTCTATTGGATGAATATGATGAATTGAACAAACAGCATGAACTTTTAAAATCAACTCATACAGAACTTGAAAATGATTTTAAATTCTTTTTGGAAGAATTTGAACATAGAGAAATTTACCTGAGAATGGATATTTCAATATTGGAGAATAGAAACTCATATATTGAATTGGAGTTGAAGTGTATTAAAGAAATAGACCTACACCCATACTTGAATAATTTTATAGGTCTAAACAAAAGAATATGAGTTCAACACCTAGGAAAAGTTCTTACAAAGCACATAGATTGGTAAACCATTTTCCTGGAGTAAAATGTTTTTCTTGTGGAATGATTGGGTATATTTCCCACACTTATACTATTCATCATAGAATACATTTAGTGTGGAGACCTAAGATGCATAAAACATAGCATATCATATATGTATCTCATTTAAAATTTTCAGAGGTGAACCCAAAGTTATTTGGGTTCTCAAGACTAACGTTTGGTTTTCTTATAAAAATGCTCTCATATAAGACCTCGTGAGAGCATTTGGTACCTGGATGGTGATTGTTTGAAGCACGAGAGTGGAGATATGACTTAATTCATAACGCTGGAAGCTAGGAATGGAGGCAAGGTTACACATGGAGATAATACCACCAAGAGAGTGGTAGGTACAGGTATGATTGGAAATTCAAAGAATTTTTTGGTAGAAAATATTCTGTTTGTAAATGGTTTGAAACCTAATCTGTTGAGTATTAGTCAATTGTGTGATAAAGGATATCATATAAATTTTTTTCCTACAAGCTATATGATAAGGAAAAATGGTGTTGACGTGTTATATGGTGATAGAGTTAACAATGTGTACATGCTTAATTTAGATTCTATAAAATCTTCTACTTCTTTTTGTTTAAAAACTATTTTTGATGAATCATGGTTATGGCATAGAAGACTTTATCATGAAAGTATGAAAAATCTTAGAAAAATCACCCAAAAGAATTTAGTTAGAGGAACACCCAAATTAGACTTCACTATGGATCACTTGTGTGATGCATGCCAACTAGGAAAATAAGTCAAATCCTCCTTCCATTCAGTCAAGGATCTTAGGACTAACAAACCCTTAGAAATTCTTCACATGGATCTCTTTGGACCTATTAGTATGATAAGTCTAGGAGAAAAAAGATTTGGGTATGTGATTGTGGATGATTACTCAAGATTCATATGGATTAGATTTTTAAATCATAAGAGTGAATCATTTGAGGAGTTTAGAGATTTTGCCACTTGGATTCAGAAAAATAGGGGTTTGAAATTATTACAATCCAAACTGATCATGGGGGAGAATTTGAAAATGAATTTTTTGATGATTTTTGCAAAACATATGAAATAGATCATAATTTCTCAGCTTCTAGGACACCTCAGTAGAATGGAATAGTTGAGAGAAAGAACAAGACATTGATTAAAGCTGCTAGAGCCATGTTGGTAGAAGATTCACTTCCAAGATATTTTTGGGCAGAAGAAGTTAGTACCGCATGCTATTATTTAATAGGGTGAACATTAGATAAAAATTAAACAAGACACCCTACAAACAACTTAAAGGTAGAATTCCCAACCTCTCATGTCTACATATTATTGGATGTAAAGTGTTCATACATAATAACAAAAAAATTCTCTTAGAAAATTTGATCCTAAATCTAATGAAGGAATTTTTCTAAGATATTCAAGTGTTAGAAAATCCTATAGACTTTTTTATAGAAGAACATTGGTAGTTGAGGAGACCACTCATGTTGTTTTTGATGAATCAGATAATAAAGAAGGGTCTAGGTTGGAAGAAGATGAAGTTGAGGAATTAAGCCGAGGACTTGAAAATGAAAAAATTAAAGAGAGGGTTGAAAATGAGGAAGAAAATTAATTGCCTAGAGAAAAGAAATTTACTAAGAGTCATCCTAAAGAGTTGATTTTAGGAGACCCAAGTGAAGGAGTTAGGAGTAGGCATGATTTGAGAAAAGAAGTAAATCACTATGCTTTTATTTTGATGATTGAACCCAATACTATAAATCAAGCACTTTCAGATAAATTTTGGATTCTAGCTATACATGAGGAGTTGAATCAATTTGCTAGAAATGATGTTTGGGCGTTGGTAAAAAGGCCAAAAGATCAAAGTGTTGTTGGAACCAAGTGGGTATTTAAAAATAAGATGAATAATTCTGGAGTGATTATTAGAAATAAAGCGAGGTTAGTGGCAAGGGGTATAATCAGATTGAGGGAATTAATATGGAGGAGACCTTTGCCCTGGTAGCGAGACTTGAAGTCGTTATAGAATGCTTGTTCTAAAGGTTTTAAGTTTTTTCAAATGGATGTGAAGAGTGCCTTTCTAAATGGGATGATAAAAGAGGATGGTTATGTTGAGCAACCTCTAGCTTTTGAAAATGCACAATTTCCCAATCATATTTTTAAATTAAAAAATGCATTATATGGATTAAAATAGGCACCTAGAGCGTGGTATAAAAGGCTAAGCTCATTCCTACTTGAACGATCTTTTATATAAGGGAGTGTGCATACCACTCTATTTATAAAAAAATGTAGGAAATAAAATACTCATTGTTTAAATCTATGTGGATGATATTTTGTTTGGATTTACCAATAGAAATCTATGTGATGACTTTTCAAAAAAAATAAGTAAGGAATTTGAGATGAACCTGATAGGGCATTTGAGTTACTTTCTGGGGTTTAGCATTGAGCAGGATGAGGATGAAATATTTTTTAGTCAGTTAAAATATGTTAAAGACATTTTCAAGAAGTATGAAATGGAAAAGGCTAAACCAGTGAATACTCCCATGAGTTCTTTAGTGCAGTTAGATAAGGACCCCAAAGGAAAATCCATTGATCAAAAGAAGTTTACAGGAATGATTGGATCTTTTCTTTACTTGACAACTAGCAGATTGGATATTATGTTTAGTGTTTATTTGTATACTTGATTTCATGCTGATCCAAAGGAATCACATATGACTATAGTTAAAATAATAATGATATATTTTCTAGGGACTCAAAATTTAGGAATTTGGTAACCAAAGAATAGCATTGCATTTAAAATTATTAGATACTCTGATTCAAACTTTGATGGTTGTAGGTTTGATCATAAAAGTACTTTTGGAATGTGTTAATTTATAGGAAACTCCTTAGTTTCTTAGTCGAGTAGAAAGCAGAACTCAGTAACCCTTTCAACTGCAAAAGCTGAATACATTGCCTTAGGAAGTTGTGTTGCACAAGTGCTACGGTTGAAATAGTAATTAATAGATTTAGGATTTTCTTTTGACACAATTACAATCTTTTATGATAACACTAGTTCCATATGCATTTTAAAGAATCCTATTCAACATTTTAGAACCAAGCATATTGATATAAGGCATCATTTTATTAGAGATCATGTAGCAAAAAGAGAAATTGAATTACATCATGTTGCTACTAAAGATCAACTTGCAGATATTTTCATTAAACCACTAGCTTTTGACACATTTAGCATTTTAAGGATAAGGCTAGGTCTGATTGATCTTAATGCATAATTAAAAATTCTGCAAACTTATTTTATGTGCGATTGTATGTTTATTTATGTCAAGTGTATGTGTAGTATAGGTTGTTTGTTTTGTTTTGTTTGTATTTAGTTGCTTTATCCAAAAAAAATGAATGATTGGCTTTGAAAGGTTTTTGAGGTTACCATGCACTATTTTTTCTATGTTTTATTCGTACTATATGAAATTATTTCATACAAAATGAATTCTATTGCTTATGCATGTTATTTTCTGAGTTGATAAATTGAAATACTGATTTAAGGGTTATTCGTACTGTACGATGACATCATCGTACTGTACGATATGTATAGTTTTATGTTTATGCATGGGATGGTTGTGCACCACAGTGTCAGTTATAATTGTTGTTCATACGTACGAAGTCAAACTTCGTCTGTATGATCGTATTGTCATTATTTCACACAACTGAACCCAACCATCTCTAGATGACCATTCATTTTCTGATCATCCCGTATGAACAGTTGATCATCCTGGATGAACAACTATTCATCTATATGATCCTTATTATTGATTTTGAATAAGGATGAACCCAACTATCGCAAAATGATTTTTAATTTTTCTAATCATCCCGGACAAACACATCATCATCTGTACGATCGGTTAGTCAAAAAGCTTGTTCGAAAGGATGCCTCGAGAAGAGCAGTTTATGAAAAGTAATTACATTTTTGTCATTTTCAATTTGTCTATATGAAATTTATTTCGTACCGTATGATTTCATGATCGTATGTACGAACCGGTATTTGTACTGTATGATCGACCATTCTTCTTTAGATTGGATAGGTTTGGCTATCATTTTCTTCACATTTCTTTCAAACCTTCATACCTTCAACTCTTAGGAATGGCTAGTAGCAGCAAGCATGTGTGAGGGTCAAGGGGTTCTTCATCTAGAACAGAGAGAGATGATGATTTCTTAACTAGGGAAAATGAAGAAGCCTTCAATAGGTATGATGCTACGAAAATTACTGCCTCTAGATTCCTCATTCAATCTGATCTAAATTTCTCTGTCATGCCTCTGTTTGCTATAACCCAGTGGTTCTTCATTTTAACCCTGATCCATGCCTATAATAAGGAAACCTTTCAAGTATTTTTAGCCAACATGAGGTTTAATGAAGATCATTCTAGAATAAATTCATATATTTTTAAACAATGAGTCCAAATCACAAAAGAAGACTTAGGAACTTTTTTGCATCTTAGAACCCAAGGGATTAGGGCACATTCTCTAACTTCTAGAGCTGACTATGACTGGAGTGAAGTTAAACAATCTCTTAGAGGAGCCTGTCAAGTCAGTCATTTACCTCGAGTATATACCCGAAATCAAAATGCTAGGGTCATTCAACATATTTTGAGAACCTCCATCATTCTTAAAGCTGGTGATCATATCAATATGACTTCTCTTTTGTCCACTGTCACCAATCTTATATTGACTGAAAAACGGTTTGATGTTTATAATCTTTCAGATATTTGGCATCCTAGTAGTAAAAGAAAGATGAATGTAGCATTAGGACATTTGATTACCTACATTCTGGAGAAGAAATACAATCTAATACATCCTAATCCTCCCACTGAGTTTCCCATTTTCTTCACCAATGCTTACTTTCGAGCACTATTTCATCAAGATTCAGAAGAAGATGATTCTGAGGAAGAAGGGGGAGCTCCTGCACCTGCACTTAGACCTGACTAGAACTTTTATCAAGATATGGTCTAGCAATTTGATCATCTTGATCAAAGATTTTATGATGTGAAGGCTTATTTGAAGATGCAGGATGATAGGTATAATGAAGACCGAGGGTGGATCCAAGACCAATTTGATTTAATGAACACTAATATTGCTTCGATCAATAGCTACTTTGCTATGTTCAATACTCCACCTCCTCCAGATGAGGGTCCTTCAAATTTCTAGCTGTGATTCTATTTTTCTATTGTTGCTCTTGATGGGTGTTTGTGTTTGATGTTGCTGTACTTGTATGTTCTCTTTGTTGTTGTTGTACTTGGCTATTCGGGTTGGACTGTTGTTGACTATTTTTTTGTTGGATTGATGTTGGTTGTATTTAGCTGTTATGGTTGAA
The DNA here is from genome assembly GCA_019925795.1 of Dendrobium chrysotoxum. Classification (NCBI taxonomy): domain Eukaryota; kingdom Viridiplantae; phylum Streptophyta; class Magnoliopsida; order Asparagales; family Orchidaceae; genus Dendrobium; species Dendrobium chrysotoxum. The sequence goes on along the minus strand of CM034313.1, from coordinate 38,758,581 downwards.
TTGTTGTTATACTTGGATGTACTAGGATTGATCTTATGATGAACATGTTATATCATTGATGTTGAATGGGAAGGAAAAGGCATGTTTTATGTATATGGGCATGTGTATATTTCTTATGTGATATGAAATGTTCATGTTTAACAATTAAATGTAGTTGAACAGAATTATAAATTGCTAATTGAATTTGCATTACAACATTAATTTCTATGCTAAATTTAATCTCTCAACTTGTTTTTATTACTTAGTGACTAGGTGTAGATTAGGAGATCAATTTTATGTTTTTAATAGTCAAGCATTGTGTAGCTAAATTATTGAAACATTAATGTAATAACTTTATTTTACTTCTAATTTAAGGTGTTCATCTTTGTTCATTATTGCAATTTGTGTTAAGAGTTATTGATTTTGGAAAGACAGATTGAAAAGAGGCATAAAATTAGCCCAAATTAAAAAAGCATAAAGTGTGACATTAATATGAAAAGATGCGCAATGATCGCCAAATTGAAAAAAAAAGGTACAAAATTACTTGAAATTGACAAGATGCACAATGTGTGCCACAAATAATTTAAAAAAAAGATGCTTAATGTTGCCAATTGATCTTTCCTTTATCAGTTTCTCTGTCCTACAAATCCATATAATAAACATTGTTCCTCACTATTGGATTAGAAAACTAGTAATTCTATTCCGTCATTTATGCAATAATTATTATTACATAATCTGTCTATTTCAAATATTGAAACAGATCAACTTTTTTTCTTATCCTAGCTATTCTGTAATTTAAATATTGAGCTTTTATCTTTTGCATGTGATATTAATATTGTTGTTAGCAATTTTTTTTTAACATTGTATTAATGATCAACTACCATGATTGTCCCTTTTTGTTGTTGTCAAAAGGGGGAATTTATTTGTTTAAGATTTGAGGTGTAAATTATTTTGTTTGTGGTGTAGGTGTAGGTGTTGATTTGGTTTGTTATTTTATGATTTATTTGTTGGTTTGATATGTTGTGAACTATATGATTGTGTGTGTGTATTTTTTGACCTTTATAGGAACCTCTTGCTGTAAATTGATCATTCATTAGCGGGAGCTTACTTTTAGGTGGAGCTAAGGAGAAAATTTACATTTATTTGTTAACCTAAATAATAATTATTTTGCCATCATAAAAAACGGGGAGATTGTTGAGATTGTTGCAAATCTATTTCTTTAAGTGAGCTTTTGATGTGAGTTTTAATGATAATAAATTCTTATTGTTTATTTATTATTTCTCCTAACATATACTAGAAAATTCTATTTTGTGTATACTAACATTTCATTTCAGGGTAATCACATTCCAGACAGTGGAAGACTTTAAATTAATTGAGATAGAGTTTATTAGTCTTAGATTCTGTACTTTCTTTTCTTTTCTTTTCTTGAGTCTGAGAGAGTGTGGTTGTAATTAGGAAACCGTGCACACACACACTAGGGGAATGAGACAAAAGCTTAATTTTTTTTAAACTAATCATATTGTATGATGTGAGATCATATGGGATGATTTCTACAGATTCTCCTCTTAAACGAAGTTGTCTGGTTAAGAACGAAATTTTTTTCTAAGTGTAAATCGTACAGTACGAAATGTTTTCGTACATCACTTCCAGAGTATGAAAACCAAGGTTCCCAGGTTCGTACTGGATCGTACGGGATGAACTGTTCAAATTTTTTTGAACTATTTATACAGTACGAGTTGAAATCATATATAATTTCCAGAGTACAAAAATTGGGGTTCAATGCTTCGTATAGGTTCGTACGGGATGAACCATTCAATTTTTTTGAACCGTTCGTATAGTTCGATTGGGTTTCATACATCATTTTCAGAGTACGAAATCAGGATCCCATAGGTTTGTACAGCATCATACGTAATGAACCGTTCATATTTTGAATTGTTCGTATGGGATGATATTCGATCGTATGATACGATCTGACAGCGTAAAACTTGAAATTTTTAATTTTAGGATGGTTTTTCTTGTCCTTTGTATATAAGGTTCCTAAAAACTAACTGTCCTACTAATCTTCTATGAATTTATTCTTGAGAGTGGAAGGAAGAGTGAAAAGGGAGAGTGTTTGGGAGTGAGTGTGGTGAGATCTTTTAAGAGGAAATTATGAAGGGATTCAAAAGGTTATCCAAAGGTGAGGATCCCATTGTTTGTACTTCAAGTTTCTTCCCTATCTCTTTGAAGACTCTTGAGAGAAGATCATTGAAGGAGAGTCCTATTCTCTATCATTACCAGGAGTGTGAAAAAGGTCACTTGGCTTTCTGCCATCTCCAGGAGGGTGAGAAAGGATGCTTGGTTCTCTGCCATCACCAGGAGGGTGAGAAAAGATGGTGGTTCTCTCCCTTCACCAAGAGGGTGAAAAAGGATGATGGTTCTTTGTCGCACCAAGGTTTGGTGGAAGATAGTTTGTAAGGGCTTCTCCACCTTGCTATGGGGGCAAAAGGAGAGTCACATTGATTTAGTGTAATACCTAGAGAAGGAGTCTCTCGGGGGTGGATGTAGGTCGTGTTGGACCGAGCCACTATAAATTCTAGTGTCTTCATTACTTTTACCTTTTTCCGCATTTTTATTTTACTACATTTTTTATTTTTTTTCTGTGGTTGAAAAATTGTTTTCTAAAATCAGTTAATTGTGAAATCAGTTTCATGAAATCCATTAAAATTTTAAAAATTACCAATTCACCCCCCCATCCTGGTTAGCCTAGGGACATAGTTAATAGGTCTAATAACCTATTTAAACTTTTAAAATTCAATTTAGTTGGTATGATCATAATTACATCACATTCTATATGAATCACCATTCATATTGTATGTTACACGTCTTAGAATCTCTTAGGATGAGTTCAATTCAGCTAGTACAATCATAATTACACTTCATACAATATGAATAACTATTCGTATTATACGATACATTAGTCAAATGTCATTTAGACAACTCCTTAGGACGAACACAATTCCTTAAGATCATCCAGTATGATACTGTTCGTACCGTACGATTGGACCACCTTTTCCAGAAAAGTCATCCAGACAATTTAACTCTCCTAATTGTATTGTACAATCTCTAATTGTAATGTATGATCTAGTTAAATTCTATAAATATGAGGGTTTCACTTGGCTTTAAACCACTTCATTCGAATTTCTATCCTTACTATCGTAAATGCTCCAATGGCCGGTGATAGCAAATGAAGCCACCTCACCCCCAGCAGCTCTTTCTATTGCCACTCAGTCGACCATCGATCCATTTAAGATGATGATACGTACTATAAATTCAAGGAGGCTTGCATCATCCCCTCCAGAACGCTCAATAAACTTGCTCTAAACTTTGAGGTGATAAACCTCCTTACTTCCACAACTTTTTAATTCCATCGCACCCTAGCATTTCCTTTTAATTCTGAACTGCTCTACGAATTTCTAGCCAACCTTAGGATCAATGCAGAAACCTTCACCCCAACCTCTTATGTATGTCGACGGCCTGTAGAAATCAATAAGGAAGATTTAGGAGAGTATATCGATCTTTCTACTAAAGGACCTCTTCCACATTCCATGGCTTCTAGAACTAATTTTGGCTGGAGTGCTGTAAACCTAACCATTCGAAATGTGGCTTGAAATAAACAAGAACCCTTAATCCACTCTCTGAATCAAAATTCTCAATTTATCCAGCATGTTATTTGAACCTCAATTATTCCCAAAGCTGGTGATTGTGTTAACATCACTCCACTTCTTTCCCTAGTCACCGATTTGATAATGTATAATACTAAATTTGATGAAGCTCAAATGATTATTGACTATATCCAAAATATGACTCTAATTCAACATCTTTCAACTTGGAGAAAACAAAATGTTACCCTAGGTCAAGTCATAGACTATATCCTCAACAAGAAATATGAACTCACCTATCCTGTACCTCCCGATAATACTCCTATCATCTATACAGATGCTTCCTCATGTATTCCTTTTCATCGGGAGCACAAGAACGATGAGCCAAATTTTGATGAAGATGGGGAAGCTACTCCTTCAAGTGAACTATAAAGTCTGATTAGGTTGTTAGACATAAAGCACTTTTCCCAATGCTAAACAAGAGGGGGGGGGGGTGAATTGGTTATTTTAAAATTTCTTGGTTGATTTAAAAATTGATTTAAATAAGTTGAGTATATATGTGAATTTTCTAAAAAGTTTATTTTTCAATCACGAAAAATAAATAGTAGTGCTGAAAAATAAAAATGCAATAAAAAGAAAAGAATAGAGAACACCAGATTTTATAGTGGTTCTGTCCAACAAGACCTACGTCCACTCCCTAGAGACTCCTTCTCTAAGTATTTCACTAAATAATAGTGTCTCTCCTTTAGCCCTAGCAGTAAGGTGGAGAAGCCCTTACAAAAAACCTCTCTTCCACCAACCCGGTGTGACAGAGAACCATCATCCATTTTCACCCTCTTGGTAAAGGCAGAGTTCCTAGCATCCTTTCATACCCCTCAAGTGTTGGCAGAGTACCAAGCATCCTTTCACACCCACCAGGTGTCGGCAGAGTGTCGAATCTCCTTCTGAAAATCTTCTCTTGACGACCTTCAAGGAAGTAGGGAAGAATAATGAAGAACAAGTAAGAGATCCTCACTATTGGGCACCTTTGTGAATTCACCACAAATTTCCCTCACTAGATCTCTCACACTCCACTCTCACAATCTATTCCAAACACACTCCTAAGGCACTCTCAAAAGAATTTTTGAAGCAACTAATAATGACAGTCAGTTTTTAGGACCCTTTTATGCTAAGGATAAGAAAAACTGTCCAAAAACTAAAAATTTCAAGTTTGATGGAGTCAAATCGTACTGTACAATTGCACTTCGTACGTACAAATAGTTAAAAAAATGAACGGTTCGTCCCATATGATCCTATAAGAACCTGTTTTTGTAATTTGGAGAATGATGTACAAAACCACATCGTATCATACGAACAGTTAAAAAAATAAACAGTTTGTCCCATACGATCCTGTACAAACCTATTTTTTTACTTTGGAAAATGATGTACGAAACCATATAGTACTGTATGAATAGTTCAAAAAATGAATGGTTTGTCCCCTACGATCTTGTACGAACCTATTTTTGTACTCTAGAAAATGATGTATGAAACCACATCGTATCGTACGAACAGTTCAAAAAATGAACGGTTTATCTCATATGATCCTGTACGATCCTATTTTTATGTTCTAGAAAATGATGTATGAAAATTATCTTGTATAGTATGATTCTTACTTAGAAAAAAAACTCATGAATCAACCAAGTTCGTTCTAGAGGGGGTATTTAATACAAATCGTCCCATTTGATTTAAAATGATACAGTACGATTAGGTTTAAAAATCCAAGTTTTGTCTCACTCCCTCAGTGTGTGTGTGCATGATTACCCAATTATAATCATACTCTCTCATACTCAAGAATAATAAAAAAATAGACTCCAACTACAATAACCCCTAATTTTATCTGTCTTAAAGTTTTTAGCAGTCTGGAGTATGATTTTCCTGAAAAATATGTTAGTACACAAACAAATGCATTTTCAAACATATGTTAGGAGAAACAATAATCAAATAATAAGATTTTGATATCATCAAAAACTCACATGATTATAAAAATAAAATCTTGAAAGTTAATTCACAACAATCTCAACATGAACTTGCACCATAACCTACATCAGCACCAATACCATTACCTATACCTGCCTACGCTGCCTACCCTCACGACAAAATATTTCAGAGGCTTGATCGATTAGAAACCCGGCTAGGCCGTCACATTCAACAACAACAACAACCGCACGAGGAAGAAGTGGGAAGGTTTTGAGAAAGGTTTTCGTTAATTAAAAATTAATTCACCTCCATCTATAATTATTTTCCACCACCACCACCACTTGATCAGGACCCATCTTACTTTTAGTGCTTGTTTGATGTGTTTTATTATTTTTATGTATTATAATGTTCAGCTTTTTTTTTTTAATTTTTTGCCTCTTTTTGCTGATGTCAAAAGAAAGAGAAAATTATGTTTGGTTGCATTTGTGGTTGTATGTTATTTAATGGAATTCTGTATGTGTTTTCATTTCTGTTATTTTATTTTTCTATCCTTATTTCTGCTATTTTATTTCTCTATATTAAAAAAAAAATTTAACATCTAACTTTTAAATCTATCACCCAGTGTGGGGGAGCTTAAGACAAAAGAATTTTATTTTATCTCTCAACCAAAATTGTTTACTATCATAAAAAAGATGGAAATTATTACCATCCAGAAACCTAGTCAGTGATTTTGATGATAAAAAATATTATTGATTGAATTGTTATTTTTCCAAGTAGTTATTTTGGATATTCTTTTTATCTATAAGCACTAGCATTGATGGAAAAATATACACTGCTCAAGGCTATTGGAAACTTAAGATTGGGTAAAAAATTTTGGATATGTATTATCAAGTAAAAGAGTCTGTACATTTAATTTTTTTTTATTTTCTTTCTCTTGAGTCTGGCAATATAAGAGTGTATGTAATTGGGTGACCATGCACACACACATAGAGGGAGTGATAAAAATTTAAAGTTAATATTTTTTGTACTAATCATACTATATGACTTACAATCTGTAATTTTAAAAATGGTATTAAAGGCTAATTAAATTTTTAATGATATTAAACTAATCATACTGTACGATGCCGATCATACTGTATAATTCATTACAATCTATAAACCCTAGCTTCCACATCAATTAAGTAAGATAATTAAAAATTGATTTTAAACTAATCATATTGTACAATCCTATTTATACTGTACGACAATTTTGAAATCTTACTTAAACTATCCCCTATAATTAGTTAATTAAATCAAGGTTTAATTAATGATAATATATCATACTGTACGATCTTGATCATACTATATGATTGATAGAGATAATATTTTTTCATTGCAAAGATCATACCAAATGAATCCATAATTTTTGAACTAATCATATTATGTGATATTTACATCATACTAGATGACCCACTTGAAATTAACTAACTATATTGTACAATGAGAGCCGTACAGGATGATTGATAAAGATGATTTTTAATCATCCCAGAGATCATCCTATATAAATATAGAGAAATTAAATAGATCAAACTAGATGACCTCACGATCATACCGTATAATATGTTAAAAAATTAAACAGTTCGTCTGAATAACTGTTTGTGTCATACTGGATTGGTCTAGTTTTTTAAACTGATCATACTATATGAATTCCAATCAAACTGTATGAATGGAAGATGGCTCACTTGAATTTTATGGTTTTTAAGATCATTACTTAAGCAACTTTTATAACTTCCTTTAAAAAAAGAGAGAGGAGTCTTAGGCTGAAGTAGGAACTCTGAGAGAGGTGCTTTTGAGTGAAAATTAGGGTTTAAGAGGAAGGAGAAGGTGAGGTTGAACTAGAGGGAGAAGGAGTGTGAGGGGATCACATGGTTTCTCTAAGCTAGCTACACCTTTGCTTCTCTTGTGGCCTTGGTGAGCCCTCAAAGGCACTCTTAGGAGAGAGGCTTTGAAGTCATGTCCTCGAGGTACTCTGCCTTCTCTAGGAGGAAGAAAAAGATTGGAGGTACTCTACCAATTTTCAAGGTCCCGTGCCATCACCAGGAAGGTGACATAGCTTCCGGCACTCCAATGCATCATGTTTTATGAAAGTTAGCCTATAAGGGCTTCTCTACCTTACTGTGGGAGATAAAGGAGAGTCCCTTAGTGTTAGTGAAATACACAGAGTGGAGGATTCTAGGGCTTGGATGTAGGTCAATGTTGATTGAAGCACTATAAAAATTTCTTGTGTGCTTTTTCCATTTTCCATATTTTTATTTTCCAGTAATTTTCTTCCTTTACAAGTTGAGTTTATTGGTTCAAATCTTATCAATCAACTGCACTGAGTTTAAACCTTTTTCTACAAGAATATTTGCATGTGTTAAAAAAAAAACTTGTATCATATAAATTTTTATGTAAATTCCTTTCGCATGTTATTTTGATTAATTGATATGAATTAAGTTCTTAAGTTGTTTTTTGGATTAAAAAAAGTTAGTATTCCATCTTAGGGATTTCAAAATTACTAATTCACCCCCCCTAGTGCACCTCGGGCTAGTTCTGTAAGGTTTAACAACCTTCTTGTACTTTTAAATAGAAGATTTTAAATTATGCCAATTAGTGTGGCTTTGACCTGGATATGATCAGGTTTGAGTTGAGGGTGGTAACCACAAATCTAAAGAATGTGAGCTCTCGGCTCATGAATAGACACCTATTTAAGTTCAAAAATAATTTTTCTTTCCTTAGCTTGTTACAAACTAATTTAAGATAATGGAGAAGTTGGTCTATATATGAGGATATCATCAAAATAAACTACAAGTAATAAACAAAGAATTACTACCATCTGACGAAACCACCTCCTCACTACTAACATCATCTTCAATGTTTTCCTCAATGTCTAAGTTAACCTCCTTTAACTCCAACTCAGTCTCATAAGCTATAATTTGATCATCTCCATCATTAAAATGCTCTTTAAAGTTTGATATACATTCCTTTTGATGTGTTTCTAGTATTGATATGGCATTCTCAATGACCCCACTAGGTTTAATTTTGATAACTATAAGTCAATCTTATTTACGCCATAGTCTACCTGAATAGTTAGCAAAGAAGGCTTGGGTAGCCTAGCTAGTAATGACAAATGGGTCATATTTTTCATATCTTCGATCTCGCTTTACTTTTGTAATACCATAAAGTGGATGCACCCTTGTTCCTATATTTAGCAGTTGATCAAACCAATTACAATTTAAAAGATATAAGTTGTTCCCTTCACCAGGATATTGCAACTATAGTACTTCCTATAAGACCCCATAATACTCACAATCAACACCCAGATATTTGTTCCCTTTCACACATACACCATAGTTTTCTATTTTTTGACCTTCCAATTATGCTTTGGTTTGAAATTTATAATCATTGATAATAAAAATTTGCCATCATTTTATGCTCTCATAGGTCCCCAAGCTAGATTCATTTATACTTGCTCATGTAAATCTCTGGTTTCATTATTGATCTAATTGGTTCAAGAAGTATATCTATGTTATTATTATTTTCACTAAGTTAATTGATTATCATATATATGTTGTTGAAGTTAATTATCAAAATACATATCATTTTTTTGAACCAATTTGGAAATTTAGATTGAACTTTCTTTTCCTTCTATAATAATGATGTTGTAGTCAAACCATTTACTATATTCCAATAAAAGTTTTGAATTTAGGGTCTCTACATTTGAGTCAAGAAAATGTATAGAATCTTAACTCAAACATTTTCAAGATATGGCTCACGTTCATAATAATTAAGCTGTGTGTACAATGTGGCAACTCTCGTCTCCTTATCTATCAAATAGCATGCAGTGAAAGCGCCTAGTAGCTTTCCCCATCCATTAAATATTGACATATTACTAGTAGATTGATATATATCTAGGTTACCCAAATTTTGTGCTATAATATTCTTTGTTAATTGTAACTCTGTTAAAGTAGTATGAGCAAAATTGAGTAGTCTTATACATCAAGTATGCTTCACATATTGATCCATCGAGATGTGCTCATTCTCATAATATTGTTTTACCATATGCTCCTATTAAAAAAAAATGCCACCTTTGGGATCACTATGGTGAATTATGTTAATTTCTTAATTAAGTTATGTTTAAAGTAATTTTACCTTGAACAAAGAAAAATAATTTTGAAAGAACATATTTTCATTTATAAAACACATGCAAATACTTTACATATATTCTTAACTTAAATTATATTAGTGAAATTAAATTATGTTTTTTCCCTCTAAAAAAGGTTATCACCAATTAATTATAAATAGAGTGGTCTTTAATTTAACTAGTTTCAAAATAGGCTAATAATGCTATGTAAATTAATAAATTATTTTATAACATCATTTTATATTTCTTTAAAACTATAAGTTTGTTATAAATTTTATAAAAAATAATTTAATTGTATTATTTTATAATAATATTTTAATGAACTAGGAAATAATTTTAGAACAAGTATGTAATTTATTCATATGATTTGGATCACAATAGATCAAGTCATGATTTTCTTAAATGTTGTTCACTTTATTTCTAACCACGGACAAAGAGCGACATATTTGACAATTTTAATTGGTAGGTGAGTGTATAAAGCAGTAAGGACGACTCGAAATAGGAATCCTGGTGCTTAAGGCTGGTCGTTAGATTAAGATCAAATGGTGCACAATTTGCCTTCTAGCTCTAGCTGCTTTAATGTTGAACTAAATAATAAAAATTTCTAATCTTCCATTTTAGTTGTTCTTTCCATCATACATAGAAATTCAAAAGAGACAAATCATAGGATATAAGTAATAGTAATATGGAAATAGCACGTGTGTAACTATTGATCACAATCTTTAGAGTTTGGGTTAAAATTATTATTACTACTTTTATTTAGAAATTTCTTAAGAGAAAAAATCTTTTGAGATGTAAACATTTTTTATAATATTTTTGATATTATTTAGGTTGAAGAAGATGTCATAAATCTTGAAAAAATTTATAATAATGATTCTTCTATGGATAACTGGAATCAGGTTTGCAATGCAAAACAACATTTAATTAATTTACAAAATAATTAGGAAACTTATTTGAAACAAAAAGCTATTTCTAAACATCTATTTGAAGGGGATAAAAAAACTAAATATTTCATGCTATTGTGAACAAATATATATATATATATATATATATATATATATATATATATATATATATATATATATATATATATATATATATATATCTCTTTTATCAGTAAGGTTAAAATGGATAATGATGGTTGGAGTGCAGATAAGGATGTTATTGATGAGTCCGATGTCTGTTATTTCACTGAATTACTTGGGAAAGAGAAGGATATTGATCAAATGCCTTTTCCCCAATTTATCCCTCGCCTCTTATCTTTCCTATTTATAATGCCAATCTTTCTAAATGGTTTATTGAACTTGAAATTTAGATAGCTCTAAAGGATATGAACAAAGGCTCTATTTTTGGTCCTAATGGTTTTACAACCTTATTTTTTTAAAAAATGTTGGATTATTGTTAAGCGAGATCTCTGTAATGCTATCTTAGCCTTTTTAAAAAAAACTTTAGTAGTCCAAAATTCTTTTCTAGCACTTCTATCATTTTAATTCCTAAAATTGACAATCTTGAGTATTAAAATGGCTTTACACCCATTAGTCTTTGTACTACTTTTCATAATCTTATTTCAATGATTTTGGCAGCCAGATTGGCTTTAATCTTCCTAGAATCATATCTATAAATAAGACTGGTTTTGCTAAAGGGAGAAGTATATCTCATAATGTTCTGACTACTCAAGAAGTTATTCATAATATTAAGAAGAAGATCCCTGAGCATAATTTAATATTTAAATTGGATATTACTAAAGCTTCTAATGATATTAATTGGATTTTTATTTTGAATTTTTTTGAGATCTTTTTTTTTATGCTAATTTTATTAAGTTAAACAAGAAAATTATTGAGAATATTTAGTTTTCTATTATTATCAATGAGTTTATTGAAGCTTCTCAGGGTGTTAGACAGGGGGGTCATATATCCCTTCCTTTATTCATCATTGCGGAAGAGTATTTATCTAGAGGATTATTCTATTATTATACAAGTTATAAATATTTTTAATATAATAACTATAGTGAAATATTTCTCATCTATGCTTTGCTTATGACATTATTTTATTCTATAATGGTTAATTAAGTAACATAAAGAAAATTAAAAAATTACTTGATATTTTGTTAATATTTTTGTAAAAGAGATTGGGCTTAAATTTAACACCTCTAAAAGTACATTTATAGCACGTAAAGGCATTTATTTGATGCAATGCAATTATATTAATAGGATTAGTAGTTTGAAAAAGTAATCCCTACCTATTTATTATCTTGGAACACCTCTCCATAAAGGGCACAAAAAATCCTTTCTTTTTGATAAAATATTCTCTTTCATTTCAAAGAAACTTTCTGCTTGGAATTCAAACTTTTTTCTACAGAGGCTAGACTAGTGTTAATTAAGAGCATTTTGTGTGTTATGCCCATCTATTTTCTTCAAACTATTAATCCTACTATAAAGGTTTAAAATAGGATGGATAATATTAATAACATTTTTTTTGGGGTTCTTCCAATTTTAAAAAAATTCATTAATCTAACTAGGTTTCTTGCCTTGGTCCTCTTTAGGAAGGATATTTAGGTTGCTAATCTATTTTTAAAATGGTTAATAGTTTCTCAAATAAACTTGGTGAAAAATTAGAATTAATGAATCCCTTTAGGAAAAATTCTTGAATAAGAAATATTACAATAACATACATCTTTCTCCTTGTGGTTTTGAAAAAGGTTAATCTTTTGGTTGGAATAGGCTTTGTAAAATAAAATGGTCAATGGAGGCCACTCTCCAATGGGCATTAAGAAATGGTTCATCCTACTTTTTGAAAGATGACTAGATTGGTACTGGGCCTCTTGACTCTTACTTTAATACTTATTCTACCTCTTCATTGGGAGTGTCTGACTTCATTTTGGAGGCTAAGTGGTGTGTTATCCTTAAATTAAACCATGTTCTTCAAGATGTTGTTAATATTATTTCTGTCATTCCCCTTGATCCCTTTCTTAAAGATATTCCCATATTTAAATTATCTCAAGATAGTGATTTTAATTTATAAAAGGTGTGGAATAACTTTTGAACTAAAAAGAATTGTTGTAACATTTTCTAAAAAGTTTTGATTTCATATACTCTTACATCTATTTCTATTCTTACTTACTTGAAGTAAAAGGATTCATTTCTGTTGACTATAGATTGCAAGAAAAGGGCATTTATTTAGTGTCAGGATGTCAATGTTGTTGTTATACTAAAACACTTAATCATGTCTTTTTTTTTGGTCCCATTGCCAACAAAGTGTGGTCCAATTAGAGAATGGCTTAGGGATATGTCCAATACAACACTATGAATTTTTTCTCATTTTTAGCGATTTGGTTTCATAAAAAAGCTGAAGGCCATTTATTTATTGTTATTCCTATGCTCGTTTTCTAGTTTTTTTGGTTGGAAATGAATAACAATAAAAATAACAACATTAAGATGAGCTATTAAAGGGATTACTTAAAATAAAAAAGTTTAGTAGCTGGTCACTACTACGATGTTGAGATTTAATTATTTTGGTAGGAAAGGTAGTTGTTCTTTTTTCTAACATTAATTTTCTTTGTTATGAGAGAAGCAAGATTCCTAAAATTGTTAGATGGAATAAAACTGAATTTTAGGAATATAAACTTAATATTGATGGATCAACTAGCAACAATGGAATGGATTGTAGTGGTATTATTAGGAATCATCTTGGGAAGTTAATACTCGGCTTTACCTTTAATATTCCCAAGGGTAATATTATGTATGATGAATTATGTGCTCTTTTCATGAGGACATAACTTTGCATTGATAATAATAATATAAATATCTTGATTAAAACTGATTCCAAAGTGTTGGTTTCATTAGTGTTGTCTCGTAAATGCCATAATGCTAACTTATTTTACCTGTTTAGTAAAACTTTGACTTGGTTAAACAAAGTTAGTTATAGAATTTCTCATATTTGGCGTGAAGAAAATGTTTATGCTAATTGGTTGGCTAAAGAAGGGGCTAAAACATCTAACATTATTTACTTTAATAAATATTCTTGCCTTAGGATTTTCAATGGCATGATCAAACTTCATATTATGGGTATTCCATATTTAAGATGGTAATATTATGGCATATCAACATACATGCTGCTATGGATTTCTCTATTTCTTTTATGGCACTTCTCATCTTCATTTTAGGGCTTATTATAGTTGGTTTTCCTACTTCTATTGCTATCAATGCTTCTTGCATTTAGCTTTCTAAAAATTTCCATGGGACTATCATTTTTCATTGAATTTATGTTCCAGTGAATATTATTCATTTCAATTTTCATTCTTCTATTTTATAGTGAATGGATTTTCTATTATTGGAAGTCATGTTGTGTATGAAGTGCATTTAGCTTTCTACCATTCTATGCCTAAGTTGGTTGTTGGTGACCTGGTGGATGTTCTATGTATTGCCCACTGGTAACATTTGGTTTTCCCGTGATGGTCTTATCTATGTTTTATCCCTAATTTTGGTGATCTTGATAATTTCTAATGCATCATTACCTACATATAATTTTTGTTATCTCTCTTAAATCTTCTAGTTGTAATTCTCTTATGCCTTTTGAGGTCAATTACCCACCAACTGGTGGCTTTTCTTAAGTCAGAAATTTCTTTTATCATATTTTGTTTTTATTGGTTTGAAGGACTCTACTTGATTTATATTGATGTTCTTAGGTATGTGAAGTCCTTCATATTAGTTTTTCTTTATATTTTTTGTAATTTATAGGTGCAATTATTAGCTCTTTTTTTGATTTGGCATTATTTTCGTGCTCCAGCTGCTCTTGATGGAGTTTTTGGGTTAGGCCTCTCTCTTGTCTTTTATTTTTCTTGTTTCCATGTAACAAGATAGGGATCAAGGGCTCATTAGGTTTTATTTCTCTTTGGAGTGCAGCTCCATAAGAATTTAGCGGACTATTGAACCCTTTAAGGACCTTGTACTCTTTTTTGTGATGAAATAAAATTAAATTTCCTTTAAAAAAGCTCTTTTGAGATGTAATAAACCATAAAAGATTTTCCTTTTAGGAAACTTATTCCTAAATTAAAATAAACTTTATTTAATCAATACATATTAGATAGTGAGAAATATTTTGGAACATAAAGCAAATATTTAAAAAGTAATATATTTTGATTATTTATCCATAACGTAATTATATTGCTATCTTTCATGAATAGTAACTTTCAATTTCATTCAGGTCGGTTCAACCGCTCTCTGTCTGGTGACTCGCGTGCGACTCCTCTGGTCTCTGTTCCTTGGTGGTCTTTACTGTTGTTTTGCATTTTTTCCCTTTTTCTGTGATTTTGCTTTTGGTTTTATTGTGGATTGGCTGTATTTTTTGGTTTTTGGGGGCTTCGGCCTTAGGTTTTCTCTCTGATGGAGGCGGGTCTTCCCTCTGCTAATGCTTGGGGTGCTCCGCCTTCTGGATTGGTTGATTCTTCGAAAGGTTTGATGGTTGGTGGAGCTTCCGGTTCTACTTCTCGCTCCTTTCGTGATGTTTTAGCGGGCTCTCCTTCTGTAAAGGATCCGCCCTTCTCTTTCTCTAAATCATTTGTGAAAGGTGTCCCTGCTATTATGATGTCCGATGATGATATTTTTAAACTTGCTTCTCCATTTCAGTTCACTCTTGTTGGTAAGTTCTCTGTCCGTAGACCTAACCTAGATGTCATTCTAAATTTCTTTGGGAAGTTAAAGTTATCAGGCATTTTTTCTATCGGTTTGCTTGATGCTAGGCATGTCTCGATTGAGCTCTCCAACGACCTTGATTATAGCAGGGTTTTTGCTAGGAGATCTTACTATATCCTCAACTGTCAAATGAGGTTACTAAAATGGACTCCATTTTTTGACGTGAAAGAAGAATCTCTGATTGTCCCTATTTGGATTTCCTTCCATAATTTACGTTTGCATTTCTTTAATTCTCATGTTTTACATGCGATGGGTTCTATTTTTGGTAGGCCTCTTCAAACTGATCAAGCTACCGCTGCTCGATCGTGGCCGTCGGTGGCGAGGATTTTGGTTGAAATCGATATAATTAAGAAACATCCGAAAGAGGTTTGGATAGGATCTAAAAATTCTCGTTACTTACAAAAAGTCGAATTTGAAAATATTCCTGATTTTTGTTTACACTGTAAAATTCATGGACATGCTGTTGCTGATTGCTTTGTTGTTCACCCTCAACTTAGGAAGAATTCTGTTTCCACTAAACCTGTTAGTGATTCTGTCACGGGTAATCTTGATACCACTAAACCTACTACTGAACCTATCACAGATAATCCCCATATGAATGAGGATCCCTCGCTCTTCAAGGTTTCGTTAATCCCTAATAAGGAACCTTCAACTGCTGGAGATGACATAAAGCCTCAGTCTTTAGATTCTTCCATTAGGATTGATGAGGGAATGAATATCATTGAAAATATTGGAGATGATGATATTGAGGGAGTTTCTAATCATATGGTTTTGTTGACTAACCCTGATAAGGATATGGATGAGCCTCATAATCGAAATAACATACCTAATTTACAGGATAGTCACCAACCTAGTGAGGATCAATGTGGGAATGAACCCATAAGCAATATAATAAAAGATCCTTTGGGGCAGAATGAAAAGATTGATGATTTGGAAGAAGGAGAAGTTGGCAATATTGAAATTTGGATTCCTATTGAAGACCCTAAGGATATGGGTAACTCTATGTCATCTCCTAAGGGGAAGGACCTTATAATTGAAGGAGGTAACAACTCATGTTCCAAAAAGAAAGGCAAGAAAATGAAACCCATCATGACCAACACCCCTCGGATCACTAGAGATAACAACCAACCTTATAATGGTTAAAGCTCTCGTTTGGAATATTAGGGGTGTGGGTGGTTCTCTTTCTAAGGATAGGGTGAAGAATCTTTGTAGGATCCATGGTATTCAACTTCTTGCTTTAACTGAACCTTTAATTGCTGTTATTAAGCTGGATTCTGTTAGACTATTTTTGGGTTTTGATTTTGCTTTTGGTAATTATTCCAATAAAATCTGGCTTTTTTGGAATCGGTCTGTCTCTTTAGATGTTATTTTGGATTGTCAACAAGTTATTCATACTAATATTGCTATCAATCATGTCTCTTGTTTTACTTCTTTTGTTTATGCTTCTTGTTCTAGGATAGGGAGAAAGTGTCTTTGGGAGCAGCTTATTAATTTTTCCAGTTCTATTAATACTCCTTGGTTTGTGGGGGGTGATTTCAACTGCATTTCCAATGCTACTGAACGTGTGGGCGGAATGTCTCCTAATTTTCATGCTATGGAGGATTTCAATGATATGATTAGAAATTGCAATCTGCATGATATTGGTTTCACTGGCAATAGTTTCATGTGGAATAAGGGTACTATGTGGCAAAGATTAGATCATTTTCTTTTTAATAATCATTGGATTGCTTCTCTACCCAATAGTTTTGTTACTCACTTATCTAGGACTTTATCAGATCATTCCCCTTTATTGTTAAGCATTAACTCTTTCATTAGTAATACCCCTCCCCCCTTTAGATTTCAAAATATGTGGATCCTTCATGATAATTTTACTGCTTCTGTGCAGGAAAATTGGGAGGCTCCCTTTTTCCCCAATGATAATGTGTTTGGCATGAATAGATTTTGGTTTAAACTTAAAAGGCTTAAGCAAAAACTGTCTTGGTGGAATAAATGTATTTTTAAAAATCTTTTCTCTAATATTATTAAGACTGAGGAAGATGTGGATAATGCTGAAATGGTTTACATGAATGATCCTTCTATTGCCAATTTATCTATGCTTAATGAGGCTAAGGCTACTTTATTCAAGCTGCAGGAACGGGAAGAAGCCTACTGGAGAAAAAAGGCTTCTTCTAAATTTCTTGTGGAAGGTGACCGTAACACCTCGTACTTCCACAATATTGCCAACTATAACAAAGTGAGTAAACAAATTCACACCATCACCTCTCCTAATGGTAATGTTATTGAAGACCCTG
Source organism: Dendrobium chrysotoxum (assembly GCA_019925795.1). NCBI lineage: Eukaryota > Viridiplantae > Streptophyta > Magnoliopsida > Asparagales > Orchidaceae > Dendrobium > Dendrobium chrysotoxum. The sequence goes on along the minus strand of CM034313.1, from coordinate 38,740,862 downwards.
ATCTGATTTCTGCTTCGGGCACTGAGTATTTCTTTAAAGTTTTTAATTCCAATTTTTATCCTAATCTTAATGCTGATTTTTCTTACATCTCTCCTATGGTTTCCAATGAGGACAATGTTATGCTTATCTCCCCCCCTTCTGAAGAGGAAATTCAGAATACCTTAAACAACATGAACACTGACTCTGTTGCTGGGCCTGATGGTTTCACTAATAAATTTTTTCAAAAAATGTGGGTTATTATTAAGGAGGATCTTGTTAATGCTGTTTTGGACTTTTTCAGGGGCACTTCTATTCCTAAATATTTTACTGCTACTTCTATTGTTTTAATCCCTAAAGTCTCTAACATTAACTTTTGGAAGGATTTTCATCCTATTAGTCTATGCTCCTTTTTTAATAAACTTATTGCTAAAATTATTATGGGTAGGATGGCTCTCATTCTCCCTAAAATTATTTCTTTGGAGCAATCTAGTTTTCTTAAAGATAGATCCATTTTTGATAACGTTCTGCTTGCTCAAGAATTAGTTTATGATTTGGATAAGAAAGTGGTTGGTGGCAATATTATTTTCAAGATGGATATTTCTAAAGCTTATGACAATCTGAATTGGGAATTTCTTTATGGCATTTTAAATTTATTTGGTTTTAATGCTAGTTTCATTATTTTGATTAAAAATATGATTGAGTCCTGTTATTTTTTGGTCATTATTAACGGTAAATCCCATGGTTTTTTAGCTCCTCCCATGGTCTTAGATAGGGAGACCGTCTTTCTTCTGCTCTATTTATCATTGCTATGGAATTTCTTTCTCGTGGGATTAATCACCTGTTTAGAATGAATCCTAAACTTTACTTTAGATCTGGGGGTGGTCTTCCTTTAACCCATTTAAGTTTTGCGGATGACTTCATTATCTTCTCTAATGGCTCGATTAAATCGATGAAAACTCTCTTTAAATTTCTGAATGTTTTTCAGGAGGCTAGTGGTCTTTCTTTTAACCTTGCTAAATGTTGTTTCATTGCTGCTAAGTCTATATCTTCTACTCGGATTCATAATATTGAAAGAAATTTTGGGTTGACTAATAAGGCTCTTCCTCTAAAATATTTAGGTACCCCTCTTTATAAGGGTAAGAAGCGGTCGTATTTGTTCAATGATATCTTTACTAATATCAATAAGAAACTTTCATCGTGGGCCTTTAATTTCCTTTCTTATGGTGGTAGGATTGTTTTAATTAAGCATGTGATTTGCTCTATTACTATATATTTGCTTCACACTGTTTGCCCGATGCTTAATATTTGTAGTAGATTGGAGATTTTATTCAACAAATTCCTTTGGGGTTCTAAGGAAGGCAAACGTTCTATTATTTGGGGCTCTTGGAACAACTGCTCTGGGCCTATGGATGAGGGTAAATTAGGTTTCAAAACTTTTGATGACATGATCAAAACCTACTCTCATAAACTTTGGTTTAACTTTAAAGCTAATAAAAGCTTATGGGCTAAGTTCATGGCTTCTAAGTATTGTGAGGGGAAGCATCCTTTAAATAGTTTTTTTAAAAAAGGTGATTCTTCTAATTGGAAAAGATTATGTTATTAGGGTATTTTGTAGTTGTTAGCACTGGGGACCACTGGCTCTTAGGTTTAATTTTGAAGTTTTTTGTAGCTCTTATGAGCGGTAGCAAGCTGGAGGTCCTCTTTAAGGACCTGTAATTTATCCCATATTTAACACGTAGGCCCCCACCACGGGATTTCCCCCAATATATATATATATATATATATATATATATATATATATATATATATATATATATATTGCTATCTTTCAAGATAGTATGCAACTTTATATATAGCATTTATCAATTTTTAAATCAAATTTATATCTATAATTGGAAATTATTTCATGAATTTTATTCCAACTTTGAGGAAGTATAATAAGATTGCTATATATTATTCGTATGATAAACATCCCCATAATAGCATTAAATTTCCTCAATTGATTGTATTAATTTTCTCATCAATTATGAGCTTACTAATTTTATTTTTTCTTTCTTAGTTCTCCATATATTTATATAATGTTTGAAATTATTTTGAGAATATGGCATAACTTTGTTTGGTTTAGTGGTCCGTAAAAGTTCACAATATGTTTTATATTTTCTATGTTTTCCTACTTCTTATTCTTGCTTTATGATACATCTTATATGCTTAAATTACATAATTCATATTTATAGAATATTACAATATATAATTTAGATGTTTAACATTAGGAACAAAGTGATACATATAACTGATATTATCATACACTTCAAGTTTGGCATTATGACCATTCCATACTAACTTATAACTAAATTCGTGTGACGGTGTTTATTATGCCAACTAGGCCATGTTTGGGATGGCTTAATTCTTCCTTCTTTGTTTCAAACATTAAAATTATTTTTTTTAGAATACTATATTTATGGCGAAAATATTATTAGTATCCAGACTAAATTATAATTCAAAATAAATTAATCTTTTTAATGATGGCAAAGGGGAAGAAGATTTATGCTGTTATACATCACAAATGATATTTGGTAGATGTATATATTTAAGAAAAGAGCTTATATTTTCCTTCAGCATCAAGTGTAGGGCTAGTTTAATAATAATTATTATTATTATTATTTTAATTTCATAACTTAACACCAATGCCAATTTATCATCATCAAACAAAAGAGGCTTGTTGACTCCATCGGCCAAAGTAACCTATTTGTAGCTTATTAATGTTTTATAATAACAAATGTTTATGTGATGTTATTTAATTATTTGCCAAATGTGATATAGGCTAGATTTTTTTTTTGGAAATTTAAAATTTCATATCAACAAAATGAAAGGTTACAAAGTTCTTAATAGGTATAAAAAACACACTAACTTCTCCATGAGCTATAGTAAAAAAGAAAATAAGACCTAAAGAATCAAAGATCCCTCACTAGTTACAAGATAAATAAGGAAATGGTAGGTAATGAGCCATAACCTAAATAAATCCATAAGGATTGGCACCAAAACCCAAAGATCAAAAACCATTAGGATCATATAAGAAGCAACCAGCACTACCTGCAAAATAGCAATCAATAAAAAAAATAACAACTAACCTCAAAATACATCAGCAGAAGAGATCAACTAAGGCCCCAATATCAGTTGAAGAGAACCCATAGCACTAGCCAATCCAAGTAGAAAGGCTCTAAGCATCTCACAGAACTAATATCTTCTCCAAGAATCTTTCATTTAAATCCCCAACATCAGCAAAATTAAAATCTCAAGCACTAGCAAAACTCTAATAGAGAAGCAATAAACTAGAAACACCTGTAATGATTGCATAAAAAAAGCCACATGCACCAAAGATAACTTCTAAGATTCAATAAATATACAACTGTAGGTCCCTTGAATCCACACCTCCCTGCAAACCTAATGAGCTCCCAAGTCCATGCTAGCTAAATAATACCTCATAATATTGAAAGAACTAGCAAGTATAATGGAATTGTAACTAAACCAAAACCAAAATCACAACAACCAAAAGGATTTGGGAAAACATAACTAAAAAAAGGATGAAGTGCATATTATGGAGTAGATCCCTCTAGAAACAAATAAAACCTCAAAAAGCCAACCATCCAATAGTAGCAAGAAATAGAAAGAAACCCAACACCAAATAAAGCAAGCACATCCACTAGCTAAGATTGTTTACGTCAAAATAGCCTAACCACTAAGAGACACCCCATCGGCATAATGACAAAATAATAAACAAAAACACACCCCATAACAGTACCCAGAACTAATAATACTTAACCCAATAAATAGCATCAAACCCCCAAAATGAAATAGGCAGGACCACCCATGTAGCCAAAATAGTGAACAATACCAAAAAGAGCACTAGAAGAAAATAAGCATCCTACCATTGTTAGATAATGAAGTACATTATATAATAAGGAAATGGCAATTACGGAAGATTAGATATCCTAAGAAATTGCAAGAAGAGCTGAGCTTGCCAAATTAAATATAAAATATGCCACAAAAAATACCATAAATAGATGAAAAACCCAAAATAAATCACCTGCCTTTCCTAATGTGAGGTAAGCCCAAAACATCAAGCCGCATCATACCATTCAACAGAGATCATTAGTATTATCAAATATTTCAAAATTCACCATAGTAGTACCTTTTCTGCAAGCCAATCAATAGCAGTACCTTCCCTCCAAATATGTGAAATTTTATAATCAACATGATCAAGAATAATCATAATCTTTGTAAATAACTAATAAAAGATGGCATTATGACAAGATATGAAGGAAACAAAATTAAACAACAATTTAGAATCTAATTTAATCTGTAAGTGTAAGATCTATTTAGCCAAGAAAATCTTAAAACCTTGATATAAGTAGTGAATTCTGCCAAGATAACTTTACAATTCAAAATATTAGAAGCAAAAGAAATAACAAAAGCACCTTGATAGTCTCTAATAACACCCACATAACCTGCCTAAACTTGGTAACATAACCATTATTATTCATCTTATGCTGATTCAAATCAAGCTTCTTCTAATGAAAATTTTTTGATTGACTCCACGATTATAAAATTCTATCTTTAATTATGAAAAGAAGCCCAAGAAGTCTTGCCCAAAAAATGATAAGGATGCAAAAGCTTAAAACCAAGAAATTGGTGAATTTTATTCTTAATAATAATGATGATCCTATAAGAATTCATCTTAATACATCGATACTTGTAGTTATTTTTTTCTTACCCTGAAAGCTAGAAAATAATCCTAGGAATGATAGTAAGTAGATAGATTTTAGGTCTATTATGAAACTAGTCAAGTAACAAGTAAAAATAACTATTATTATTAAACATCAATCTTAAAATAAAAGCATTATCCAAAATAGACCAAACTCTTGAAATAATAGGCCCGTTGAAAAAAAAAAGATTAAATAGTTTCTAGATGAAAAAAAACATTAACACTTAAATGTAAAATAAAAACCTATGCCATTTAATCTCTCATTAACAAGAATAAAACCTTTAATAATCTTCCAAGTAAATAAAGAAATGTGACCATTAACCCTGCCACTGCACCTCCCTTTTCTTCTAAGATTCTCAATGTTGTTATGTGTAATGGTAGTTTCAAAGGCAAATATTATATCAGATATGAAATTGTTTGTAAGAATATGTTAATGCAGAGTTCATTGGTTATTAGAGAAGGTTTTCATCCATATATTCATCAAAATGCCCCAAATGAAGTAAAAGCAAAGAAAATTGTATTTTTTCAAGATTTTGAAGCTGAGAAGGAACTGCTTTCTATTAATAAGGTGAAAACTATTTTGTATACTAAAGCTAATGATTTGGAAGAATAATCTTTAGTAGGGTTGATCATAAAAGTTAATAGATTTGTTGGTAACAATACTTTGAATGAGATAAAAGAGAATCATGTTAGTTGTAATTTGTCTCAAAATTTGAAATTAATTCTTTAGTGAATTAAAAATATTTTAAAATTATTTAATGATCACATTGATCATAATCCTAAGGTTAACTATGCTAATAGTGGAAATTCTATGCATAAAGATAGCTTGACAAATGCTAGGAAAAAAACCTACTCATATTAAAGTAGACCATATTATTGTTGCTTTTAAAATGTCTGAAGATGGTACTACTGTTAAGCTTAATGCTGATAAGGAAATGGCCAATGTTCAAAGAAGCTCACTGGTGGTGAAGGTTTTAAGGACAAATATTCCATTTCCTTTTTGTATTATGGAGTTGAGGCATCAATGAAGTCAAGTTGGTGGTTTTCATTTAAGTTTTCTAGGTTTAGACAAGATTTTGTGTTCATTTCATTTTTCTAAAACTAAGGAAGAAGTGTTTAGTGGTGGAACTTGGTATGTGGGAGGCCATATAAGAGGAATGGATAAATGGACACCATTTTTCTCACCCTTAACTTTAAAAGGGTTATCATCACCAGTTTGGATTCATCTTCCTCATCAAACTTTGAAATGATGGGATGAAATAAATATTACTAAAAATTTTTCAAAAGTTGGAGTCCCTTTGTTACTAGATGGGAATTTGAAAGGGGAAGGAGGAAATTTGCAAAAGTTTGTGTTTGCATAAACTTGGAATCTAAATTACCTTGTGGAATTTGGGTGGAAGGTTTGAGTGGCAAATTTTTTTAGAAGATATAATATGAAGAAATCTCATCTTTTTGTTTCCAATGTGGGAAGATTGAGCATTATATTACGTCTTTTCTAGAAGTTAAGAATAATGATGAAAATGATATTCCAAAGGTTTCTTCTAATAAAATTATTTTTTGTCCAATTCAAGGGATGCATAAGAATATGAGAAATAATGATTTCAATAACCAAAGAGATGAAATTGAGTATGGCCCATGGATTCATCTCAAATTTGAAGAGAATAGAGGTAAATATGCAATAATTGAGACATATAGTAGTTTTGTGAAAAACAAATACCAATTTAATTCAGATTGCTATGGTACTGAATTTAAGAATAATGTTTGCAAACCTGTTGGTTAATGAGGATTGTAGGGATGATATCAAGAACTCTATTGTTAATGAGAATTTGATTAATTCCTCCAAATTGGTTGATGGGAAAAGTTAATCTAGTAAAACTAAATGAAACAACAAATACAATGATCAAGTTATTGTTTGTCAAAAATACAGAAATTCTTCCTTAGTTATGTTGTAGTGGTAATTTGAAAGATCTATTGCTGAATGTTAGATATGCAGCTTTTGCATCACTTAAATCATTATTATACGCTGATAAATTTAATCCATTATTATATTGTAATGAGGATTATGTTTTTGAGATTGTTGTTGAACTGATTGCTAATATTGATAATATTTAATGGAAGTTGTCAAAGAATTAGGAGGTTACTGTGGGTAATGGCCTTGATATTTTTTGCATGAAAAATGTTGAATCAGGTACAATGAAAAGTTAATTAAATCTGGTTAACGGTAAAGAGGTTGGGAGTTCTATGGCTACAAAATTAAGGCTTAATAATGAACTCAAATCCCGAAGACCTATAGAAGGTATCTTAGGAAAAGGAGAGGGGAGGTGTGTGTGAGTAAGGTAGGTTGGGAATTTTCCCATTTGGTGTGTTGATGCCATCTTTTATTTTTTGGAATTGTAGAGGAGCTAAGAAAAGGGAGGCTTCTTTGTACCATAGAGAGATTATTAGAGATAATAATGTTTTTTTATTGGGTTTGTTGAAACCATATTATCTAATATTAATAGGAGGGTGGTCGATAGGATTATTGGGGAGGATTGGGATTCTTTTCATCATCCTGCAGAAGGCACTTCAGGTGGTATTCTAGTTTTATGGAAAAGGGTAGAGTTGGTGTTTAATGTATTAAAAGATTCTTCTCAAGTTGTGTTTGGGTTTGTCCAAATTCTTAACAAGGGTAGTTGGAATGTTGCCATTTTTCATGGGAATAAGGATTTGCATGTGAGGAGAGGGTTATGGGATACTCTTGATAGGCTTACTTCTAGTTGCATTCCTTCCATTGTGGGAGGGAATTTTAATTTTATTTTATCTAAAGATGATAAGAGGAGAGGGAAAAGATTCATATTTTCTCAAGGGCCTCAAGAAATGAAATATTTTATGGCTAACAATTATTTTCATGATGTAGGTATTATTGGATCGAGATTTACTTGGTGTAATAATAAGGAAGGAACATCAAGAATTGGGGAAAGATTGGATAGGTGTTTACTTATTTCTATAGCCTTACAAAGTGTTCCTTTTTTCATGATTAGGAATCTTGTATGAGTAGCTTCTGATCATAGTCTAATTGTTTTCAGATGGGCGACGAATCAGAATCATTAGATTTGAAGATGTTTGGATGTCATATACAGCTACTTGGAATATTATTCTAAATTCATATAGAAATCAAATTTTGGCAATTAATCTAAAATTCTGCAAAAGAAAATTGAAAAGAACATTGTAGGCTCTTTATTATTTGAACAAGAACAAACTTAAGAGTTTGTGTACTTAAAAGAAGATTTAAAGAGTGAGATTATGGATCTGCAAATGGAGGAAACTTCTAATGGTGGTCCTAATATGGAGAAAATAAAGTTGCTTTGATGTAAAGTTCATGAGTTAAATATCACTTTAACAATATTATCTACATGGTGGAGTCAAAGAGCAAAGGCTAGATGGTTAGAGGAAGGTGATTCCAACACAAAATTTTTTCTTGATTATGCTTCAGCAAGTCGAAATGGAAATTGGATAAAGAAATTTAAAAATTAAAATAATGCTTTAATGGAAGAGAATGAGAAGATTGAATCAGTTTTCTATAACTTTTTCAAAAAAATGGCAATATAGGAGCTGTAAACTATTGGAAAGGCTTGAAGTGTGTAATGGAAAGAAAAATTTTGTAATAGGTTTTGAAATGTTGAATGGTGATTTCTCTCAAGAAGAATTTGTTGCTTCTATGTTCCAATTAGTTAATAACAAGTCTCCTGGAATTGATGGAATAAATATTTTTTTCTTTAAATTCTTTTTGAAGATTGTGAAAGATGTCACTTGGAAAGCTATTGATTATTTTTTAAGACTGATTATATGCATGCTGATTGGAAAGAGACTCTTATTATTCAAATTCCCAAGATTAAATATCCATTAAAGCCTTTAAATTTTAGACCTATATGTCTTTGTCAAATCATTTTTAAGATAGCTCTAGAATGATTTTGAATAGATTGAAGTGTTGCCTTCCTAAAATTATAATTGAAGATCACGTAGCTTTTATTCCTAGAAGATTAATGTCTAACAACTATTTATTGGCTCATGAGATCTGTAATATGTTCAGATTTTCTAATGCAAAGAAAGGCTTGATGGTTGTTAAAATTAATATGGAGAAAGCAAATGATAGTATGGGTTGGCCGGCATTGGGGTAGATTTTAAGTGGTTTGGATTTCCTTCTATGTTTTCAAAACTTATTATAGAATGTGTTGAATATGTTAGATTCTCCAAGGTTATCAATAGGAGGAATTCTAAAAGGATTAAGGCTAAGACTGGACTTAGACAAGGGTGTCTTTTTTCTCTATATATATTCATCTTATGATCACAGTTATTATCCAATGCTATATATCAAACATGTGTGGATTTGGGTATAAAAATTGCTCCAAGAACTAAAAAAATTATGCATTTATTATATGCAGATGATGTTCTTTTATTTGCATTAGCATCTCCAAGATTAGCTGAGATAATGAAGAGTATTGTTGCTGATTTCTTCGGTTGGATAGGGAAAAAGGTAAATAATAATAAATCTCAAATTATGTTTGGAAAATTTGTAGATGTTAGAAGAAAGAAAAAGATATCCAAAAGCTGGGATTTAAAATTATTAAAGAAATGTATTACTTAGGAGTAAAGATAATTTTAAGAAGGATGATTATGGCTGACTTTAAAAATATTTTGGACCAATCTTTGGAAAGGTTGAATGATTGGGGAAACAAATTTTTTTCTATTGCTAGATGGATTCTTCTTATAAAATCTTTATTCTTATCTCTTCCTATTTACTTATCAACTCACTCTTTGGTTCCTCAGTATTTGTTGAATGATTTAGACAAGTTATGAAGGAACTTCATATGGCACAAAGATAAACGTAGATAACATTTATAATATGTCGCTTGGGAGGAGCTATGTAAACAACCACTGTGGGGTAGAATGGGATTATATTCAGCTGTAAATAAAATCAATCCTCTAAGAGCAATATTGACATGGAGATTTATTCAAAATCCTTCCTCATTGCATCATCAGAATCTTATTGCTAAATATGGAGGTGATATATGGAATGTTGAAATAAAAAGGGGATCATTATCTTCTTGGCACATTTTGGTGGATGGTGCTAAATATCTAAGGCCTCTTATTAGATGAAAATTGGCAAATGGGAAGAAAGTAAATGTTCTAAATGATGTTTGGATTTTGGACAAAAGTCTAAACCATTTCACGATGATGTGCAAAAGTTTATCAAAACAAAACAATAACTACAATCATACGATCATCAACAGAAAAGTAAAGCGCAGAAGATAATCAGAAAGAATACACCAAATTTTATAGTAGTTCGGTCAGCTTGACCTTCATCCACTTTCCGAAACCTCCCCTCTGGGTATTGCACTAAAACTAGGTAACTCTCCTTCTGCTTCCACAGTAAGGCGGAGAAGCCTTTACAAAACTCTTTTCCACCAACCCGGTGAGGTAGAGAGCCCAGACTCCTTTTGCTTCCTCCTGAAGCAGGTAGAGAACCTTACCTCCTTTTGCTTCCTCCTGAAGTAGATAGAGAACCTTGATCTTCTTGTAGATGATCCTTCCACAGAGACACCAAAGGACATGAGATGATGACCAGAGAAGGCGACTTAGATCCTTGCTTGGAGCATCCATTGTGAACACCTCACAAACTCCCCCTCACAAGATCCTCTCTCTCTCTCCCAAGCTCTCTCTCTCTCTCCTTCTCAAAGCTCTCAATGTAAAGGACAACGACAAAAGATCACAATGATAGAAGACGATCTTACATATAAAGGCTCAAAAATTGCCCTAAATTTCAACTTGTCGTCAAAGATCATCCAGGACAATTGGTAGATCGTCCTGTACGATCAAGGTAAATCAGACTCTTTTGGCCTGGACGATCCGATTGTTATAGAAGATTAAAAGACAAATTCTGTTCATATTATCGGGGATGATTTTGCAATCATCCAGGATGATTAGTTCAATTCAGGAATATCATCTAGAAGACTATTCAGGTCGTCCAAGAGAACTTGTGCTGGATGATCTCAAAATTACTTGATCATCCAGGATGATACGTATAATGCCCTGTATGATTAATTCAAAAAGACCAAAATTGTTCGGCTCACTGTTCGGGTTGTACAGGTAAATAATGTTGGATGTTTTCAAAATGACTTGATCGTCCAAATGATATTGATGTCATCCCATACGATTACTTCAAAAATGGGATTATCATCCAGCACACTGTTTAGGTTGTCCAGGTGAAAAGCACTGGATGGTTAGGATTTCTAATTAGTCATCCAGGATGATTTTGCGATTGTCTAGGATGATATGATCGAATCAATCAAATCTTAATAACTTTCCTTAATCACCTGACTTATTTAGACATGATTATAATGAATCATCTAGAACGATACACATATCATCCAGGATGATCAGATTAAAAAGTTAAAAATAAAACTTGCCTAACTTAGTCTAACGGCTAAGAATTTTTTATTTTAGCATATCATCCTGTACGATGGGTGTATCATCCAGGATCATCTTCTTAATCAAATCAACTTAATATGGTCTCCCTAATTAGAGTTCTATTTTTAATGGATCATCCAGGATGATGTGAATATCTTCTAGGATGATATGAATAAAATATGAATAGAAACTCTAACTCACTAAAACTCTTTCCCTCAGTGTGTGTGTGCAAGGTTACTTAGCTTGGGGATCCATTACATTACACTTGACTCAAGAAAGTTGAAAAGGTTACATTGAACCTGAAACACATACAAACTGACTCGATCTTGATCTGGCTTGAATTACAATTGATCTTGTAAACCTAAATGGTTAAACACTTAAACAGAAACAGAAATGTTTGCTATCATCAAAATCATAATTCTTGAATCCATATTTGCAACAATCTCCTCCTTTTTTATGATGATAAATATTTGTTAGTAATTCCAAATTTAGTAAATAAACATTAAACATTGATAATTCAAAACACTAAATATTTGAACATTGATAATTCAAGAGCGTACAATTACCTAGAACATAAACTACTCTCCCTTTTGACATCGCAAAAAGGGGTAAACATCACATAGACACATAAAAAAAATAGTACAAAACCAACACAAGAAAAACAACAAAAATAAACAAACTAGTACAAAAAGAGATCCTGATCAGATGGAGGCGAAGGTCGCTGAAACAGACTATGGATGGAGAGGAATAATCAAGGATCCCAAAACACCCAAAAAAATTAAAAATCAATCCAAACAAAAAAGAAGAAAATAAAAGACAAGAAAATATCAATAAAAATATAGTTTTTTTAATCAATTAGCTCTAGTAAATCAGAATTTTTGTTGAGTTTCAATTCAGAAGCCAATGAGAAGAAAATCGATGATGCTAAAATCCAAAAAAGTTAGAAAATTGATTTTTATAACTCTTACCTCTAACACCTTACAGGTTAAAATTCCTGTTAAACAAAAGTCTAGTTCTGAAGAAAATAAATTAGATTCAAAAAGAGATCCTTTCATGCCTCATTCCAGAAAAATATCTAATAAAATAATACTACAAAGTAAAGAATCAGAAATCATGATTTTCAATCTCAAGTTTTTGAAAATATTAAGTGGCGTACGGATTTTTCTAAGACATTTAAGAATTTGAAAGGGAAGAAAGCTTATTTCTTTGTCGACTCATTTTGTGCCTCTTTTTGTTTTAATTTATTTAGCATACTTTGCGCATCTTTTGATTTTCGATACACTTTGTGGATCTTTCTAATTTTTGGCAGCATTGCACATCTTTTCATTTTTGGCCCATTTTGTGCCTCTTTTTATTTCTTTTGCAAGCTTGCTTCCTTTCATAATCTCTAAATAATCTCAGTTCTTAGATTACCTTTCAGACATCATGAGGAAAAAAACTCACTCTCTACAGTAAGGAGGAGTTATTCACAGAACAAAAGCATACTCCGTAGGATAAGTGCAATCACCTGATTAAGAAAAATATTATAATGAGTCAAATCTTTGACAATACTATTCATATGAGGTAGATTACTGTAGGAAGATAAAACAGATCTCTATTTCAAAAACCAACTGTTTAATTTTGAAGAAGATTTTTATCTAAAAGAAATAATACCCCATTAATGGAGTTAGAGGAAGAGAAATAATCATCAATATTTCTTCAATTTAACAGATTCAGAGGAGTCAATTACTGCTTACAAGCTTCCAAAAAAATAAGGCGAAACTCTCAGTCAGAAATCTAGTTTATTAACAAAAGTGAGCATTGATCTGATTCTAAAGCAAATAAATAATAAATAAATAAAAAAGAAGAAAGCCCATAAAGGAAATAACCAAATCTGATAAGTAAATAAAATAACTAAAAATTAGTAGGAAAATAAATAGAAATCTAAAATGAAATAGACAATCAAATCAAATAAAATCCACAAAAAAATGAAAAAATAGAAACTTCAGAAATTAGTAATCATCAAATTCATGCATTTATGTCAATCTCACCCAATCTGATCCTTAAAATGCTTAATAAGTCAAAGGTCAGTGGTTTAGTAAAGATATCGGCCAGTTGGTTTTCATTTGCTACATGGTGTAGCTCAATATCCCCTTTTATAACATGGTCTCTAATGAAGTGATGCCTTATATCAATGTGTTTGTTCTTGAATGTTGGATATGATTCTTAGAGATGCAGATAGCAATAGTGTTTTCACATAGAACTATAATTATGCCAACAGGTAATCCTAAATCCAAAATTTTTTGCTTCAACTAAAGGACTTGGGCCACACAATTTCTTAAGGTAATGTACTCAGCTTCAACAATGGAAAGTGTAATAGAGTTTTGTTTTTTACTGGACTAGGAGACTAAGGACTGTCCTATGAATTGGCAAGTTCTAAAAGTGCTCTTTTTATCCACCCTACACCCTATAAAATCAGAATCAGAATATCCAATAATCTCATAAGAAGTGATGTACCTAGGATACCAGATTCTTATGTTTGGGGTCCCTAAGAGATATATGAGGAATCTCATAACTACAGTCAGGTGGGATTCCTTAGGATTAGCTTAAAATCTAGCACAAAGACAAACACTAAACTTGAAATCAAGTCAGCTAGCAGTCAGGTAAAGCAATGATCCAATTATTATTACGACTCAGGCTCACAAGTTTTTGTTTTAATGATAACAAATATTATGACTCACATCTCCTAGTATTTGTAATGTATAATTGTTTGTGTGTATACAAACATTTTAGAAATAGCATGCTCCTTCCAATAAAGATTCAAGGCTCAAGAATGGGAAGAATAAGCTATGATGTGATGATATTTATAATTTTTATTGATGTACTTTTTGATTTCTTGAGTCAAGTCCTGTAAGGGTATTTGCTTGCTTGTAACCATGTATACACACACTCAAGGTGAGCGAGATCTACTCAAAATAAGAAGTTCAACTTTTGAACAAATTGTACTGGATGATTTAAATCATCCGGGATGATCTATTCATTGAACTACTGCAATGATAATTTAGGCAAGGATTTAAGATTCAAATTTTATTCTAATCATCCTGGATGATCAAGATCATCCTGGATGATCAAGATCATCCTGGATGATTTAGATCATCCTAGACGATCTAAGATAATGTTGCCTAAATTAATCATGTTATTATTCAATCAAATATGCATAATTTGATATTCTGATCGTCCTTAATGACCTGTATATCATCCTGTATAATTTGTACAAAATTTATACTGATCATCTCGGACTATCCTGAGATCGTCTAGGACTATTTGGTCAAATTTTGCACATCCTCCTGCATGATCCTGCTATCGTCCTGGACGATCTTTTGTGATAGAATTGAGTTTTTAGGGTTTTTTGAAGCCGTCTTTTTAAGCACATCGTCCTGGACGATCCTGCGATCATCCTGGATGATCTTTGCCACTACAACTAAATTGGAAGGGTTTTTGGAGCTCTCTATTTAAGCTTTCTCAAGGTACTTGATAAGTGCCTTTGGCATCCATTGAGGCTTTATTTCATATGGAGAAAACTTGAAGAAAGAGCTTGAAAGGGAGAGAGGAAAGGGTGGAGTTTGAGTGGGAGAAGAGCCTTAGAAGGGGGATTTTTTAGGGAGTGTGAGGTGGTTCACACGGTTGCTCTGGCAAGCTTGCACCTAAGTACCATCGAATTCAAGGGTCATCCTGGGGGAAGTTTTGGGAAGAAGAAGATCTATTTGGTGTCAAAGGACCCGGCTACTCCGCCACACCGGGGAAGGTGGAAGTGATTTTGTAAGGGCTTCTCCGCCTAGCTATGGGGGCTAAAAGAGAGTCACTAAAAATGTAGTACAATACTCAGACGGTGCCTCCGAGGAAAGGATGTAGGTCAGGTTGGACCGAACCACTATAAATCTGGTGTGTTCTTTCTAGTTATTTTCTACATTTTATTTTACTCCGATTAACTACTAAGGTGAAATGTGTGATTGATCTTTTTATTACTGATTTAATTCATTTCCGCTACAAGATATTAAAAGATATTTTTTTTTGTTAAAGAAGTTTTTTTAATATCCAATTCACCCCCCTCTTGGTTAGCCTCGGGACTAGTTCATAAGGGCTTAAGACCCCTCACGAACTTTCAAGTGGTATCAAAACGGGATTCATAAAATCAAGTTTTAGAAACTTTTGAATTTTGATCAATGGCTAATTTTGGAAATCGTTATGTTGCGGAAGGATATTCAATCACCTGACACCCTTTATTTGAAAATATTACTTTTGATTTTTGGAAAATTGGTTTATTTATTTTCTTGAAATTAATAGATTATCGCATGTGGCATATGATTCAAACTGGTTATTTTAAACCATCACATATTGTAGATGGAATTAAAACTGATATTTATTTTTCTGAATGGAGTTGAACAGAATAACTTAATGCTCAATTGAATGCTAAATGTTTGATTTGTTTTTTCTGTGCTTTGAATTCTGATGATTATATATTAGTATATATATGCTCTACAGGCAAGGAAATTTAGGATAAATTATGCACTACGTATGACGGTACTTGGGAAATCAAACAATCTAGATTAAACATTTTAATGCATGATTATAAACTTTTTAGCATGAAACCTTATGAGACGATCTTGGACATGTATACTAGGTTTACTCAAATTATGACATCATTACATGCATTAGGAAAAGAACTTTCAAACTTTGAAAAAGTCAATAAAATCCTACATTCTCTACTTAATAAATTTGATGCCAAAGTCATGGCAATTTTTGAATCTAAAATTTTAAATGAATATTTTATTAATAATCTGATCAGCTCACTCATTGCCTACGAGCAAAGTTTAGGTCAACGACTTTTGGATGCAGGTGAAACTATAGTGCTGAAAACTAAAGACACTGGAAGAATTGACTCAGAAGATGATGAAAGTAAGGAGTTAGCATCAATAACAAACAAATTAAAAAGATTATTAAAGCACAAGCATCAACATCAAAAGTGGCACAAAGGTTAAAATGTTAAGAATGTTAAGTTCTCTTCTTATATTATTTGTTTTAGATGTAGGAAACCTGGACATATAAAAAATCAGTGCCCAAACTTAAAAACCCTTCCTGAAAAGGAAAAGGGTAAAGCTAAACAAATTGTAATAAGGGCGAATAATGCAAAATAAAAAATCTCCTTGGCAGACCTAGCGTCTGAATCATCAGATCAGGAGCGAGATGATGTGAATTAATGTTTTGCTTGTGTTTATGTTTTTACTTTTTTGTTATTTTTATTCGTTGAGTTTTTATTTTATTTTTAGGTGTTATTTTTTATGTTTTATTTCTCTTTTTCTTTTTTTTGTTATTCTTTTATAATTTTAAAATTAGTTTCTATGTTGTTTGTGTAGTTTCTCTGATCAGCACACACACATCACATTTTATTTCATATACACTTTAGAAAATTAAAATTATTTTTCAAAGATTATATTTTCTAAAAATGGAATATTTACCTCCTATTTCATCAAAAAATTATATGTAAGTTATGGTTGATTTCTCTAAAATCAGGCAAAGGAAGGAAACTCATGATTTTGTCTCTCCATCTCACTTATTTATATAAGGGTATTTCACTTTTCATTCAAAAGCTGGTTCAAATTATAAATTGGTTTTGAAATTAAACCTTTTTCAACTCCGTATATTTTGTCTATCTCATAGGGATCTTTTACAAGTTAATGAACCTGCTTCAATATTATCTTAATCCAGTTGTTTGTCTGTCATAAGAATAGGGATTGCTAATTTTAAAGATTTATATAGGAAGCAAATTACAAAAATTAAAAGAGGTACAAAATGAGCCCAAAGCTGAAAAGATGCGCAATGTCGCCAAAATGAAAATATACACAAAGTGTATCAAAAATCAAAAGATGTGCAAAGAGCGCCAAAATAAAAAAAGACATAAAATGAGCCCACAAAAAGTTTGCTTCCCTTCTTGTAAATCTCTAAAGTTTAGAAAACCCATGTGTCTTTTTGATAAGTTCATTACTTGAGTTTGAAAATCAAGATTTATGATTCATTACTCTGCATTAATCTTCTATTAGATATATTTCATGAAAGGAGTTTTGAAAAGATTTTTATTTTCTTATCTAATTTGTTCCATGATTTAGATAATGGCTTAAAAAGTTTTTTAACTTTTTTAAAACCTGAGCTTAGATTAACAATTTCTAAATCTCTAACCTTTCCCGATTATGAGTGGTCAGTACATGCCTTACTAAGCTTTTGAATAAAATCAAGAGGTAACTTTCTCATTACAAGTAAATTTTTGATATTTCAAAAAAAAATTTTAAATTTTTTTTTTCACCAGATCAGGGACCATTTTCAATCTTGTAGTCTATTTTTTCTATTTTGTGTTTCTATGCTCCTTTTCTTTTTGAAAATGTCAATGGGGCAGAACGTATTGTTGTATTTGTGAAGTTTATTTGTATTGTATTTTTTTTAAATAAAAAAAATTATATTTCTCCCTATTTTTAAAAGGCTTTTCTCAGTAAGAGGGAGATTAGAAGAAAATACTTTTTATTTGCAAATTTAACCAGTAATGTTTGCCATCATCGAAAAGCGGGAGATTATTATGACTCGGGCTCACAAGTTATTGTTTTGATGATAACAAACATTATGACTCACATCTCCTAGTATTTGTAATGTATATTTATTTATATGTATACTAAGATTTCAGGAATAACATGCACCTTCCAACAATGATTTAAGGCTCAAGAATGGGTAGAATAGGCCATGATGTGATAATATTTATAATTTTCATTGATGTACTTTTTGATTTCTTGAGTCAAGTCCTGTAAGGGTGTATACTTGCTTGTAACCATGTACACACACACTCAGGGGGAGTGAGATCTAGTCAAAACTAGAAGTTCAACTTTTGAACAGATTATACTGGATGATTTAAATTATCTAGGATGATCTGTTTATTGAACTAATCATCCTGGATGATCCTTTACGATTTCAAAACCCTAGCTGCCATGATAATTTAGGCAAGGATTTAAGATTCAAATTTTGTTCTAATCATCCTGGATGATCATAGATCATCCTGGATGATCTATGATAATGTTTCCTAGATTAATCATGTAATTATTCAATCAAATATGCATAATTTGATATTCTGATTGTCCTAGATGATCTATATATTGTACCAGACGATTTGAGTAAAATTTGTACTGATCATCCTGGACTATCATGAGATCATCCAGGGCTATCGGGTCAAATTCTGCACATCATCCTAGATGATCCTTCAATCGTCATGGATATTCTTTGGTGGCAGAATTGAGTTTTTAGGGTCTTCTGAAGTCGTCTTTTTAAGCACATCGTCCTGGACGATCCTATGATCGTCCTGAATGATCTTTACCACCAAAACAAATTTAGAAGGGTTTTTGGAGCTCTCTATTTAAGCTTTCTCAAGGCACTTGATAAGTGTCTTTGGCAGCCATTGAGGCTTCATTTCTTTTGGAGAAAACTTGAAGAGAGAGCTTGAAAGTGAGAGAGGAAAGGGTGGAGTTTTAGAGGGAGAAGAGCCTTGGAAGGGTGATTTTTGAGGGAGTATGAGGGGGTTCATACGATTGCTCTGGTAAGCTTGCACCTAAGTACCATCAAATTCAAGGGTCATCTCGAGCGAAGTTTTGGGAAGAAGAAGATCTCTTTGGCGTCAAAGGACCCGGCTACTCCACCGCACCGGGGAAGGTTGAAGTGATTTTGTAAGGGCTTCTCCGCCTAGCTGTGGGGGTTAAAGGAGAGTCACTAAAGGTTTAGTTAATACTTAGAGGGTGCCTCCGAGGAGTGGACGTAGGTCAAGTTGGACCGAACCGCTATAAATCTGGTGTGTTCTTTTTGATTATTTTCTGTATTTTATTTTACTGTGATTAACTGCTTGGGTGAAATCTGTGATTAATTTTTTTATTATTTATTTAATTCAATTACACTGTAAGATATAAAAAGATATTTCTTTTTGTTAAAGAAGTTTTTTTTAAAAACCAATTCACCCCCCTCTTGGTTAGCCTCAGGACTAGTTCATAAGGGCTTAATACCCCTCACAAACTTTCAATTATTCCTTTGAACTTCTTTTGATCAACAGATTTTCCATTTGAATCCTTATCTAACTAGACAGTAGAGCTCATGGGAGTGTTTATTGGCTTGGCTTTATCCATTTCATATTTCTTCAAAATGTCCTTAATGTACTTTGATTGATTCATAAAAGTTCCTTCATTCAATTGCCTTATGCTAAACCCCAAAAAATAGGACAATTCTCCCATCATACTCATCTCAAACTCCTTACTCATTATTTTAGAAAAATCATCACATAACTTTTGATGAGAAGATCCAAACAGTATATCATTAATATAGATCTATATAATGAATAAATCCTCTTCTACTTTCCTCAGAAAAAGGGTGGTGTTTACGCTCCCCTTAACAAACTCTCTTTCTAGTAGGAATGTGCTAAGCCTCTCATACAAAGCTCTAGGTGCCTGTTTTAATCCATATAAAGCCTTTTTTAATTTGTAAACATGATTTGGATATTGAGAACTCTCAAAACCTGGGGGTTATTCTACAAAGACATCTTCCTTTATTACCCCATTTAGAAAGGTACTCTTTGACATCCATTTGAAAAAACTTAATTTCCTTATAACAGGCAAAGGCTAGTAGCACCCTAATGGCTTCTAATCTAGCTATAGGGGCAAAGGTCACCTCAAAATCAATCCTTTCTATTTGGTTGTACCCCTTAGTCACCAATCTTGCCTTATTTCTAACCACCACACCATAATCATTCATTTTATTCCTAAAGACCCACTTGGTTCCTACTACACTTTGATTCTTAGGACTTTCTACCAACTCCCAAACATCATTTCTCAAAAATTGATTAAGTTCTTCTTACATAGCTAAGATCCTAAATTCATCAGAAAGGGCTTTATTGATATTGGCGGGTTCAATCATTGAGATAAAGGCAGAATGGTTTACTTCCTTCTTAAGTCCATGCATAGTTCTAACACCTTTAGAAGGGTCTCCTAACATGAGTTCTTTAGGATGGCTCAAATAATATCTCCAATCTCTAGGTAAATTATTTTTAGGTTCCACTCTTTCCTTCAGATTTGTATTTTTTATTCCTTGGGTAATCTCTCCTACCTCTTCTTCTTCCTCAACTCTAGACTCCTTAGGATCAAATTCATCTAACACCACATGATTAGTCTCCTCCACCACCAATGTTCTCTTATTAAACACCCTAAAGGATTTCCCCACACTTGAATATCCTAAAAACACTCCATCAAATTTTGGGTCAAATTTTCCTAAGGATGATTTCTCATTGTTAAGAATGAAAACCTTACAGCCAAATACATGGAGGTCGGACAGGTTTGGAGTTTTACATTGGGGTCTTAGGAGCTAAAAAGTTGTGGCTACTCCCTTGCTCCTCATACAAGTTTCTAAATCTCACTTTTTTAAACTCTCCACCATGATCACTATTGATGGTCAAGATCTCACATCCTAACTTCTTCTAAATCCAAGTGGAGAAAGATTTAAATTCATCAAATGACTCAAATATATGTGACAGAAATTTAATCCAAGTGAACCTCGTGAACCTCAAGTAATCATCGATAATCACAAATCCATATACCTTCCGCCCTAAGCTGGCAGTGCCAAAGGGTCCAAAGAGATCCATATGAAGGACTTTTAAAGGTCTAGAGGTGCTGATGTCCTTAATGGAGTGGGAAGAGGATTGGACTTACTTTCCTATCAAATTGGCATCACACTGGTGGTCTTAAGAGAACTTAAGCTTAGGGACACCTCTAACTAAGTCCTTTTTGGGTGACTCTTCTAAGGGGTTTTCATATTGGCATGACATAACCTGCTGTGCCACATCCAAGACTCATCAGTAGCAGTTTTTAAGTAAAATAAAGAAACACATTCAATGTTATTTAAATCAAGCATGTAGACATTGTTGATCCTCTTGACCTGCAAAATAGTGTTATTATTTAAGCTTATATTGCATGTGTTTGCCAGGATATTTATGCTGATCCCTTTGTCATAGAGTTGATTAATGTTGAGCAGTTTTTGTTTCAGTCCATATACAAGCAAAACATTTTTAATCAAAAGGTTCTTTGAGTTTTCGATTATACCTGCATCCACCACTTTCCTGGTGGTGTTGCCTCCAAGAGTGACCTTGCCTCCAATCCTGGCCTCCAGTAAAATGAATTGATTTACATCTCTAGTCATATGTCTTAAGTATCTGTTGTCCATGTACCACATGCTCTCACGAGATCTTATGTGAGAGCACCCCTATAAAATCATCAAGCGTCAGTCTTAGGAACCCATACAGGTTTGGGTTCCTTCTTATGAAAAGAAGAATGCAATGTATGTGTGCTATGCTGTGAAACATATAGTTTGGGCCTCCACACCCAATGTGTACTACGGTAAATAGTGTAGGTGTGAGAGAAATATCCTAACATGCAACATGAGAAAAATCTAACACCAGAAAAAAGATTAACTAATCTACGGGGGTAATAGTGCCTCTTCCTATGTTCAAATGATGCATGTTTTGATGATTTTGAATGTGATCCTTCAAGTAATGGAGGTTTGTAAAATTGTGTAAATATAGGAGGTGTTTCTTTATTCTCAAATGCACTAATTTTTATATTTAGAAATTCATTTTTCTTTTTGAGACTTGCAATTTCAAATTTCAAATAATGCTCACTACTATCTAAATCAGATGCATGAGTTTCTAATTCTTTAAATGCAGCTTCTAATTCAACATGCGATGCTTTCAATGAATCATGCTCAATTATCAATTTAGAATGCTTTTTATTTAACTCATCAAATTCATTAAGTAATAACATGTGATTGCTATCAAGTGTAGAATGATCCTTAAGCAAAACTTCATGATCTTTTTGCAAATTTAAGAATTCAAAATTCAGATTCACATGAGTTTTTTTAACTTTTCTATATGACAAATGAATTTTATCAAAAACATCAAGCAATTGATCGTAGGTCCATTCACATACCTCTTCTTAATCAGATTGACCATAATGTTCATCCGCCATCAAACGTAGGTTTGTAGTCTCCTCTTCAGCTTCAGTCTTAGAGGAGTCGGATGCAGAATCCACCTAGAATGCCTTTTGAAACTGCCTCTTATCCTTTCTGAACTTGGGTTTCTCCTCACCCTTCTCCTTGCTTGGGTGAGCCTTAAGTGTAGGATAATCGATTTTTATATATCCTGGCTTCCTGCATTCAAAACAAACCACATCAGAAGACCCTTTAGGATTTTTACTACTCTTTCCTTTGTCCCACTTCTAAAAGTTCATGTGTTTCTTCCTTAGAAAGCTTTTGAATTGCCTAGTGATTAACGCAACATTATCTCTTTCAGACCCAAAAGTATCGGTATCTATATCATTCTCTTTCAGTTCCACTATATTCTCTTTCTTCTTCTCACCTGTATCAAGCTATCTTTGGTTCACTCATTACTCGTAAGCAATTAGTGATCCAAGTAAGTTATCAATAGAATAATTGTTCAAATCTTTTGATTCAGTGATAGTAGTTATCTTGGCATCATAGGAAGAAGGCAAACATCTTAAGATTTTGTTAACATTTTCATAGTTGGTGAGTTCTCTTCCTATGGCATGCAGGGAGGTGACGATTTGTGTGAATCTAGTGTACATTTCAAATACTGACTCACTAGGTTTCATATACAAGAGTTTGTAGTCATGAAGAAGAATGTTCAATCGAGACTTTTTAACTTTAGATGTGCCTTCATAAGTAATGCATAATTTATCTCAAATTTCTTTACCAGTTATACAAGTTGACACACGCATGTAATCTTCATATTTTAAAGCATAGAAAAAATAGTTTAAATATTTTGCATTCAGTTGTGCTAAATCTCGATCATCAAAGGTCCATTTACCAAAAGAAAGTTCAGTTTTGATACCATTAACAAGTCTAAAAGGTGCTTCATAACCATCTTTAACAAGCATCCACATGTGATAATCAATAGATTGTAAAGATGTGGACATGCGAGTTTTCCAAAAATCAAAAGGTATGTTATCAAATAAGGGTGGTCTTGTAATGGAATATTCTTCTGCACTATTTCTATTACGAAATTTATCCATGGATCAAATTCAAAAGTTTTCCAAAACTTAATTTTATGAATCCCGCTCTGATACCACTTCAAAGTTCAATAGAGATGTTAAGCCCTTATAAACTAGCCCGAAGCTAACCAAGAGGGGGGGGGGGGTGAATTGGTATTTTTAAAAATTCTTAAGTAAAAATAATTAAGAAAATATTTTTGAATGTTTTAAAATAATTACAATTTCACAATGATGTACAAAAGTTTGTCAAAATAAAATAATAACTACAATCACACGATCATCAACAAAAAAGAAAAGCGTAGAAGATAATCAGAAAAAATACACCATATTTTATAGTGGATCGGTCAACTTGACCTACGACCACCAGGGCCTCCCCTTCGAGTATTGAACTAACACTAAGTGACTCTCCTTCTGCTCCACAGCAACACGGAGAAGCCTTTACAAAACTCCTTTCCACCAACCCGATGAGGTAGAGAACCCAGACTTCTTTCACTTCCTCCAGAAGTAGCTAGAGAACCTTACATCCATTAGCTTCCTCCTGAAGAAGGCAAAGAACCTTGATCTTCTTACAAATGATCCTTCCACAGAGACACCAAAGGACAAGAGACAATGACCGGAGAAGATGACTCAGATCCTTGCTTGGAGGTACCTTTATAAACACCTCACAAACTCCTCCTCATAAGATCCTCTCTCTCTCTCCCAAGCTCTCTCTATCCTTCTCAAAGCTCTCACAGGAAAGGACAGTGGCAAAAGATCTCAATGATAAAAGACAAGAGATCTTAAATACAAAGGCTCAAAAATTACCCTAAATTTTAACTTATCGTCAAAGATCATCCAGCACTATAGAATATCCTGTATGATCAATGTAAATCAGACCCTTTTAACCTGGACGATCTGGTTCTTCTGGATGATTAGAAGATAATTTCTATTTATATCGTCCAGTACGATTCTACGATCGTCCGGGATGATTAGTTCAATTCAGGAATATCATCCAGAAGACTGTTCGGGTCATCCAGGAGAACTTATGCTGGATGATCTCAAAATGACTTTATCGTCAAAGATAATACATATTTCATCCTGTACGATTAGTTCAAAAAGACCAAAATCATCCGGTACACTGTTCGGGTCGTATAGGTAAATCATACTAGATTATTTCAAAATGACTTGATCATCCGGGACGATATTGATATCATCCTATATGATTAGTTCAAAAATGAGAATATCGTCCAGCACACTGTTCAGGTCATCCGGGTGAAAAGCACTAGATGGTCAAGATTTCTAATTTATCATCTAAGATGATCTTGCGATTGTCCAGGATGATATGATTGAATCAATCAAATCTTAATTACTTTTCTTAATCACCCGACTAATTTAGGCATGATTATAATGAATCATCCAGGATGATACATATATCGTCCAGGATGAATAGATCAAAAAGCTAAAAATAAAACTTACCTAACATAGTCTGGCGACTGGGAATTTTTGATTTGAGCATATCATCCTGTATAATGGGTGTATCATCCAGGAAGATCTACTTAATCAGATTGACTTAACATGGATGCCTTAATTAGAGTTCTATTTTTAATGGATCATCCAATATGATATGAACAAAATATGAACAGAAATTCTAACTCACTAAAACTCTACCCCTGAGTATTTGTGTATGTAAGGTTACTTAGCTTGGGGATCCATTACATTACAGTTGACTCAATAACGGTGAAAAAGTTACATTGAACCTGAAACACATACAGACTGACTCGATCTTGAGCTGGCTTGAATTGCAATTCATCTTGTGAACCTGAAAGTTTAGACACTCAAACAGAAATATAAATATTTGTTATCATCAAAATCATAATTTTTGAATCCAGATTTGCAACAATTTTTTCATGCTTTGCTAACGCAAGAAGGCATGAGAATTGGATTAATCAAGTAAAAGATGTAAACTGAGTTCTTGTTGGAGAACATAGTGATATTGAAAAAGTGTTTTTCAATTACTTTCAAGATAAGTGGAGGAATAAAAAGTATAAGCAGAAAAATTGGCCAGTTCCTTTGAATTTGGTTTATGATGGAGAAAGAAGAAGGTTGGATGTTGAATTCTCTATTAATGAAATTATGGAGTTTATTAAGAATCTGGGAGGGAATAAGTCATTGAGCTGTGATGGGATTTCTCATTCCTTTATTAAAGCTTATTGAAATATAATTAGAGATGATGTTTGTAAGGCTATTAATAAATTCTTTTCTTCTGGGAAGCTTTGTCGTGAATGGAAGGAGACTATATTGTTTTGATTCCTAAAGTAAAGATCCTATGATTCCTTCTAATTATCGACCTATCAGTCTTTACAAATCTATATACAAGATAGTGGCTAAAGTTTTATTAAATAGATTACAGTTGGTGAATCCAAAAATTATTTTTGAAGAGCAGGTGGCATTCATTAGAGGAAGATCAATTTCGGATCACATTCTTTTAGCTCAGGAACTGTTCAATAAAATTAGATTTTTTAAGTCCAAGAAAGGTCCCTTGGCTATCAAGATTGCTATGGAGCAAGCTTATGATAGTATGTACTGGTCGACATTAAAACAAGTGTTGGATTACTTTGGATTTCTAATTAAATTTTCTAATTTGTTGATAGAATGTCTGGTTGATCAAAGGTTCTCTATTATGATCGATGGATATAATTCCAATTGGATAGAGGTGAAGAATGGTTTTCAGCAAGGGTGTCCTTTATTACCCCTTTTATTTATTATGTGCTCTCAACTTCTTTCAAATGCTTTTATACATAAACGCATGAATCTTGGGATCAATATTTCTCCAAATGCATAGAAACTTTCCCATTTACTATATACAGATGATATTTTGTTATTTTCATATGCAAAAATTAAAAGTATGAAGAAGGTGAAGAAAATTCTCTTGGACTATTGCAATTGTTCGTGTCAAAAAATAAATATCCAGAAATCTTCTATTTTGTTTGGTAGATCGATCAATACTAGGAGAAGTAAACAGATATCAAAGTTATTGGGTTTTAAAGTGGTGGACGAGATGGATTACCTGGGAGTCAAAATAGCATTAAGAAGGCTGGTGAAGTCTAATTTTCAACACTTGATGGGGAAACCTTTAAATAGATTGAATGCTTAGGGAAATAGGTTTATTTCTCTAGCAGGTAGAATGGTTCTGGTTAACTCAGTTTTTCCTGCTCTTCCATTATTTGTATCTAAACATACGTTAGTTCCTTTGGGTCGCTTGAAGGAGTTTGATAAAATGTGCAAAAATTTTATTTGGAATAAATATAATGTAATCATGGTTTGATTATGTTGCTTGGGATGTTTTATGCTAAACTAAGAAGAGGGGAAGACGTGGCCTATATTCAGCTCTATCAAAGATAGGTCCTTTAAGGGCCAAATTTTCTTGGAAACTCATTAACAAGCTTGGAACATTTCTTAATAGAAACTTAATTGGAATGTATGGAGACAAATTATGGAATTGTGAGGTGAAGAGGTGCAGCTCTATTTCATGGAAAATTATTCTAGAAGGATTGAAATGTCTTAGTAACATTGTGAGGTAGGAACTTTCTTCGGGCTCATCCATTAATGTCCTTAGAGATGTGCGGATTCTTGACAAAAGCATTGATAGATGGCCTACTTACATTACAAAATTAGAAGATGATACATTGTCCCTGGATGACTTTATTATTAATGGAAGCTAGAATGTAGATCGGCTGAAGCAGCATTTTGGAGAAGATCTTGTGGAACTTATCACTCAAATTCGAATCTATCCAGATTTGATACATGATCGGATGGAGCTAAAATTTAAAGTTTCTAGAAAAACTATTTCTGCACTTTTTTCTGAAGATGATATGGAAGTGGACTATTGGATGTGGGTAAGAAAACTAAAACTTAACTCTCGAGTGGAGCTATTCTTTTGGCGCTTATACAACAATGCTATTCCATCTACTAATTTCCTAATGCATCGAAGATTGCTGGACAATAATTTATGTTTGAGAGTTTGTATTGTCATTAAAAATTCTGATCACATAGTAGCTGATTGTTTAAAACTTCTTCAAGTGAACAAATTTTTGAATGCTTGGAGGTTTCAAGTTTTAGTTTTCAAATATTTTTAGGATAGCATGTTGGAATTAGAAAGGTTAGCTAGTACTAATCCTTTTATAGCTAAGATGTATTGTATATTATTATTCTTTTCTTAGAAGAGTAGAATCAAATTAAAGTAAGGAGGTGTGGAAGATAGTGCTACATTTATTGCATCAAATGTTCTCAATTTTGATCTTCTTCTTATCAAAATAACCTCATCTCGAAAACTGAGGTGTTAATCAGCCTTCCAAGTTGTTTTGCAATTATTGGCACCCTCCTCCTCCCGAGTGGATTAAGATTAACATTGATGCATCTTTGTTAATATGTAATAAAGCAGGTGTTGTTGGGGTTGTTAGAGATGATAAAGGAAGATTTTTATTGGCATTTGGTTTTGGTTGCATGCATTAGGATATTGCTCAGGTGGAAATTTTAGCAATTAAATCATTGAAGAAAGTGGTGCAAACCTGGATGCTTGAGGCAGAAGGCATTATAATTGAAGGAGATAATTATAATGTTATCAAGTATCGTCAAGACTCTTTTGACAAATAATCTTGGATGATTGGGAACCAAGATTTGGAGGAGCTATTATTCTTAGAAGGATTCAATAAGGTTTTATTTCAATTTTCCAATCGAGGTTGTAATAAGAAAGCCAATTTTTGTGCTATTTTAGCTATTTCTACTGATTTTATTTGGGATGTTATTAGTGACAATAATATTCCTCCTTCTTTTGTTTCTTTGTTAAAGGAGGAATCTGATAGGTTGCCTATCTTTGAGTTTTTTGTAATTAGGTGTTTTTGATTTAATGCAAGATGCATTTCCTTTAAAAAAAAAATTAGAATTGGAGGTTGTTTTGGTGATTACAGAACATCTTCCAAGTTAGATGTTTGAATGCAAGGGTGTAATTATTGAAGAAAATAATATTAATATTATCAAGATGATTGAAGATTTAATGAGTTCAAGATGGTAGCAAGACAGTTATTGGAATATAGAACACTTATATTTTTGAATAATTTCAATAATGTAGTTTTTCATTACATTTCTAGAGATTGTAATAATGTGGTCGGTTTATGCGCCATTTATGCTTTATGTAGTAATTTTGTTTGAGATTGTTTTACTTCTATTAACATTCCTTTTTCTTTGTTTAATTAGTTAAAGAAGGAATGTGATAGATGTTCTTCTTTTAGTAGTTTGAAATAGTTTCTTTTAATTTATGCAATTTGCAATTTTCAAAAATAAGTAAATAAAGAACTATTAATAGGATTAGGAGAGTTCTAAATTTTCTCAAAAATCTTATTAGAATCAGTTTCTTTCTAAAGTAATTCCAAACCTCTTTAAGATTGAAATCCCCATTAATAGAATATTTAAAAATAGGTTTATCCTTAAGATGCATATTTATTGGAATATCATAAATAATGTTAATAATAGAATTATGAATATGCTCAATAATAAGATTACTACACAATCTCTCATGTAATATGAAATTAGAGACTTTTAAATTAGATAAAGAATGTGTATTAAAAGGGGAATCAAGAGAATCAATCCCAATCCAATAATCTTGTGAAATAAAGGACAACACATTACTAATACCCCACATAAGATTTAACTAACCTTTCCATTTAATTTTACATAACCTAAACCAACCAAGAGATTGCCCCATATTGTAAAAGCAATGATGGTGATTATTTCTAAAATACTTTTCATTCATAAAGTTGGCCCATAATTAATTTTTTAACATAAACTTCCACCAAAGTTTAATAGAGAAGCCTTTAACCATAACCATAACCAATGTTTAAACCACCCTCATGATAAGGACCACAACAAGAATTTATAGCACACTAATGAATCTTATTCCCATTCTAACAAGAACCCCAAAAAATTTATTAATGAATCTATAAATTCTTAAGCAAACTTTCATAGAAGGGGCAAAAATTTGTAACAGATAAATAGGCATAGAAAGACGACTTTAATAAACACAAGCCTGGTACTCATAGATAAGAATTTAAATTTTGAAGAAGTTATTTTTTTGGATATTAGTGAATATTTATCGAACATAAAATTACTTTATATCCTTTATGAAGTGGTGTTCCATGATAATAAGGAGGAAGTGATTGTTTATAAAAATCTATAAAACACTTAATACTATTAATTTTGTCTATCAGCATATCCTTTCGCATAATAAACTTGCATTTATTCTGATTCAAGTGATGGTCACTTTTATTCTTAAATACATTAAGAAAGAGATATATATTTTTTACACTATTAATAGAACCATTACAAAAGATAATAATATCATCAACAAAGAAAAGATGGGAATTTTTAAAGCCACCAGAACTTATAAAAGCCTGCCATTTATACTTAGCAAATATATGATGAAATCCTCTAGAAAGATATTCAATGATTATAATATAAAGAGCATGGGATAAAATATCCCCTTTCCTAACACTGTGACTAGTTTAAGAAAACCCATGAGACTTACTATTACTACTTATAGAGAATCAAACATTCTCAACAATTCTTTTAGTCGAAGATATACTATAATCACTAAAGTAAAATAAGTGCATAATGTTATAAATGAAGAACCAATTAATTTTATTATAAGTTTTATAAATATCCAATTTCATTATTAAATTATGACCAATAACTTTATTGTTAATATCATGGATAAGCTCCTCAGCAAGCAAGATATTATCAAAAATGAATCTACCTTTAATAAAGCCAGTTTGATTTACAGAAATAATCTTGGGCAGAATAAGAGATATTCTATATGCTAGATTTTTAGAAATAATTTTATTTAAAGGAGTGTATAAGCTAATAGGTGTAAACTCATTCCAATTTTTTGATTATCACCTTAAGAATGAAGATCAAAGAAGTGCTAGCAAAAAATTTTGGCATAGAAGAAACATTAAAAAAGGCATAAATAGCTCTACATAAATACCCCTTAATAATTTTCCAACATTTTTGGTAGAAATAAGTAGCAAAATCATTTGAGCCAGCAACAAAATCCTTATTCATCTCCATTAGGATGGTAAGAACTTCAATTTCAGCAAAATATTCAAGAAATTAAAATTATCCTCATAAATAATGACAGAAGAAATTTATTGAGAGTTAGAAATAACATTCACATTCTTAGAATCCCCAAGTAAAGAAACTTGTAAAACGTCCCTTTTCCTGTGTGTAGCATGGAGCTTAGAAGGTAATGGGGCAAATTTGGTAGTTTTCACTTAACAATAATTGGGTTGGACTAGATCCTATGTTCTTTTAAATCAACTGATGATATGGAAGAAGTTTTCAGTGGTGGCCCTTGGTATGTTAGGGGTCACAATTTAGGTATGGATAAATGGTCTCCTTCTTTTTCACCATTATCTTTGAAATTTTTAACTACTCCTATTTGGATTCGTCTTCCCCTTTTACCTTTACAATGCTGGGATGAAGTTAATATTCCTAAAATCGCTTCAAGGGTCGGAATACCTATGTATCTAGATGGAAATTCTTTTAAATGGGGAAAGAGAGAATTTGCCCGAGTTTGTATCCGGATCAATTTAGAATCCAAATTACTATTGGAATTTGGGTGGGAGATTCTATCAAAAGATTGAATTTGAGAAGATTACTTCCTTTTATTTTCATTGTGGAAAAAATGGACATTTCGATTCTAAGTGTCCTAAACTAAGTGCTGATGATTATAATGTAAAAGGTATTAACAAAGTTTCGATGGGATCAACTTCTAATATTCATAGCATTTCAAACTTTAATCATCAAAATGAGGAAGATGGTCCATGGAAGCATATTAAATTAAAAAATAACAGATTTAATAATTTGAGGAATGAAGCTGGGTCAAAACCTTTGAAGAATTTGAATGAGGTGAATATAATCAAGCAAAAATTCAATGAATTTCAAGCTATCAGTAATAATCAGAATGATAAAGTGGAGGAGAGTGGAAAATCTGAGGATTCTTATCAGAAGCAAGATAAACTAGAAGGAAATGATCTTCAAATTTCTGATAATTTACATTTTTCTATCTGTGTGGCTAAGAAATATAATATTTTAGCTGATTCTATTGAAGATGTACCTACTTTTATTCCTGCTATTATTCCTGAAAGTAAGAATGAACATATAAATTCTACAAGTAATGGTAGAGATCCTGAATCTGTTGAAACTTCAACTTATGAAGTTACTGCTTCTGCTGCTGGGATTATCAAATCTGGAAGTAAAGATACAATGGTTGCTTGGACTGAATTTCTGAATTCTAGTGCTGTAAAACACAAATTCAACAGTCAGCTTAAATTCTTGGGACCTGTAGAATATGTCCCTAGAAAAAGAAGAGGAGAAGGGAATATGAGTAAGATAGGTGGGGAATCTTCTCCGTTGGGTAATTAATGTCTTCTTTTGGGTTTTGGAATTGTATAAGGGCTAAAAAGAAGGAAGCCTCTCTATATATGAGAGAGATTGTGAATTTAATGCTATTTTTTTATTGTATTAACTGGAACCAAGCTGGGTAGTATTGATAGGAGTGATATCAATAGAATTTTTGGGAGTGATTGGGATTTTTTCCATCATCTAGCGGAGGGTATTTCAGGTGGAATTCTTGTGTTGTGGAATAGGAATATTGTGTCTTTTAGAGTGTTCGAGCACTCATCTCAATTGGTTTTTGGGGTTCTTGATACTCCTACTAAGGGGTACTGGAATGTTGCTACAGTGTATGGAAATAAGGAGTTTCATGTAATAATGAGGTTGTGGGATAGTCTTAAAAGGCTTGTTGTGGGAAGTGTTCCTTCTGTTGTGGGAGGGGACTTTAATTGTTTATTATCCAAGGAAGATAAAAGTGGTGGTAAAAGATTTATTGTGTCTCAAGGGCCAAAGGAGATGAATTTTTTTATGGCTAACAATGATTTTCATAATGTAGGTGTTGTTGGACCAAGGTACACTTGGTGTAACAATAAAGAAGGTGCTGGAAGAATTTAGGAAAGACTTGATAGATGTTTGCTAAATTCTACTGCTTTGTAGGTGGCCTCGTTGGCTATGACCAAGCATCTTGCAAGGGTGGCTTCAGATCAAAGTCCAATTATATTTAAATTTGATGAGGTGCCTTAGTTCCAGTCTTAGATTTTTAGATTTGAAGACACTTGGAAGTCTTATCTGGCGACATGGAGTATTGTTACTAAGTCTTGGGGGAAAACTAATTTTGGTGATGTAGCTGACATTCTTAATATGAAACTTTGAAGAACTTCAAAGGCTTTATATTAGTGGAATAAAAAAATGCAAAAATTTGTGTTTGGTTAAGGAATATTTAAGAAAAGACATTTTGGAGTTACAATTGGAGGAAGATTCTGAAGGAGGGCTTAATCCAGAGAAGTTGAACTTGCTTCGTGGTAAAGCTCATGAACTTAATGTTACTTTAGGTAGATTATCTACCTTGTGGAATCAGAGGGCGAAGGCAAATTAGCATGAAGGTGGAGGCACTTAATAAAAAAATTTTCATGATTATGAATCAACTAGAAGAAGTGGAAAAATTATTAGACAAATTAAAGATGATGAAAATAAATTGGTGGAAGATAGCCAGCTGATTGAAGCAGTTTTTCAGAAGTTTTTTGAGAAAAAGTGGTGATTCAAAAATTATAATTTGCAGGATTGGCCTTTGATGAATGAAGAATAGAGAATTGCATTCTCTAAAATTGATTTGTTAAGTGCTGAATTCACTGAAGAGGAGCTTATTACTGTAGTGTTTCAGCAAGGGGTTAACAAAGCTCCTGGATTGGATGGGACCACTGCTTCATTTTTCAAGTTCTATTGGAGAATTGTAAAAGATATTACTGGGAAAGCAATTGATAGTTTCTTTAAAATTGGTGTTAAGTATGATGCATGGACGGATACAATGATCGTTCTAATCCGAAAATTGAAAAATTCGGTATTGCCTTCTAACTTTCGTCTGATTAGTCTTTGTCAAACTATTTATAAGTTTGCTGCAACTATGATTGTGAATAGACTGAAAAGTTATATCTCTAAATTATTACTGAAGAATAAGTTGCTTTCATTCCGGGAAGGTCTATGTCTGAACATTATTTGTTAGCTCGTGAAATTTTTAATAAGTTCAGAATTTGTAAAAATAAAAAGGATTGATGGTTGTAAGATGGATATGGAACAAGTATATGATAG
The DNA here is from genome assembly GCA_019925795.1 of Dendrobium chrysotoxum. Taxonomy (NCBI): domain Eukaryota; kingdom Viridiplantae; phylum Streptophyta; class Magnoliopsida; order Asparagales; family Orchidaceae; genus Dendrobium; species Dendrobium chrysotoxum. The sequence continues at coordinate 38,707,331 of CM034313.1, read as the reverse complement.
TATGGAGTGGATGGCATTGGAACAAGTTTTAAAATGGTTTGGGTTCCCCTCCAAGATCTCTAATATTTTTATGAAGTGTGTGGTGAATGTGAGATTTTCTATCATATAAAATGGGAAAAACACTAAATGGATAGAAGCTAAGAGTGGATTTTTAGCAAGGATGTCCTTTGTCACCTTATTTATTCATTATGTGCTCTCAACTCTTATCAAATGCAAAAAATCAAAAAGGATAAGAGTTGGGAATTCAAATTTCTCCAAGAGCTTAGAAGATTACTCATCTTTTATATGCAGACGACGTTCTATTATTTGGTCTATAATCTCCAAGATTAGTTCAAGTAATGATAAAAATAATTATTGAATTTTGTGGGTAGACTGGGAAAAAGGTTAACAATACCAAGTCTTAGATTATGTTTGGAAAGGCAGTTAGATCTTCCATAAAAAGGAAAAATTACAAATAAATTGGGTTTCAAAATGGTTAATGAGTTGCAATACTTAGGAATCAAAATTGTATTATGAAGGATTGTGAAGGCAGACTTTCAATCTATGGTAGATTGTGCATCGGAAAGACTAAATTCTTGGGGAAATAGATTTTTATCTTTCGTTGGGACGATTTTACTTATAAAGACTTCTTTTTTATCCTTATCGATATTCTTATCAACACACTAATTAGTCCCCAAGGGAATTTTAAATGAATTGGAGAGGCATTGTAGAGATTTCATTTGGCACAAAGATAATGGTACACAAAGTCTACATTATGTGGCATGGGAGGAATAATGTAAACCAAAAAAACTTGGTGGAATGGGTCTACATTCAGCGGTCCAAACATTGGTTCACTTAGAGCGAGATTGGCTTGGAGGTTCGTTTAAAATCATTCATCTTTACTGCATAAGAATATTGCTGCTAAATATGGTTGTAGTATTTGGAATGGTGAGTTAAAAAGAGAATATTCAGCTGCATGGTATATTCTTTTGGATGGTGCTACATACCTAAAACAACTTATAAAATGGAATGTGACAAATGGAGAAAAATTTAATGTTTTGAACGACATGGCTCTTGGATAGATGCTTAAAAAATGGCCAACACTAGGTGATTGTGTCGGGTTGAATGGTGTTATGCTTCAGTAATTTATATTTCCTGATGGTAGTTGGAATATTAATGAAATGCAACATTTTTTTCAACAAGATCTTATCATGTTAAACTTGCAAGTCTCTATTAATCATGATTATGAAGAGGATCAAGTGGAACCTCTGTTTCAGCATTCAGGTAGATCAATATCAACTTTAGCATATGATGATTAGATTATGTACAACATTGAAGATGATGACTTTTGATATTCAAATTGGTTAAGAAAATTAAAGCTTAATCCGAGAGTTGAAATGTTCTGTTGGAGAATGAGAAGGTATGCTATACCAACTAATGAATTTTTTTAAAAATAGAAGGCTATTGCTTAATGATCTTCGTGCTAGAGGGTATCATGAGGTTGAAAGTAACACTCATATTGTAGTCAACTGCAAATTTTTAGTTGATATCATTTTTAAATTGAGACAATGGGAATTTTAAATTCCAATTTTTTAGTCATTGAAAATCTGCTTAGCTGATCTTAGAAAACTCTCTAAACAACATACAAATATAGTGAAGGTCTATTGTACAGTAATTTTTTTTCCTGGAAAAGCCTAAATGATATCAAACATGGAAATTCTACTTGTCCAAGTTTGGTGTTTGTTGCTAATGTTTTATCCACAACCATGAAATAGTCTACTTATCCAATGCTAGTTGACTGGGGTGATAGTCTACATATGGAGTTTGATAATTTATGGCACCCTCCACCTCTAGATTTGATCAAGATAAATGTGGATGCTTCTCTTTTGCATTCTAATCTTTCAAGCATTGGGGGTATAATTAGAGACCATAAAGGTAGATTTCTTCTTGCATTTGGGAAGAAAAAAATTCATTGGGATATAAATCAATTTGAAATGGTGGCTATTTTTTCAATAAGGGAACTCATTCAAACATGGATGTTTGAAAGCAAAGGTGTAATAATTGAAGGTGAAAATCTTAACATAAGAGAAAGATGGAAGGGACATCATTAATTTGACATATATAAGTGGGATTTATAGTCTGCCAAGAATGGAGATCTCACCCAATAATAATTCATATAGTGATATATTTATACTACCAACCTTTGATCCTAGATCTATTAGAGATATACTATACCCACAGTACTAATGCTGTAACCTAACTAATGTAAGACAGCAAGGGGACTTATAACTTAAACCCCATCAGGGATCTAAGTATCTCCATCCTGGATTTATCGGAATCGAAAAAGGGTACCAACTGAACTCCACCTAGCATATCAAATCTATACAGTCCAGTCTTATGTAAATGCAAGTGTGGTGGAAGGTATAGAATAGGAATGGACCTTAAGCCTGACTATGAATAGTACTATATGATAAAAGAAAACCTCTATAATTGATCCAGGCCATGTATGAAGGGTAGAGCTAATCAAAACTAGCTAAAAGCCACTATCAAGTGGACCAAGTTTTAAATAATATTTAGATTTTAAAGAGTGACACGAGGGCAGTCATGCATAAGTTTTTAATATTTTGTTAATTTAGGCCCTACAATCATTTTATTTTACTTAGGAAAATTTTATCTTTATAGAAAATCTAACATGCTAAGAGCCTAACATTGACTCCATCCGAGCTACCCCCAGGAAAAGAAAAAAAAAACCAAGAAAAAGCATGTAGTTCTAGTGCACAAATAGTGCAAACACTCTAATCATCATATACGAATAATAAATGAGAGGCCTGAAGTCTAGCTAGGTTCTACAATACAACCCAGGAAAAGAAAAAGGGAAGTTGAGCTCTATCATAACTACACCGTAGCCCTAAAACTATATAAAAATTAAATGGTATTTGCGAGCTTGATCAATCTTCACATATTTGGCCCACTTCCTTGTAAAATGCATACACACCTATATGACTTTCCTAACTAAATTTACATTTGAAAAAAAAATTTATATAAATTTTGCTACAAAATAGAGATTAGTATAATTATAATAAAGCATTTATAGGTATATCTAGACTTGGTCTTTAGGACCACATTTCCAAGGGCTTAGCAATCCTCATGGTACCTACTAAAGAGTGCATTTATAATTATTATGATAATATTTTATACTAGTCCCTTGGGAATATAGACAACAAAAAATATCTCTATAAATATTCTAACCACTTAAGAGCAAGTGCCCACTCATCAATCCATAAAATAAAAAGAAAATAATAATAAATAATCCAAGCAAAAACGCATAACCACATTGTCACAAATACAAAGTGAAAAGTATAGAAACAAAAAATGTTATCCTAGCCACACACTACCCTAGGATGCCTATAGAAAAGTATCCTATCCAACACCTAAGTGTGTGAAAAATTAGTTACCTAACTACCCCAATTTAGGTGAATGGTTAAAGTTATAAGGTCATGTTTATATTATTTAATTTATTAGCCCAAGAATTTATCTTTAAGTGGTTAGCCATATAAGGTAGATAAATAATAACTTAATTTTAGAGTTATGATTTTAATTATTAGACTATAAAGAACCCAAATACATGTGTCCTATCCTAGGCTAGAGTTATAAAGGATTAAAAAATAAATGGCCCATCATGAATCCTATACTGAACTAAGGCTAGAATGGTTGTAAGGCTATAAGGCTAGTTAACCTTCCCTTGATTTCTTAAGACTCGAGGTAGGGCTAATGGGTGACACATGAAGTGGGCCTATTTTCCACCATAAATATCCTAAGCTACCTATGTCTAAGGTTGATCAATTTTAAACGGTGACAAAGGAATGGTAAAAACTTACTATCCAAAGATATATGAGGTTTCTACCTGACTTAAGATTTGACACTCGGGTGGTTAAGGAGTTGGATCAAGCTCCTAAGGATAGCTTTAGATTTTTAAAGGGGAACAATTATGTAGATCTTTAAAACCTTCTCCATTAACTTATGAGGTATGTGGAATTATCACAATGGGCATGAGGACTAAGGCCTCCTTAGGACACGTAGCCTCATAGCTTAAGGTAGTCCAGCTTATATAACTCACACATGTTAAAGAAGAGGGTATGAAGAAACATACAAATCTGACATAGGATAATGCACTAATGTATGATTTGAAGTTCATTAACTTTTTCAATATCTTCATTTTGTTTATTTAGCGTTAAGGGACATTTAATTTTAGTTTGAATTATAGTATTTTGAGTTTTTTACTTAAGTGTTAGAGAGTTTATGAAAAAGAATTTTATTATTTGTTTTAGTTTTGTCTTAATTAATGTATACATTTATTCATGATTATTTTAGGAGTTCATAGGAATTCATTTCATATTATTTTGACTTTAATTTAATTATTTTTGATGTTTTAAAAATCTAGTTCAATTAATGTGTTAAATTAATTTAGGGTTGAAAACAAGTTGTTTATCAAAATTTATGATGGTTTTATAGATTTATAAAAATTTTTTTGGGATATTTTTATTTTGTTATATTCATATGATTTTTGTCATAAATCAGTTAATGCCTTTATCACAACGGGCATGAGGACTAAGGCCTCTGTAGGACATGTTGCCCTATTGCTCAAGATAGTCCAGCTTATAAACCTTTTCCCCCAAAATTAAGATATTTTGTTAAAACAAAAAAGGGATTCAATGGAGTACAAACTTGGAAAAAATTTACTATGCCTCCCCAGCACAAAAGAGCAAGTAGACAAAAAAATCCAAAAATGAACAACAAAAAAAATAAGAGCAGGGAAAAAAGGAAAGCCCGTCATCTAAAAATGAGAGATCCCCCATGGTATTATAGATGGCACCAACAAGGCAATTAAAAGGCTGCTCCAGAAAGGTGAAAGTTCGATAGGGATGTTAAGCCCTGATGAACTAGTCCCGAGGCTAACCAAGAGGGGGATTGAATTGGTTATTTAAAAATTCGAGAGCAATAGGAAACAATCTTTTTGATGATTTGCAGCAAAAACAAGTAAACACAAATGAAAAGATCAACCATAGATTTCACCAAAGCAGATAATCACAGAAAACTAAAGTGCAAAAAATAATTAGAAAAAATACACCAAATTTTATAGTGGTTCGGTCAACTTGACCTACGTCCACTCCCCGGAGCCTCCCCTCCGGGTATTGCACTAACTCAAAGTGACTCTCCTTATACTCCCACAGCAAGGCGGAGAAGCCTGTACAAAAACTTCTTTTCACCGACACGGTGAGGCAGAGAACCTAACCTCCTTTCGCTTCCTCCTGAAGTAGGCAGAGAACCTCAGACTCCTTTCACTTCCTCCTGAAGCAGGCAGAGAACCTGAACTCCTTTCACATCCTCTTGAAGCGGGCAGAGAACCCGGATCTTCTTGCGAACGATTCTCCCACAGATAACACGGATAAGATGAGAGACGATGAATGGAGAAGACGACTCTGATCCTTGCTTGGAGCAACCTTTGTGAATCCCTCATAAACTCCCCCTCATAAGTTCCCCTCTCTCTCTCCCACACTCTCTCTCTCTCTCTCTCTCTCTAAGGTTTCTTTGGAAAGGAAAGTGGCAAAAGATTTTTCTTATTGGAAGAAAAAGATCTTTTATAGGAGGGCTCAAAATTTTCCCTAAATCTCAACTAGTCGGCCAATATCATCCAGGATGATTTATAGATCATCCTATATGATTAGTTCAAAATTTCTTATTTCAGCCTGGACGATCTGGCTCTTCTGGATGATTAGTAAAAAAAAGTGTTCACATCGTCCTATATGATTCTGCGATCATCCTGGACAATTAGTATAAATTCAGAAATTTCATCCAGAAGACCGCTCTAGTCATCCAGAGGAACTTGTGCTGGATGACCTAAAAATGACTTAATCGTCCAAGACGATATTGATATCGTCCTGTACGATTAGTTCAAAAAGTGCCAAAATCATCCTGATCACCGCTCTGGACGTACATCTGAAACACACTGGACGATCATGATCATCCCAGACGATGTGATAGTATCAATTAAATATTAATTGCTTTCCTTAATCACCAGACTAAATTAGGCATGATTATACTTGATCATCTAGGATGATACATGTATCGTCTGGGATGATCAGATCAAATCTCTAAAAATAAAACTTGCCTAACTTGATCTGGCGGCTGAGAATTTTTGATTTGAGCTTATCATCCCGTATGATGTATGGATCGTCCATGACGATCAGCTTAATCAGACCGAGTTAACTTGGTCGTTCTAATTAGGGTTTCTATTTTCACTTGATCATCCAGGATGATATGAATATCATCCAGGATGATCTGAATAAAAAATAAACATAAACTCTAATTCACTCAAGCTCTCCCCCTGAGTGTGTGTGTGCAAGGTTACTTAGCTAGGGGATTAGTTACATTATATGTGACTCAAGAAAAGGAAAACATTACATTTAGACACACTTGGACCCGATCTTGAGTTGGCTTGAGTTGCTTTTGATCTTTTGTACCTGAAATGGATTAGCCAAGCAAAAAAGAATACAAACATATTTGTCATCATCAAAACTATAATTTTTGAAACCAGATTTGCAATAATCTCTCCCTTTTTATGATGGCAAATATTAGTGTAGTAGTTTAAAATAAAATCACCAGGAGTTAACTAACACACATCGAAAAATAAATAACTTTCCAAATTTTACTAAGCAACTAGAACAGTATAGGAAAATAACTACAACTAAAATAAACAACACAAAATAAAATCAATATATAAAACAAAAAGTACTACAACTAACCCCCCCTTTTGACATCACAAAAAAGGAGGAGGAACAGAAACAACAGTATAGACAAAAAATAACACAAAACACAAAACTAAAGTGAAGGCAGATCCTGATCAGAAGGAGGAGGTGGTGGTGGCATAAAGTAAGTGTGAATGGTGGTGAAGTGTGCTCCAAACCAGGCAATATCCTGGTCGTGCTGCTGTTGCTGCTGAGAAACAAAGTCATTAAAGCGCTGCAGATCCTCAGTGTGCTGCTGCTCCTGGGCAGCAACATAAGAATCAAATCGGGCCTCCCACTGGTCGAACCGCTACACCGGATGATCAAAAGGGGAAGTAATATGAAGGGGAACAGGTACATCATGTGCAGCAGGGATAGGAACAGCTTCTTCCTCTTCCTCCTTAACATCCGGGGTGGGCTCTGGATGTAGTCGGGTACTATGTAGGACATGGAATGAATTGTTTGTAAAGTAGGAAGGAGGGACATTGGCAGGGACTGGATATTACAGATCATATTTTATCTCCAAAGCATATGTAATGATATGTCCTAAAGCTAGATTTGGACATCATCTATGCCCCAGATCCCTAATGGTAGTGAGATGCTGAATATATCTGAAAAAAAGATCAGTAGCATTGAATTCCCGGGGGGCCATGATGTAATAGGTGGTGAGAGACAGTAAAGGGGTGATGTGAATGCAATCCCCAACCTTTGGGATGATGGAGGAACAAAGGACATGTTGAATGGTACGGGCATCCGTAAGGAGGGAAGTGCAAGCGCTGTCGTGGTAGGGTGCATTGGTATTTCTAAGGAAGTGATTGGTGACGCTCCAATCATAATCAGGATTAGAAATAAGGTGTAGAGTTTGTTGCCAGTGACAGAAAGATGAAGAATATTATGAAAATCCTGGGCTGTGAGTTCGACAGGTCGCTGATTAATATAGGAGTGAAGGGTGGAGTAGTCAGCGACGATGCGAAGATTTACAAAGAAGACTTAGAGAAGTTCAAGGCTAAATGGGAAGGCCAGGGTGAGGTTGAAGGTGAGGGAGGTTTGCGCAAACAGATCTAGGACAGGGTAGGTAAGAGTGTGGGGGTTTACGATTTTGGACTGTGTGATTCCCACTTCAAGATATCATTCGAAGGCAGATTGATAGGCTGTATTTGTAAAGCAGGGATCGACATTTCCCGTGAGGAGCTCGCACCCTTTTGCCTAGATCGCTTCCCACCAGCCATTAGAAACACAAGAGAGGAAATATGGAAGGATAGGTGTGAAGAAAGCTGAAGAAGATGGCTTTTTAAATAGAAATAGGCCGGATCATCCCATACAATCACAGGATCATCCAAGACGATAGGAGTAATTATGAAGGCCAATATGATTGGTCAAAAAGGTAGTCGGATCATCCTGGATGATCAGAGATCATCCAGGATGATTAGAGATAGGTGATCATCCCGAGGAGTCAAGCCGAATGACCGTTGACGAAAATTATCATCCAGGATGATTAGGTGGATCGTCGAGGACGATATACAATAAATGTATAGGACGGGCTAAATTTGAATCGTCCAACTGTTGATACGTGAATCATCAAGGACAATGAGGTGGATCATCTAGGATGATGAACAATAATTGGAGCATTCTCAGCCATTTGATTAGGATCAGGAAGTATGGATCATATCGTCTAGGATAATCACCAATAATTGATGCATCTCAACAGTATGACCAGAGTGGGGATGATTTGAAGGGAAAATCCAGGATGATGTATGGATCGTCCATGATGAAGAAGATCATCCATGACGATGTGGGGATCATCCAGGACGATGTAAAGAAAAACAAAAGATGGAGGATGGAGATGAAAGATTAAGGATCCCAAAAGCACATACGGTAAAACGAAAAACAAAAGCAGAGTAAATAAAACTCAAAATGAGAGACAAAAATAATGATTTTTTTTAATCGATCTGCTCCAGTAAATCAAAATTTTCCCTTGATTTTAAATCCAAAAGCTAATAAGAAGACAATCGACAGTGCTAAAATCCAGAAAAAGTTAAAAAATTGACTTTCGTAACTCTCACCTCAGACACCTTATAGATGCAAATTCCTTTCAAAAAAAAATCTAATTCAGAAGAAAAAAAATTAGATTCGAAAAGAGATCCTTTCAAGCCTCGTTCCAAAAAAATATCTAATATAATAGTATTACAAAGTACGAAATCAGAAATCAAGATTTTCAAACTCAAGCTTATGAAAATATTAAGTGGCGCACGGATTTTTCTAAGACATTTAACGTTCTGAAAGGGAATAAAGCTTGGTTTGGGCTCATTTTGTGCCTCTTTTTCAATTTGTTTGGCACTTTTCACATCTTTTGATTTTTGATACACTTTGTGTATCTTTCAGTTTAGCGACATTTCACATCTTTTCAACTTTGGGCTCATTTTGTGCCTTTTTTTCAATTTGTTTGGCGCACTGCGCATCTTTTGTAAGCTTTCTTCCTTCATAATCGTTAAAGAGTCTCAGCTGTGAAATTATCTTCCAGACATAGGAGACAACAAAACTAACTCTCTATATTAAGGAAGAGTAATTCACAAAGTAAAAACTATACATCATATGATAAGTGCAATCACTGGTTCAGAAAATCATAACAATGACTCAAAACTTTGAAAACACTATTCATATGAGGTAGATTACTGTAGGAAGATAAAGTAGATCTCTATTTCAAAAACCAACTTTTTAATTTTAAAGTAGATTTTTATTCAAAAGAAATAATGCACCTCTAAAGGAGTTAGAGGAAGAGAAACAATGATCGATGTTTCTTCCTTTTAACAAATCCAGTGGAATCAATCATTGCTTATAAGCTTCCAAGCCAAAAACCAAGAAAAAATTTTCGGTCACAAATCTAGTTTTTCAGCAGTAGTGAGCAGTGATCGAATTTTAAAAAGCATAAAATAGTAAGTAAGAACCAAGCAGGAGATCACATCAAAATAAATATTCGAATCAAACTAAGAACAAGATTAAACTAAAAATTAACAGAAAAATAAAAATCAACAGAAAATAGATAATCAAATTAAATAACTAACCAACAGAAATAGAATGAAAAATAGATAAATCAAAAATTAGTAGTCATCAGAATCAAGCATTTATGTCAATCACTCCTAATATGGTCCTCAAAATGCTGAATGAGTCAAAGGCCAGTGGTTTAGTAAATATGTCAGCCAGCTGATTTTCAGTTATATATGATGTCGCTCAATGTCCCCTTTTGTAACATGGTCCCTAATGAAGTGATGCCTTATATCAATGTGTTTGGTTCTAGAATGTTGATTGGATTCTTAGAAATGCAGATGGTAATAGTATTATCACATAGAACAAAAGTTGTGACTACAGGTAATCCTAAATCCAAGACTTGTTACTTCAACCAAAGAACTTGGGCCACACAACATCATAAGGCAAAGTACTCAGCTTCAGCCATGGAAAGAGTAACTTAGTTCTATTTTCTACTGGACCAGGAGACTAAAGATTGTCTTATGAATTGATAAGATCTAAAAGTGCTCTTTCTATCCACCCTACACCCTACAAAGTTAGAATCAAAATATCCAATAATCTCAAAAGAGGTGCTGTGCCTAGGGTACCAGATTCCTAGGTTTGGGGTCCCTAAAAGATATATAAGAATTCTCTTAACAACAGTCAGGTGGAACTCTTTAGGATCAGCTTAAAACCTAGCACAAAGACAAACACTAAACATGATATCAGGTCGGCTAGCAGTCAGGTAAAGCAGTGATCCAATTATACCTCTATACTTCTTCTGATCAACAGATTTTCCACTTGAATCCTTATCTAACTGAACAGAGGAGCTCATGGGAGTGTTGATTGGTTTGGCATTGTCTATTTCATATTTCTTGAAAATATCCTTAGTGTATTTAGATTGATTGAGAAACGTTCCATCATCCATTTGTCTTATGCTAAACCCCAAAAAGTAGGACAATTCTCCCATCATACTCATCTTAAACTCCTTGCTCATTATTTTAAAAAACTCATCACATGAATATTTATCAGATGATCCAAAAATTATATCTTCGACATAGACCTGGACAATGAGTAAATCATCGCCTACTCTCCTCAGAAAAGGGTGGTGTCTATGCTCCCCTTAACAAACTCTCTTTCTAACAGGAATGTGTTAAGACTCTCATACCAAGCTCTGGGAGCCTGTTTCAATCCATATAATGCCTTTTTTTAATTTGTAGACATGATTTCGATATTGGGAACTCTTAAAACTTGGGGTTGTTCTAGAAAAATATCCTCTTTTATTATCCTATTTAAAAAGGCACTCTTGACATCCATTTGAAACCGCTTAAATCCCTTATAACAGGCAAAGCCTAGTAGCACCCTAATAACTTCCAATCTAGCTACAGGGCTAAAGGTCTCATCAAAATCAATCCCTTCAATCTGATTATACCCCTTAGCCACCAATCTTACCTTATTCCTAACCACTGCACTAGAATCATTCATCTTATTCTTAAAGACCCCCTTGATTCCTACTATACTTTGATTCCTAGGTCTTTCTACTAGCTCCCAAACATCATTCCTTACAAATTGATTCAGTTCCTCTTGCATAGCTAAGATCCAAAATTCATCAGAAAAGGCTTAATTGATGTTGGTGGGTTCAATCATTGAGATAAAGGCAGAATAGTTTACTTCCTTCCTAAGTCCATGCCTTGTCCTAACACCTTCAGAATGGTCTCCTAAGATTAGTTCTGTAGGATGACTCAAAGAATATCTCCAATCTCTAGGCAAAGTCTCTTGAGGATCTATCCTTTCCTCCAGATTGGATCTAACATTTACCCTATTCAGCACATAACAAGTAGTGTTCACCGCTTCATCCCAAAAGTTTTTTAGAAGTGAATACTCAGCAAGCATGGCTCTAGCGGCTTCTACTAAGGTCTTGTTCTTCCTTTCAGCTACCTCGTTCTGTTGATGGGTCCTAGGAGCTAAAAAATTGTGACTAATCCCCTGCTCCTCACAGAAAGTTCCAAACTTCACATTTTCAAACTCTCTACCATGATCACTATGAATAGTCAAGATCTCACAACCTAACTTCCTCTGAATCCAAGTGGAGAAGGACTTAAACTCATCAAATGACTCAGATTTATGTGACAGAAATTTAATCCAAGTGAACCTCGAGTAATCATTAACAATCATAAAACTATAGACATTCCCCCCTAAGCTGGCAGTGCTAATGGGTCCAAAGAGATCTATGTGAAGGAGTTCTAAAGGTCTAGAGGTGCTAATGTCCTTAACAGATTGAAAGGAGGACTAGACTTGCTTCCCTAATTGATAGGCATCACACAGGTGGTCCTTAGTGAACTTAAGCTTGGGGACACCTCTAACTAAGTCCTTTTGGGTGACTCTCCTAAGGGTTTTCATATTGGCATGGCATAATCTCTTGTGCCACAACAAAGACTCATCTGTAGCAGTTTTTAAGCAAATTGAATTATCAGCTTTAATGTAACTTACATCCAGCATGTAGACATTATTGATCCTTTATCCCTACAAAACAATTTTGTCATTTAAGCTTAAAATGTAGCAAGTGGGCAGGAATTTGATGTTGTATCCTTTGTAACAGAGTTGACTGATGCTCAACAGGTTGTGTTTCAGTCCATCTACAAGTAACACATTGTCAATCATAAAATTTTTTGAATCACCAATCATACCTGAACCTACCACCCTCCTGGTGGTGTTATCTCCAAGTGTAACCTTGCCTCCATCCCTGGCCTCCAGTAAAATGAACTGATTTGCATCTCCAGTCATGTGTCTTAAACATTCGCTGTCCAGGTACCACATGCTCTCACGAGGTCTTATGTGAGAGAACACCTACAAAATCATCAAATGTCAGATTTAGGAACCTAAATAGGTTTGGGTTCCTTCTTATGAAAAGAAGAATGCAATGCATGTGTACTATGCTGTGAAATAGATAATTTGGGCCTCCACACCCAATGTGTACTACGGTGAACAGTGCAGATGTGGGAGATGTGTCCTAACATGCCACAGGAAAAACATCTAACACTATGAAAAGGATTAACTAATCTACGTGGGTGATTGTACCTCTTCCTAGGTTTTGAATAAAACATGCTTTGATGATTTTGAAATAGATTTTTCAAAAGGTGGAGGTGCACAATACTGTGCAAAAGTAGGAGGTGTTTCATTTTTCTCAAAAGCACTGATTTTAACTTTTAGAAATTCATTTTCTTTGTTAAGACTTACAATTTCAAATTTCAATGCTCCATTACTACTATCCACTTCACATGCCAGATTGTCTAATTCTTTGAAAGCTTTCTCTAAATTAACATGCGAGGTTTTTAGTAAATCATGTTCAACAATTAAATCAGAATGGTTTTTTTTCAGCTCATCAAATTCTTCAAGTAAAGGCATGTGATTGCAATCAACAGTAGAATGATCTTTAATCAAAATTTCATGCTCTTTTTGTAAATTTAGAAGTTAAAGTTTCAGGCTAGCATGAGTTTTCTTGAGCTTCCTATACGATGCATGAATTCTTTCAGTCACTTCAAATAATTGATCGTAAGTAAGCTCACATACCTCTTCCTAGTCAGACTGACCAGGATGATCATCAGCCATCAGACACAAGTTAATTTCCTCCTCTTCAGCTTTAGTCTCAGAGGAGTCGGATACAGAATCTACCCAGAATGCCTTCTGAATTCACTTCTTGTCCTTCCTGAACTTGTGTTTCTCCTCACCCTTCTCCTTGCTTGGGTGAGCTTTAAGTGTAGGATAATCAGCCTTAATGTGTCCAGGCTTCCTGCAATTCAAACAAACAGTATCAGATGAACTTTAAAATTTTTGATGGACTTACCCTTGTTCCACTTCTGAAAGTTCTTGTGTTTCTTCCTTAGAAAGCTTTTGAATTGCCTAGTGATTAAGGCAACATCATCGCTATCAGACCCAGAAGTACTCCTATCACTATCGTTGGCCTTTAGTGCCACTATTTTCTCCTTCTTCTTCTCACCTACATCAAGCTGTCTTTGGTTCACCCCTTGCTCGTAAGCAATGAGTGATCCAAGTAAGCTATCAATAGAGTAAGTATTCAAATCTTTAGATTCAATGATTGTAGTTATCTTAGCATCATACAAATAAGGTAAACATCTAAGAATTTTGTTCACTCTTTCATAGTTTGTAAGTTCTCTTCCTAAGGCATACAAAGAAGTGATAATTTGAGTGAACCTCGTATACATTTCAGAAATAGATTCAGTAGGTTTCATGCGAATAGGTTCGTAGTCATGAAGCAATATGTTTAACCTAGACTGTTTGACTTCAGTTGTACCTTCATAAGTGATGCACAATCTATCCCAAATTTCTTTGCCAGTTGTACAAGTAGAGACACGCGTGTAATCCTCAGATTTTAAAGCACAGAAAATATAGTTCAAATATTTGACATTCTGTTGGGCTAAGTCACAATCATCAAAAGTCCAATCAGTGAAAGGAAATTTAATTTTAACATTATTAATCATTTTATACGGTGGTTCATAGTCATCCTTAACAAGCATCCATAAGCGATAATCAATTGATTGAAGAAAAGTGGACATGCGAGTTTTCCAAAAATCAAAATGTATGTTATCAAATAATTGCGATCATGTAATTGAATAACCTTCAGCAGTATTAAGATTACCAAAGTTAGCCATGGATCAAATTCAAAAGTTTTTAAACTTAAATTTTTGAATCCCACTCTGATACCACTTGAAATTTTGATAGGGATGTTAAGCCCTGATGAACTAGTCCCGAGGCTAACCAAGAGGGGGGTGAATTGGTTATTTAAAAATTCAAGAGCAATAGGAAAAAATCTTTTCGATGATTTGCAGCGAAAATAAGTAAACACATAAACAAAAAGATCAACCACAGATTTCACGCAAGCAGATAATCACAGAAAACTAAAGTGCAGAAAATAATCAGAAAGAACACACCAGATTTAATAGTGGTTCAGTTAACTTGACATACGTCCACTCCCCGGAGCCTCCCCTCCACGTATTGCACTAACTCAAAGTGAATCTCCTTCTGCTCCCACAGTAAGGCGGAGAAGCCTATACAAAAACTTCTTTCCACCGACACGGTGAGGCAGAGAACCTAACCTCCTTTCGCTTCTTTCTGAAACAGGCAGAGAACCTCAGACTCCTTTTGCTTCCTCTTGAAGCAGGTAGAGAACCTAAACTCCTTTCGCTTCCTCCTGAAGCGGGCAGAGAACTCGAATCTTCTTACGAACGATCCTCCCACAGAAAATATGGACAAGATGAGAGACAACGAACGGAGAAGATGACTTCAATCCTTGCTTGGAGCAACCTTTGTGAATCCCTCACAAAATCCCCCTCACAAGATCCTCTCTCCCTCTCCCAAACTCTCTCTCTCTAGGGTTTCTCTAAAAAGGAAAGTGGCAAAAGATTTTTCTTGTTGGAAGAAAAAGATCTTTTATAGGCGGGCTCAAAATTTTCCCTAAATCTCAACTGGTCGGCCAATATCGTCCAATCACCTATTTCATCCTAGACGATCTGGCTCTTCTGGATGCTTAGTAAAAAAAAATTGTTCACATCATCCCGTACGATTCTACGATCGTCCTGGATGATTAGTGTAAATTCAAGAATTTCATCCAGAAGATCGCTCTGGTTGTCCAAAGGAACTTGTGCTGGATGACCTAAAAATGACTTGATCGTCCAGGATGATATTGATATCATCCTGTACGATTAGTTCAAAAAGTGTCAAAATCGTCCTAATCACCACTCTAGATGTACAACTGAAACACACTGGACGATCATGATCGTCCCAGACGATGTGATCATATCAATTAAATATTAATTACTTTCCTTAATCACCAGACTAATTTAGGCATGATTGTAGTGGATCGTCTTGACGATTCACGTATCGTCCGGGACGATCAGATCAAATCTCAAAAAATAAAATGTGCCTAACTTGATCTAGCGACTGAGAATTTCTGATTTGAGCTTATTGTCTCGTATGATGTATGGATCATCCAGGATGATCTGCTTAATCAGACAGACTTAACTTGGTCACCTTAATTAGGGTTTCTATTTTCACTTGATCATCCAGGATAATGTGAATATCGCCTAGGATGATCTGAACAAAAAGTGAACATAAACTGTAATTCACTCAAGATCTCCCCCTGAGTGTGTGTGCAAGGTTACTCAGGAAAATATTACATTTAGACACACTTTGACCAGATCTTAAGTTAGCTTGAGTTACTTTTGATCTTTTGTACTTGAAATGGATTAGCCAAGCAAAACAGAATACAAACATATTTGTCATCATCAAAAATGTACTTTTTGAAACTAGATTTACAACAAAAGGGCCCAGAGAAATCTCAATTGATTACAACAACTAGTATAATACACCCAAAAAGACTTCAACATTGGTCATTTGAGGGGCAAAAATTCCTGCCCAAGATCTCATTAGGTGTATTTTTTCTCTTTTGTGGGGTAGTGGTAACAGGCCCAGTGGCTGCAGTTCTTTCTGAAGGTGGCCATGAGACACTTTAGATCTTTGCATGGAGAAATTTAGGTTGTTGTTGTAGAAATCCTACCGCTGAGATTTTTTAGCAGTGAAGATAATAGGCTCTGGGATGGAAACAACTGACGTTGGAAAGGGGCGTCTCATTTCATGTCCTTTGGAGGGTTTTACAGTAAGATGGTCTTTCATCTTTGATTTTCACCTTCTAGAGATGACGTTCAAAAATCCTAATTGGTTTGGTTGGAAAGATGGAGGATTAGACTATTGGAAAGCACATGAATAGCTGGGTTCTAAATATAGACAACTCAATCTAGTTACATTCTAGACACTTGATTTTTACATCTGACTCTTACATTTACATTTGCACCATGGTACATTCTACTTTATTTTATAAGCTAGCCTGGATACAATCTACTATGCTATTCCTTTTGTAATAAAATGAAAGACCACATAAGTGCATATACATGTATGAATGTAATGTATGTTTATGCAATTTAATAAACTAAAGTGCACCAATAAAAAAGTAATTATGCATGCCATGACTTCTAGAGTACTAAAAGTAAACAAACACACCAAGGATACCATCCATGTAAAGGTACCCGCATTACAACAAAGCACACTAATAGTCTAGCCTAAAATTTGAATTAGTTATCTTAATAAGGTGTTTAAGTTTTGTGTGTCCTTGAACTGTCCTATGAGGTTTGGTCATTAAGTTATTGAAATTTAAAGTTATTTGTTAGTTGTAGGTCAAGGGAGATTTTAATTAAAATTTATGTTTTAACATTTTATAATTTTATTAATTAATTTTTTTAGGTTTTTATTTGTTTGATTTGTTTCATTTTATGTTTTAAAGAAGTATTTTAATTAGTGACTTCAAAGTGCAAAAGCCACTAACCCAAGTCCTGATGATTATAGTTGTAATGCTACCATTCCCCTATATAATATTGGTTGCATAGAAGCCTTGCATTTCAATTTGGTGTTTTAGTCTACGGGAGCTTTAAACCCAATACACCTTTACCTTCCTAAAAGGAGTCAAGCACAAGAGTATAAAGCTCTAAAATTTAAGTGATTATTTTGGTTGAATAATGGTTATCTTTGTTAAACTAGGGCTTTGAGGTTTATTTCAGCCTCCTTGGAGCTAAGTTAATAGTCTCGTATGCCCGATTTACCCAATAATCACCTCAGTTAATTATGTTTGATTATTTATTAAAATTTAGTTTTTTTTAATTCCATAAGAATTTATGCGAAGAATCATAATCCAATGCAATTGTGTCTTTTTCAAAGTGGTGCACACAAGGTATAATAGCCTTTAGTTTATTTAAATTTTATTAAAAACCCCAAATCCAATGCACATTTATCTTTTAAACTGAGCAGAATACAATGCATAAGGGTCTTTGGGTTGTAAGGCCATGTGGGATTTAGCTCATGCTTTCTCTTATACATTATGGTTTAATTTTTGCTCTAAACTTTCTCTTTGGGCTAAGTTTATGAATGATAAATATTGTAATGGTAAGCATCCTACTATGTGCTATGATAAGAAGGGTGATTCTAAGGTTTGGAATAGGCTGTGCAAGATCAAGTGGAGTGCTGAACCCCATGTCAAAAGGTGTTTGGGAAAAGCGAACATTTTCTTCTAGCAAGATCAGTGCCTTCATGGCAAGTCCATTAATTCTTCTATCTTTTCTTCTTCTATGTTAGCTTCTAAAGTTCATGAATTTATTTCTGATAACATGTGGGACTACAATAAACTGGCTGATATTATTCTAGACACTATTCATTTTAGAATTTTTAGTATTCCTATTAATATTTATACTGATGACTTACTTCTTTGTGATCTTTCTAATAATGGGATGTTCTCCTTAAAATAAGCTTTGCATGAAGCATGATATTAATAAAATTTACTCCATTATTTGGCATACGAGTATTCCTAAGACTACTTCTATTTTTGTTTGGAGAATCATGCATAACTACATTCCTTCTAAAGACAACTTGAGAAAGAGAGGCTTTACTATTACTTCCAAGTGCCAATGTTATTTTCATGAAGAGAATATGCACCATATCTTTATCTCTAGCCCGATTTCTATTAAAATTTGGTCTCATTTTGATGACATTTTCAAGATAAATAAGTTTACTAATCATATATGTATTTATACTTTACTCTATTATTAGTTCATTAACTCTAAAGGGCATATTAGAAAAGTTATTCCTTCTCTTATATTGTGGTTTTTGTGGCTTGCTAGAAATATTTCTATTTTCAATAGCTATAAGATGGTCTCCCATCATATTATTAAGTGTATTGAAGATAAGGTATGTAAGCTTTTGCCTGTCAACCTTTTATCTGCCAAAATTTTTAAAAATTATTTTTTTTGTGGCTCATAGTTTTGGTATATCTTATAAAAGTACTTTAGAGGATCCTAAGTTGGTGTACTGGATCAACCACCCCCCCCCCCCCCCCCCCCCCGCCAGATATTTATAAGCTAAACATGGATGGGGCGGTGAAGAAGAACTCTTACGGGTGTGGGGGGGATTTTTAGGGATGCTCAAGGAAACATGGTTTTGTCCTTAGCTTCCCCTCTGAAGAAGTGTTCGGTGGTTTAGGCTGAACTTACTACTATTCTTAATGATCTTAAAGCTTGTATTTCTCTTGGTATTTCTAATTTTTGGATTGAAGTGGATGATGTGTCTAGTATCCATTGCCTGATGAAGCATACCGAGAGTATTTGCAATACAGATCTTTTCTACATTATTTGTGATATTAATCAGCATTTAATTTTAGTTAACTTTACTATCGCTCATATTTTTAGGGTAGGAAACTCATGTGTCAATTTTCTTGCCAATTTGGGGTGTAATTTTGATGATATTACGGATTTCTCTGTTAACAATTTGCCTAATCATCTTAATGGTTAGATTAGGTTGGATAAAATGGGTTTACAGTATGTTAGAGTTTATTTTTGTTGACTTGGTCGGTGTGATTTTGATTATTTTTTAGGGCTCCAGCTTTGTCCTATTTTTGATGCTATGTGTTTTTGATTGGGGTTTGAGAAGTGATTGGAATTTCATTTTCCCTGATTTATACCCCTATTGTTGCTCTTCTATTCATAGGAGCATCATATCGGCTTGGCTGTGATAGTTGAAGTTGAGGGTGTGCTAGACTATTTGGCCCAGCTACTTTTATTTTTTGGGGCTCTCGGGTTTCCTCAGCTTGTTGCTCTGGGTATGCTGGACTAGTTGTCCCTACCATTTCATTTCTGAGGGGTCTGTTGTTAAGCAGATTTTGGGGTGCCCTCTTTGTGTGGTTTTATATATGGCTGGTTTCTACTACTTCCCTTTCTCCTCCTTTATCTGCTGGATGTTTTCTATGTTTTAGAAGTTGATATGTGCTCCCTACGTAGTTGTGAGGGCATATTGGCTGCTTATGATTACCTTTACTCAGTTATACTGCATCTTCTTTTGTTTGTATATTTATGGGATTAGAATTGGGCGGCATTAGGGTATTAATCATGAGGGTTGTGGCCATAGTATCTTCCTGAGCTCTGTTAATCCTCATTTAATAGATGGCCCCATCTCCCTTTATTTGGCTCAGTCTAGTATGTTTTTTGGTGCAAGAAGTTAGAGCACATCCTATGTTGATTCTTCCTTTAATTATGTGCTCAGTCGTTGTTGTTTTTTCTTTGACGGTTCTACCTTTTGTGGCTGGGTGGCTTTGAACGGGAATTACATGGGGTTAACTGATGCTTTATGTGTTGTTATTATTTTTTGGCATTATGGCACTCTGACCACTTCTGCTGTTGGGAGTATCTCTATATCCTTCTTGTTAATTTTTTTGGGTAATTTATCTTATTTATTATTAATCTGTTATGTTATATTTGTTACTTGCTTTGTTTTGTTCTCTTTTATTCTTGCTTGATCTTGTAGGTTCAAGGGAAGGTTAAGCTGGTGGATGCTTTGCTTAAATTTTTAGAGAAAGACTATGCTCACCGTCCATTTTTTTGTCTTTCTTTTTTGGGTTCTGTCCTCTTGCAGCCCTAAAATGTTACTAGGTGTTTTTGTAATTTCTAGTATAGGGGACCATCAGCTCATAGTATTTTTTTAAGAATTTTTTGTAGCTCTTTTGAGCAGTACTAAGCTGAAGGTCCCCTCTAAGGACCTTATAATCTTTATTTTATTTAATGCGTAGGCCCCTCTGTAGGCTAAAAAAAGGCTCTTCTTATTATTTAAAAGTAATTAATTACCTTTTAAATCCAATGCTAATATGCCCTCGAAAAGAGTCAAACATAAATCATGAAACATCCTTTAATTAATGGTCTAATATTTTTTTAATAAATATATTTAATTAAAGAAAATCTAGTTGAATTAATAATCAATTTTTAGTTCAAGTTAATTGAATTATATTTATTATTTAATGATTTTTTAATTTTATTTTATTTATGCTTTAATAATTTATTTAAGTTTTAATTAATGTTATTAAATTATTTAATTTTATTTCAGATTTTTATTTTATCATTATTTTTTTCCTCATTCATTTAATTTTAATTTATTTAGATTTTATTTTATAACTTTTTTACTTTAAAATGGTTAATAGCTTTCATTTATTAAATGTTAATTAATTTAATTTATTTATGTTGGATTATTCTTCTTTTGTTTTTATTAATCCAATTTATTTTATTACAAACATTATGATTTATGAAGATCAAAGGAGAAAATTTTAAGTGTGGGTAATAAATCAAGACTACACAACCCTAAGCTTATCCTAATGAATAAAGTCCTATTCACTAGTGGGTTATCAAGTTTGAAAAAAATATGAAATGCAGGGGTTCTATAGGGACCTAAGATTTAGGGGAACCTATTCACATTGCAAGGTTTAGAAGACCTAAGGGAATTCTAAGTTTAAGATAGTTACCTCATCGGAACAAGTCGTTGGTGCAAGCCGGTCATAGCACCTCCATTTGGCAGACATGAAACTGAAAATCTCCACTCCCTTCAAGTCTTCAACAAACAAAACTTGATCTTCAAAGATCAAAGCAATAACATTGATTGTCTTTGATTGGATAAGATCCCATGTAAATCCATCACCAATGCATATAGGAAGACCCAACCTAACTTCCTTGGACTATCCAAACAAAGGCATCACTATAATAACTCTGGCTCCAACAGTAGAGAAGCCAATTCCCATAGTAAACAGATTAACCATCCCACAAAACATAACATCCAATCTCAAAACCTGAGCACTTCCCTTCAATTCCAACTCCATTGAAAGACTTAATAGGATACAACAAACACATTCCAAGCCCAAAAAATTTACCACAACTTTCCAGACTCTTGGGAATTCTTTTCCAGTTGAATATTCCAATACAAAAACAAGATAAAGAGCTACAACCCTCACACTAATCGAAGGAAAAAAATCTTCAATATCAGAATTCAAATAAACTTTTTTGACCCTTCGAAAAGTTGTAGAAACACTGATCACACAAATTGGTAAAGGGTTTAAGAATAAGAACTACTTCTAATATCTATTGCCATCATAGACGCTCCACAATATCTCCATTTTAGGTAACTAAAACTTCCACTTAGCTGATAAACCATGCTTAATGCTATGCAACCACTGTCAAACTGACATCCTAGACAAAACACCTTGGCCATTACAATCAACAGGAAGAAAAAAATAACAGGCAGCCAAAAAGCTGCACTGACGATGGCATTCGGAAATAAAACCACACTTAACATAATCTCCAATACCTCAAAACTCTATGAAAGGTTTATTACACCTATAACTTCATCAATCTTTTGTTCACTCTTGAACTTATCAAATTGCTCGAAAAATTAGATTCAATTTCAACCAAGAAAATAATAAAATTTCCACCCAAATAATTACTGAAAAGTTGAAAATAGTTAAGAAAACCACTCCAATATCCACCAAAACCAACCAGGACAAAGAAAACCTATATCTAAAAACACTTCCGATAAGCACAATCATAAGGTGTGATCCTTACTTGAAGAATCACAAATTGTAACTGAAAACAATGGATCAATGAAACCTTCACCACATAATCAACCGAACTGCATCTAACAAACCAAAAACCATCCACACAATTCTTGAACAATAAGAGATTCTTTATCAAGAACTTCTCATTTCCAAACCTCATTGCAAGAAAACAATCAACCAAGAACCACTCCAAGAACTCCTTTCTACAAATAATCAAAAGTGTAAAATCCAAATAAGCTTTACCACAGAACCCTCCATTGGCCACACTGGGTCGATGAACGATCACCACTAAAATGGCGGTCCACGCAGATCGCACCTCTTCACTCAGATCGCTTGGCACAGATCGTAATGCTCCACTCATTATTCATAATTCTCCATCATTCACTATCGTGCTCTATATATATATATAAATATATTATTATTTTCATTATCATTATTATTATTATTATTATTATTATTATTATTATTATTATTATTATATAATATATAATATTTTAAATTTTTATTTGATTTATTACATTTATTAATTATGCATGTATAAAAATTCTTTTAATTTTATATTTTAAAATAATGTATTTTATTTATTAAGTTTATCATGAAAAAGGCCCCATATGATTATCTTTCCTTGACACATGTTAAATAGTGTCTGATTCAAGCACAAATGGGCTTATTTGAAAGGTCCCAGTGATTTGTATGTGCTCGCGTAATCCATTTTATGAAACAAATCCTAGATCACAAGATCTTAAATATGGAATTAACATGCACATGAAGAGCTTAAATGCATGCAAAATACTCACTAAATTGACATCGGCCTAATCACATATATTTTAAAACATAAAAAGAAGGATGATAGGTGATCAAGAGGAATGAATCCTAAGGCTAACAATGAATTGAGGTAGGATGTGCAACATGACCCTCCACCAGACACAACAATGTGATATGTAGGCAGGTGGATCAAAGTACAAAATATATGGTATGGCTACGCAGATGATTGATGCTGAAAAGGAATTTAACAACCACCTCTTCAGGAGAAGAAGTGTCGTATTATTTTACTTTTTGCTCATCATTTGTCTGGATATTCTCTTTTGATGGATTATCGTAATTAGACATTTCAAATTCAACATTGATAGGATCACCTTGAGCATTGAGAACATGGAAGTCACTATCAAAAAATTATTGACAATTTTCTTCTAATTAAATTATTGATATTTCATAAGATTTATTTTCTTCATTATTTATATTTTGATCTAAATATTCATCGACAGAAATAAAAAAGATATACGTAGAATCTTTTTTTATTTTTTCTTAGTCTCAGGAGGGAAAAAATAAAAATAATAAAGTGATAAAGGCTTAAGAGTTTTAGACTCCCATCCACAGAAAAAACTATTTTATTATACATAACCATAATGTTATTCTCTTCTTCCTTCTTTGAGACTACACAAGCTTGATTGATTCATACATTGTTTAGCTTTTGATATGAACTTTATTCTGATCTTTATTAGGAGCTATCAGATCAACCTACATGAGATTTTTAGCTCCAAGTCATTCTTGAAAAGATGAAAAATATAACATATTTAAAATTCTTATATATGTATGGAATAATGCTGAATCCCAATTGTTATCAGATTTTATAGTGGATGATAGTATAAAAGGTTCATCAATTATACATTTAGTTGATCCTTAATTTCAATCAACTAAATATTCCTTGGATATCACAACTGACCAATCTCTAATATTCCTTGTAAGCCATTCTTTAAAAGTTATGCAATCTTTCAATTCATGACTGAGCATTCTTTGGTATGGACAATAATTGGGTTGTTTCGATTTACTTGCTTCTTACAATCTACGAGGATATGGGAGCTTGAAATAGGGTCTCTTTAAATGACTTTTAAATATTCCTTTGATAGCCTCTCTTTTAATTGGATATGTTTTATTTTTAAATGCTTCACACTTCTCTCTTCTCTCTTTATAGGTGAGATTATATTGAGGTCTTAATTATTGCTCATTTTATGGTCTATTATACTATTAATACTGGGGAGGTTTCTAGTTCTCTGCCTGAATCTACATCAACTGCTTCCCCTTATCAACTACAGACAATGATCCTGATTTCTTTTCCAAAACTTTTTGAGGCTTTAATTTCTTTCATTTCTAAAGAAGACTGGTCTTTCAGGAGTGGTAACACAGAGGCTTTCTCTTGGAGATTAAAGGCTTTACTCAATAGCATATCAAAAGTTTTAATTATAAAATGTTCCAATAAAAAGGTGATTCGACCATGAATATTTTTCAACAGAATCTCTATAACATATTGTTCTTTGAACTATGGCCCATATCTCATACTGATATTACTCCATCTTAGGATATAGTCTACCATACTTTCACATAATTTCTATCTCTCCACTACAAAATTACCAACAGCAATGTGATGTTTTGTACTAAGGAATCTCTTTGAAAATAACCCTTCAAAGTTATTAAAAGTACTGATCGAGCCATTGGGCAGTTCAGCATCCCAATCAAATGTAATCTTGAATATGCTACGAATGAATTGACTAAATAATAGTGTATCACTGCCTCCAATATTTCACATCCAGATCTAAAATGTGTAATGTGTTGTTTAAGGTTCCCCATACTATCAAAACTCTTGAATGATGGAGGTACAAATCCTTTCAGATAAGGGACCATGTCATATTCTTCTGGATATGGTCTACCATTTAATACAGATAAGGAACCCTAAGATTTGCTAGTGCTTCTTTGGCTTGTTCCTCTACCATCAACTTGATATCTACTGATTACACTACTAGTGCTTCTACCTTCATAAGTTTATTCACTGGTTTTTTTGGTTCTTCTATCCAATTATTCATATTTCTATTTTTTGGTCCTCAGGATTTACTTATCTTTTCTTCTTAGTTGTAGTAAGAGTTGCTGAGTTGAATTCACTGTATCATCTTTTGACTTCCCGTAACTAGTAGAAATGACATCCTTAATACTTCTCAAAACTTCACCTTTTGACTGCCCTTAACCAGTGACGCAATCATGAATTAATCCATTTAACAAAGATTTGAATTTCTTCTTCATTTTAGATAAAGAAGGTAGGATAGGATTTCTACGAAAAGGATTTTGAGGAGAATTTTCTATCTTAACCAGTCTCTTCTTCCATAGAAGCTAACAATGGATGGAAGCAATCTCTACCCAGCAACAAAGGATTCACTACCACTTTAGGAATTTTAGGATTTACATTCATTGTTCCATTAATAGTAGGTGCGATCAGAACATCTTTCTTCAGTCGTCTGGCTTTCTTAGCCCTTTACCTCAAATGACCATTCATGTTATGGCGTTGAGACTTAGTTTTCCTTAACTCTAAAAGATGACCCCATCTCAAAGTTTCAAAATATAAGGATTTGAAGATTGACTTCAAACTTTCCCTAATTTATGGAAACTGATTAAGGGAAAATCAAATGTGAAAGATTGAAGGTTTAATAATGGTGGGAATAGCTACAGACCCACCTTAATCTTAACTTGAAGGGGAACTGACTTGATGGAATTACCAGTTGCTACCATTTTAGTCTGTGATACAGTAAATATAAACTATATGTAGCTGAATCCAATTCCAAATTTGATCTAAGATCCCTCAGTAGACTAGGCGGGGTGATGTTGAAGATGAAGATCAAATTGTAAGACATTTTCTCTAAATTTTAACCTGAAGTTTGTATCAGTTACTAAACTCACCAAACACAAACTTAATGTTGAATCAGAAGATCACATTGAAAGGAATTTTCCCAATTTTTAAAGGAAATTCTAAATGATAAAATGTGAAATAAACTTAGCCAAGGACCCAAACCCAAGGAAAGACATGACCATGAAATGTAGATTTAGAGTGAGAATTGATTAAGATTTGAAGTTGAACTTGATGGTTGAAGGAGTGATTAATTTTGATGAAATTTTGATACTATGATTGAAAATAAGAAACCCTTTTACATAAATTATTATATTATGAACATAGAGTTTAATCTCCATTAAAGATGGAAAATAAACCCAATACCCAATGAAGTCGACAAAAAAATCATGTGGGAAAAATTAATTTTATTATTGTACCGCTTATTTTCTCTTTAGTGTTTCCTTAGATAAATCTGCATAATTAGTGTTAATTATATCAGAAGATAAACAAACACCTTATCACTGACTTGACGAATAAAACATTTTATTTTCAAATGAAAATTTGGCAAAGGGAATATAAAAAATATCCTGAAGGATAATATTCATATTCACCTATCATTTCAAATATGAAATTAACCCAAGATTAGCTTTAGTTGACATCATGAAGATTTTTCCCCTATCTTATTGAACTAAGATAGGGTTTATTTTATACTGGGATCTTCAGTTCCTATTGACGCAAGCCTCTACAGTAAATTACATCTCTGAAGAGAAAATTTTCATTTAAAGTGGAGATTAGACTCATTTTGGGTTTTAAATATAAGTTAGTTGCCTAATATACTTTGGAAAATATCATTCAGCACTTAAAATAATATATATATATATATATATATATTTAAACTTTATGAAATATCTTGCATTCATTATTCTTATTATGAAAAGGAATTTGAGCTGTGTAAAAACCTCTGGTATTATGCTTGCTTGGAATGCACTATCAGCTAACAACCTAATAGACGAGCAATTGTTATAGATATAGTGCATAAGAAGATTAGCTCTATCCTAAAACATCAAAGAATTTGATCAAACTCTAAATCAATGACCAAAGATGAGTAATTTTAACTTTAAGTTCAAATAACGCTAACGAGATGACCTGCTAAAAACTCTAAATTTTATCTTATTTAACTTACCTAACTAAATTTTCTAACTACCAAAATTTCTTAGAAATTTTGGAAGTATAACAACCCTATACCAACAAAAAAAGCATAGCATACTCTGAGCTCATGAGGACCTAGCCACCTTACCCAAGGTGGGCATAAAAGTCATAGGCTGTAGCGTACGTAGCTAGCATAAAAAAATGCATGATGTATGCATGAATAGATAAATTGGTAGGTGTATACAGTACCAAATACTACATCATTCTAGAATAAGTATACATGTTCCTGTTGAAATCTAGGATCCCGAGCACTTAATTTTGATGGTGACAATTAATACTTACTGAATCCATATAGACTTCCTTTAGATTACAAATGTTTAATCCTTGTATATGAGCACTAACATTTCAGGTCAGATGCATACTGCTCAAGATTACTGGAGACTCAAACCGGGTAGAATAGGATGTTGAAAAGTCTGTAATTTTTATTTATGTATTTTTATTTTCTTGAGTCTGCCACAGAAGCATGCATGTGAAAGGAGCAACTATGCACACACACACAGGGGGAGAATTATTTTTAATGATTTAAATTTTTTTTTAAGAAAATCGTACTGTACGATTTCGTATCATACTGTACGATTAATTAAAAATACTCAGGCTAATGGCTAATTTTTGAATGATTAAGTTTATAAACTAATCGTACTGTA
Source organism: Dendrobium chrysotoxum (assembly GCA_019925795.1). Taxonomy (NCBI): domain Eukaryota; kingdom Viridiplantae; phylum Streptophyta; class Magnoliopsida; order Asparagales; family Orchidaceae; genus Dendrobium; species Dendrobium chrysotoxum. Next base: position 38,679,575 of record CM034313.1, on the reverse strand, counting down.
CGATACATATCGTACTGTATGATAAGATATAATTGAGAAACCCTAGCCACCAGAATAAGTTTGGAAAGTTTTTAATTTTGATTTTCTGTACTGATCGTACTGTACGAAGCTTATCGTACTGTACGATTAATTAATACTTACCAAAACTATCTCCCTAATCAGGAAATAAATATTGGTTTCTAATTTAAATGTCGATCGTACTGTATGATCCTTTATCATACTGTACGACTGACAGAGATGATTTCTTTCATCCCAGTGATTGTACCAAATGAAACCAAGGTTTTTTGTTCTATTCGTCCTGGACGATATTCATATCGTACAGGACGATATCAAGAAATGAACTAATCGTACTGTACGACTAGTGGAGTGCTGGACAACCGACAGAGAAGATTTCCTTCATCCCATCGATCGTACCAGACGATACCAAGAATTTTTGTTCTATTCGTTCTGGATGATATTCATATCGTACAGGACAATATCCTGAAAAACACTAATCGTACTGTACGACTGAAGGAGTGCTGGATGACTGATAGAGATGAATTCTTTCATCCCAAGGATCATCCCACATTTCGTCCTGTACGAACAATACGAATCAACAGTATCGTCCTGTACGATATACTTATCGTACAGTACGATATGTTTAAAATTCGATAACTGTTCGTCTGTACTCGTACTGGACGGAGCTGTAATTGAACTGATCGAGCTGTATGATTATAAATCGTAATGTACGAACAGAAACACAAAAGCTGAAAGTTTTAGGGTTTTATGAAGCCTGATATAAAACCAACTTAAAATTTTCTTTAGAGAGTTGTTGATCTATCCTCTTGCTGTGAGAGGCTTTGAGGAAAGAAGGGGATTCGTTAGAGAGAAGTTTTTGGAGAGATCCAGTGCTTGAGAGAGGAAGGTGAAGGTGAGCTTGAGCGTGAGGGAGAAGTAGTGTGAGGGGATCACACGGTGGCTCCAAGCTAGATACATGCTTTGCTCCTCTTGTGGCATTGGGAAGCTTCAAGAAACTTCTCAAGGGTAGAGTCACTTCAAGATCAACATCGCCAAGGTACTCTGCCATCTCCAGGAGGGAGAGAAAGGAGAAGGTCCGCTGCCGTCACCAGGAGGGTGACATAGCGTTTGGTATTCTGCCGCACCGAGGGAGGTGAAAGTGAGTATTGTAAAGGCTTCTCCGCCTTGCTGTAGGGGCAAAAGGAGAGTCAACTTTTACTAGTGCAAATCCCGGAGTAGAGGACTCCGGGGAGTGGACGTAGGTCAAGTGATCGAACCACTATAAAAATCTCTGGTGTGTTTTTTCCTATTTACCGTACTTTACTTTTCATGCTTTTAATTAGTACGTTAAATTGCTTAGTGAAAAATCATGATTTAAATCTTGTGTTGTAAAATCTAAAATTGAATCATCAATATCATCGTTGTGATTGTTGTATTTTCTTCCGCACATTATTCGTTGAGTTATATTTTAAAAATACAAAAAAATTAGAACTCTTGTGTAGGGTTGATTTTTTTAAAATACCAATTCACCCCCCCTCTTGGTGCATCTCGTACTTTCAAGTGGTATCAGAGCGGGGATTCAAAATAGTGTTTTAGAAAACCTAGAAATATAAGATTCATGGCTCAATTGGGTAACCATAACACTGCGGAGGGTTATTCTATAACTCGTCCACCATTATTTGACAACATACCATTTAATTTCTGGAAAATACGCATGTCTACATTTTTATAGTCTTTAGACTATCGCATGTGGATGCTAATCGAAGAAGGTTATTCTGCACCATTTCGTATGTTGAATGGAATTAAAACTTAACTATCATTTAATGAATGGAGCATTGAGGATAGAGAACTTGCACAACTAAATGCGAAATGTTTAAATTATTTCTTTTGCGCATTAAAATCAGAAGACTATATACGAGTATCAACTTGCACTATTGGTAAACAAATTTGGGACAAACTGTGTATCACGTACGAAGGAACTAATGAGGTCAAACAATCTAGGTTGAACATACTGCTACATGATTACGAACTATTCTGCATGAAACCTAGTGAAACTATATCTGACATGTACACTCGATTCACCCAGATTGTAACATCTCTGCATGCTTTAGGAAAAGAGTTGTCTAACTCGAAAAAAGTAAACAAAATACTGCGATGTTTGCTATCTCATATGATGCTAAAATCACTGTAATAACTGAGTCAAAAGACCTGAATGTTTATTTTATTGATAATTTGCTTGGGTCACTCATTGCCTATGAGGAAGGAGTGAGTCAACGACAAAGTGATGCAGGTGAAAAGAAGAATGAGCGAGCGGTGGCTTTAAAAGGAAATAATTCTGAAAGTGACAGCTCAACAGCGGAGGAAGATGACGACATCGCCTTGATGACTCGTCAGTTCAAAAATTTTCTGAAAAAAAAGCAGCGCCATCATCAAAGAAATTGGAACTAAGGTAAGAACTCAAAGCATACTAAGGTTGCATCTGAAACAATATGCTTTGAGTGCAGGAAACCCAGTCATCTCAGAGCTGATTGCCCCAACATCAAGACTCATCAAACCAAGGAAAAGGGTGAGGAAAGATCTAATTTCAAGAAGGGCAAATTTAAGACTCAAAAAGCATTTTGGGCCGACTCTGCCTCAGAATCATCGGAAGAAGAAGCAGAGGAGGAGGTAACGAATCTGTGTCTTATGACTAATGATAATCTTGATCAATCAAATCAAGATGAGGTATGTAAACTATCTTATGATGAAATGCTTGTTATTTCTAAAAAAATCCATGACTCGTATAGAACGTTAAAGAGAAAGCATGTTAGTCTTAATACTGAGTTTAGTACTTTACAAAAGGAGCATGCTAGTGTAGTAAAGAATTTTTCTGACATAGATAAAGATCATATGTCTTTGCTGGATGAATACGATGCATTAAACAAGAAGCATATTGAGTTAACCACTGCACATGATACCTTGAAATCATCACTTGTTGAATTAGAGAATGCATTTAAGGAACTAGAAGAACTAGCAGGGGAACTTAGTAGTAGTGAGCATGCATTGAGATTCGAATATGCTAGTCTTAACCAAGAGAACAAATTTTTAAATGAAAAACTTCATGCATTCAAGAATAGTAAAAAACCTCCCACGTTTGCTGAGTTTTTTCAGCCTCCACCATGTGAATCATCTCATTCAAAACCAGCACGGCATGCATCATCCAAACCCAGAAATAGGCACTACCACCCTCGTCGATTAGTGAACCCATTTCTAGGTGTTAGATGTTATTCTTCTGGCATAGTAGGTCACATAGCCCGCACGTGCTCAATTCACTATAGGACACATCTAGTGTGGAGACCTAAATCGCATTCATCACAGCATAACATGCATACATTTCATTCATATAAGTATAGGGTGGAACCCAAACTCACTTGGGTTCCCAAAGCTAATCTGTGATTGACATTGTAGGGATGCTCTAACAAAAGACCTAGTGAGAGTATGTGGTACCTTGACAGTGGCTACTCGAGACACATGACTGGACACATGAAGCAGTTCGTGACACTGGAGGCCAGGTCAGGAGGCAAGGTAACTTTAGGAGATAACACCACCAGGAAAGTGGTGGGCTCAGGTATCATTGGAAACACTAAAAATTTAATTATTGAGAATGTATTTTTAGTGGATGGTTTAAAGCATAATCTTTTAAGTATAAGTCAACTATGTGACAAGGGCTTTGACATAAAATTTCTGTCTAATAAATGCATGATTAGCTTAAATGATTCACTTGTGTTAGAAGGAAAATTTATAAACAATGTTTACATATTAGATTTGAACTGCATTGAAACCTCAAACTCTTTGTGTCTGAAAACAATAGCGGATGACTCTTGGCTATGGCATAGGAGACTATGCCATGCTAATATGAAAACACTTAGGAACATCACTTAGAAAGACTTAGTTAGAGGCATACCAAAGTTAGATTTTACTAAGGATCATCTCTGTGATGCTTGCCAATTAGGAAAACAAGTTAAATCTTCATTTCATGCAATCAAAGATGTCAACTCCACTAGGCTACTAGAAACTCTCCACATGGACCTGTTCGGACCTGTTAGTACAGCCAGCCTAGGAGGGAAGTTGTATGGGTTTGTAATAGTAGATGACTACTCTAGGTTTACTTGGGTGAAATTCCTATCTCATAAGAGTGAGTCATTTGAAGAGTTTAGAATTTTCTCCACTTAGATTCAAAGGAAATTAGGATGTGTAATTTCAATAATTCATAGTGATCACGGTGGGGAATTTGAGAATGATAAATTTGAATCATTTTGTAAAGAGGTTGGAATAGAACATAATTTTTCTGCACCTAGAACTCCTCAGCAAAATGGAATAGCAGAAAGAAAGAATAGAACTTTAGTTGAAGTTGCTAGGGCTATGTTAGCTGAATACACTCTCCCTAGATACTATTGGGCAGAAGCAGTAAATACTGCATGCTATGTGTTAAATAGGGTAAATGTTAGATCCAAACTTAATAAGACACCCTATGAGTTGCTTAAGGGTAGGACACCCAATCTTTCCCACTTACACGTTTTTTATTACAAATGCTTCTTCCTAATCAAAGGCAAGTCACCCTTAGGAAAGTTCGATCCTAAATCTGATGAAGGGGTTTTCCTAGGCTACTCATCGGTAGGTAAAGCCTATAGAATATTCAATAAGAGAACCCTAGTAGTAGAAGAGTCCACCCATGTGGTATTTGATGAATCCAATAAGACCTCTGAACCTAATCATGAAGAAGAAGAAGTTGAGGTTATACGGGGAGAAGAAACCATTACCATAGAGACTAGAGCAGAACCTCAAGAACATCTGCCTAGAGATTGGAAATTTTCTTCTAGTCATCCTAGAGAGCTGATCTTAGGAGACCCATAAGAAGGGGTTAAAACTAGTCATGGACTCAGGAAAGAGGTTAGTCATTCTGCATTCATATCTTTGATTAAACCCACGAGTATAGATCAAGCCTTAGGAGATGAATTTTGGATCCTAGTAATGCAAGAAGAGTTGAACCAATTCGTTAGGAATGATGTATGGGAGTTAGTCAAAAGACCTAAAGAATAAAGTGTGGTTGGAACTAAATGGGTCTTTAAAAACAAGATGAATGACTCTGGAATAGTAGTAAGAAATAAGGCTAGGTTAGTAGCAAAGGGGTATAACCAAATTGAAGGAATAGATTTTGAAGAAACCTTTGCTCCGGTAGCTAGACTAGAAGCCATCAGGGTACTGTTAGCCTTTGCTTGTTTTAGGGATTTTAAGCTGTATCAAATGGATGTCAAGAGTGCCTTCCTGAACGGGGTAATCAAGGAAGATGTTTATGTGGAGCAACCTTCGGGGTTTGAAAACTCACAATTTCCAAACCACGTGTTCAAACTGAAAAAGGCACTATACGGGTTAAAACAAGTACCTAGAGCCTGGTATGAAAGACTTAGTACGTTCCTACTAGATAGAGGCTTTGTAAAGGGTAGTGTGGACACCACCTTATTTTTGAAGAAGGTAGGAGTTGAAGTACTCATTGTTCAGATTTATGTAGATGACATCTTGTTCGGATCGACGGAGAAAAGCTTATGTAATGAATTTTCAAAAATAATGAGCGACGAGTTTGAAATGAATATGATGGGAGAACTTAGTTACTTCCTTGGATTTAGTGTAAAACAAACGGAAGGCGGAACATTTCTTAGCCAGTCTAAGTACATCAATGATATTTTGAAAAAATATGAAATGGACAATGCTAAGGCAATGAATACACCCATGAGCTCTAACATTCAATTGGATAAAGATCCCAGTGGGAAGTCTGTAGATCAAAAGAGGTATAGGGGAATAATTGGATCGCTTCTCTACTGACTCACAGTAGACCAGACATAATGTTTAGTGTGCGTCTCTGTGCCCATTTTCAAGCTGACCCGAAAGAATCTCACATGACTGCTGTCAAAAGGATTCTTAGATATCTACTAGGCACCCCGAACTTAGGAATTTGGTATCCTAGACACAGCACTCCTTTTGAAATCTTAGGATACTCAGATTCAAAAGTTGCAGGATGTAGGGTAGATAGAAAAAGCACTTCTGGCACTTGTCAATTCATTAGACAATCGTTAGTTTCATGGTCCAGTAGGAAACAAAATTCAGTAGCCCTATCAACAACCGAAGAAGAATATATAGCGGTAGGTAGCTGTGTTACACAAGTTTTGTGGTTAAAATAATAGCTTGTAGATCATGGACTACCTGTAGGAACTATTCCGATCATGTGTGACAACACTAGTGCTATTTGCATATCCAAAAATCCAATTCAACATTCACGAACTACATATATAGACATTAGACATCATTTCATTAGAGATCATGTAGCCAAAGGAGATATTGAACTGCACCACGTTGCTACTGAAGATCAATTGGCTGACATTTTCACAAAACCATTAGGTTAAGACACATTTAGCACTTTAAGAAGCAAATTAGGTGTCATAGACATTCAAGCCTAAAATAAAATAAAAAAAAAACAAAAAATTTTTTTTGTTTGTTATGATTTGTGTTGTTAAAAAAAATAAAAAAAATAAAAAAAAAATAAAAAAAAAACAAAAAAAAAGGATTCTTGATCCTCTTACCATGCTGCTCACAAACCTTGATATTCTCTGACAATCGTACTGTACGATACAATATCGTACTGTACAATAAGGTTCAAATCACTCCAATCTCAGCCGTCCATTCCCATTCACGGTCCAGATCTTTCATGTCTTATACCTATCGTACTGTACGATTCACCACTCGTACCGTACGATACTAATTATTGGTCATCGTACTATACGAATTACTAATCGTACTGTACGATCCACGTGTCAAATGGATTAGGACGAATTTAAACTAGGCCTGTATGAATATTATTCCCTTTCGTACTGTACGAACACCTGTTCGTACTGTACGAACATTTTTGTCAAAAGTCGTTCAGACGACTCCTTGGGATGAACGCCTCACACTCACGTTCGTACAGTACGATTCTGATCGTACTGTACGATTTGACTCACCTTTTTGCACGGTCGTCCAGACGATATTATTGTGCATATCGTACTCTACGATACTCAATCGTACTGTACGATAGTTCACAAATTCTATAAAAAGGAAGGGAATCTTTGCATATTCTCACTCACTCTCAATCACTCCGAATTTCCTCCTTTCTCCAATCCTCTCTTCCACCATGTCTAGGTCCAGTAAGCGCGGTCGAATGGTCGTCGGGAGCCCTTCCTCGTCTCGGCGTTTCGATGATCATTTTCTCTCCACCGCGGACGAGAAAGCGTATATTAAAATCAAGGAAGCCAAAATCACTCCATCCCGCATGCTAAATCAAGCCGCCCTAAATTTCGAGGTGATGAATCTGTTCGCCTCCACTACCCTTCAATTCCTTTTGACTCTTGCCTTTCCTTTTCACTCTGAACTCCTGTTTGAGTTTCTTGCCAATATTCGAATCAACCTAGAAAACACAACTTTCACATCTTATGTCTGTAAACAGAATGTTGTTATCACCGTCAACGATATTGCTGCACACATAGGGCTGTCCACTGACGGCCCTCGTCCCCAATCCATGATCTCCCACGACTATGATTGGACATCAATAAATATGACCCTTAGGGGTGTCCCCTCCAATCAACACCTAGCCCTTGTCCAAACCCTAAATCAGAATGCCCGCGTTATCCAGCATGTCCTTCGCACATCCATTATACCCAAAGCTGGAGACCGCATCCATATTACTCTACTGCTTTCTTTTGTCACATATCTAATCATGTATGGCACAAAATTCAATGAAGCCCAAATGGTTTTTGACTATATTCATACCCTGTCTGCCTTCCGATATCCCGGTGCCCGCTGCAAACTGAACCTTGCTGTAGGGCATGTCATAGGATACATCCTAGATGCCAAATACTAACTTCATTATCCTCTACCTCCAGATCACCTTCCTATCTTCTACTTGGATGCCTCCATTCGTATCTTGTTCCATCAGGGGGTCGCTCCCGTCAATCCCGAGTTTGATGACGAAGAGGCTGCTGCTCCTGCTGACGCACCTCCACCACCACCAATCCACCCACCTGGCCTTGCTTCTCCCGACTACCCTCACGACGACATTATTCAACGCCTTGATCGCCTGGAGACTAGGTTGGATGCCCACATTGCTCAGCAACATCAGGAGCATGAAACTGATATGAGATGGTTTAGGGAGCGCTTCACCTCGATCGATCACCAGTTTGCATCCCTCCATCAGTACCACCAGCTGTTTCCACAACCTCCGCCACCTCCTTCGGATCAGGATCCAGATTTTTGAGTTATTGTAGTTATTTATGTTTTCTGTTTGTTGTCATTGTAGTTGTTTCCTTTTTCTTCCCTTTTTTGTGCTGTCAAAAGGGGGAGACATTTCTGTGTGTTCTATATTATTCTGTTTTTGCTTACTATTAAATGATATTGGTTGTTTATGTTTTCACTACATGTTTTTTTTTTCTATCTTGTTTTCTTTTATATGTTATAATAAAAAAAATTGTTTCTTCTCCTCCTATTTAAAAATTAATAAGCTACTCTTCTGAGGGGGAGCTAAAGAAGTCAGAACATCTATCCATCAGAAAATATTATTTGACACCCTCAAAAAGGGGGAGATTGTTGAAATCCAGGATCCCGAGCACTTAATTTTGATGGTGACAATTAATACTTACTGAATCCAATAAATTTCCTTTAGATTACAAATGCTTAATCCTTGTATATGAGCACTAACATTTCAGGTCAGATGCACACTGCTCAAGATTACTGGAGACTCAAACCGGGTAGAATAGGATGTTGAAAAGTGTGTAATTTTTATTTCTGTATTTTTATTTTCTTGAGTCTGCCACAGAAGCATGCATGTGAAAGGATCAACCATGCACACACACAGGGGGTGAATTGTTTTTAATGATTTAAATTTTTTTTTTAAGAAAATTGTACTGTACGATTTCGTATCGTACTATACGATTAATTAAAAATACTCAGGCTAAAAGCTAATTTTCGAATGATTAAGTTTATAAACTAATCGTACTGTACGATACATATCGTACTGTATGATAAGATATAATTGAGAAACCCTAGCCGCCAGAATAAGTTTGGTAAGTTTTTAATTTTGATTTTCTGTACTAATCGTACTGTACGATGCTTATCGTACTGTACGATTAATTAATACTTACCAAAATTATCTCCCTAATCAGGAAATAAACGTTGGTTTCTAATTTAAATGTCGATCGTACTATACGATCCTTTATCGTACTGTACGACTGACAGAGACGATTTCTTTCGTCCTAGCGATCGTACCAAACAAAACTAAGGTTTTTTGTTTTGTTTGTCCTAGACGATATTCATATCGTACACGACGATATCAAGAAATGAACTAATCGTACTGTATGACTAGTGGACTGCTAGATGACCAACATAGATGATTTCCTTCATCCCATCGATCATACCAGACGATACCAAGAATTTTTGTTCTATTCGTCCTGGATGATATACGTATCATACAGGATGATATCCTGAAAAACACTAATCATATTGTACGACTGAAGGAGTGCTGGACGACTGACAGAGATGAATTCTTTCATGCCAAGGATCGTCCCACAGTTTGTCATGTACGAACAGTACGAATCAACAGTATCGTCCTGTATGATATAATTATCGTACAGTACGATATGCATAAAATTTGATAACTGTTCGTCTGTACTCGTACTGGATGGAGCTGTAATTGAACTGATCGTACTGTATGATTATAAATCGTACTGTACGAACAGAAATGCAAAAGTTGAAACTTTCAGGGTTTTCTGAAGCCTGATATAAAAATAACTTAAAATTTTCTTTATAGAGTTGTTGATATATCCTCTTGCTGTGAGAGGCTTTGAGGAAAGAAGGGGATTCATTAGAGAGAAGTTTTTGGAGAGATCAAGGGCTTGAGAGAGGAAGGTGAAGGTGAGCTTGAGCGTGAGGGAGAAGTAGTGTGAGGGGATCACACGGTGGCTCCAAGCTAGCTGCATGCTTTGCTCCTCTTGTGGCTTTGGGAAGCTTCAAGAAAGTTCTCGAGGGAAGAGTCACTTCAAGATCAACATCGCCAAGGTACTCTGCCATCTCCAGGAGGGAGAGAAAGGAGAAGGTCCGCTGCCGTCACCAGGAGGGTGACATAGCGTTTGGTATTCCGCCGCATCGAGGGAGGTGAAAGTGAGTATTGTAAAGGCTTCTCCGCCTTGCTATGGGGGCAAAAGGAGAGTCAACTTTTACTAGTGCAAATCCCGGAGTAGAGGACTCCGGGGAGTGGACGTAGGTCAAGTGACCGAACCACTATAAAAATCTCTGGTGTGATTTTTCCTGTATACCGTACTTTACTTTTCATGCTTTTAATTAGTACGTTAAATTACTTGGGGAAAAATCATGATTTAAATCTTGTGTTGTAAAATCTAAAATTGAATCATCAATATCATCGTTGTGAACGTTGTATTTGCTTCCGCACGTTATTCATTGAGTTATATTTTAAAAATACAAAAAAATTAGAACTCTTGTGTAGGGTTGAATTTTTTAAAATACCAATTCACCCCCCCTCTTGGCGCATCTCGTACTTTCAGTTCCTACAAAGTTTGGAACATGCACAATGAGAAAAATCTAAGAAAACTACTACCCGCTAATGTAAGCTACCACCCGTATGAATGTAATATATGAAATAATATAAATAAATGAAACTACATATATAAAAGAAATTTTATTTATTGATTGATTTGAATGTTTATAATAGACTCAAAGTTTGTAGGAAAATAAGGTGGTAAGGCTCCACCATAATAAACCTTGATTTCCAAGCCTACCATATGTAAAGAATCAAATACATCTACTTAAGGTCTTTGAACTCGAAGTCTTCTATGAAAATTCAAAATAGATTATTCTCTAAAGGAGATGATATCATCTTTTGGAGCCCCACTAACATATAAGCAAGTGTATTTGACTCTTTTATAACTCAGAATGTTGTACAACTCGATCTATATACAAACTACACTAATAATGACTTAAACATGTATATAACATTTCCTAGGTACATTCTACTTTGTCTCTTACAGGAAATATAAATGATTGTATAAAATGCAATAAGCATTTAAAAATATAGAATGCATAGAACAGTTATGTAATATCCTAATACTTCTAATGCAATCTTCAAAGAACTTACGTGCAACAACAAAAATTAAAATGCATTACATTCAGATTGCTGAAATAAGTAAATAGACATAGGGTGCTAACCAAGCAAAGCACCTGGCAAGGAATTCACACCACCGGCCAAGCCTAGGCTAGAGTTGGTTATCATAAAACCATTTATGTGTGTGAAGGAGGTTGTATGGCTTTGGTATGTCCTATAGGAGTTTAATGTTTAAGTTACATGAATTTATTATGTTTTTTCATAAAGGGCATAAGAGAATTTTAATTAAAGTTTATCTTGTATGAATTTGAATTTTATTATTTAAGTTTTAAATGTTAGAGTTGATTATTTAATTTTAAAGAATTTGTAGATTAATAACCCCAAGTGTAAGGGTTACTAAACTACAAATCCTAAGGCTTATAAAGGTAATGTGATCATCTCCCATATGGGATAGATGATCACATAAAGCCTTTAAAATTTATTAGTAATTTATTAAGGGATAGAGAAGGTACCTTTCAAATCTATACACATGCCCTCCAAATAAAATAAAGTATGATGTATAAATCAATGATTTATTAAGGTTTGATTAAGGGTTATAGATTTTATACAACCACGCCTTCCATAAGTGAAGGCTAGCATGGTGCATAGAACCATTTATTAGTTATTAAAATTTATTAAAATCTCTTAATGAAATATGTGTGTACCCTCCTAAAATGAATTATGCACCACATGAAAGTCTATTGGGTAATTTAATATATATTGAAGACTTTAAAACTAATGCTAAAATGCCCTCCAAAAGGAAACTAGCATTAAACATAAATGATCTTATAATTTAATTAATATTAATTAAAAAAATATTTGATTAAAATAAATTTTAATCAAATTATTTTTTTTTTATTTTTTAGATTTATGTTGAACTGTTCTAATTTTTATTGAATTATTTGGAATTTTTAATCAATTATTGAATTTTTATGAGTATTATTTAATTATTAATTAAAAATTAAAGAATTATTATTAATTTTTATTCCAAAAATTTATTTTAATTGAATAATTAACCTCTAAATTTTATTTGATTTTTTAAAATTATTTAGGTATATTTGAATTATATTTATTATATTTATTTAATTATAATTGAAGTTGGGTATTTGTTGAATTATTAAATAGCCTTTATTCATATAGACCTTGGCCTATTTGGTTTCCTAATCAAACCAACTCAAAAAGTCATGAATTAAGGCCAATGGTTAAGGATAACCATTAGAAAAATCCTTGATAATTTGGAATTAATTTGTTTATCATTTAATTTTTAAAAAATTTCTTTAATTAATATTCAATTAATGGTTAATTAATTATTAATTAAATTTTAATCAAAATGTATTCTAAATTTTATTTTTCCCTGATTGTAGAACTTATTTGGAGTTGAATGAAGGTAATAATGTATTTTTATAAAATTTTCTTAATTTATTGTGCTTTTTAGAAAATTTAGCTCTTAATTAGGGGTTTATTTTGATTTTTTTATAGCTAATTATTGTGAAATAAATGTTAGATTCCTATGGTGTGTAATGTGTCTAAGTTCAGTTTAAAGTTTCATCCCTATTGGATATGTGTACGAAATCCTATAATTTTTCTAAGTTCACTAGATATAAACCTTAATTATTTTCCCTAGATGCACAAAGGTTCAAATGGGTTTGAAACTTGGTGTGACTAACCCTTACATACATATAAACGAACCATATCAATTTGGTGTCTTAATGCTCTATAGATTTAATGTAGTGAATTATCAAAATTATATATCACATGGTAACCTATAGACTTGGAAATTTCACTACATAAAAGATATGTATCAAATTGGGCCACGAGTATTCAAAGATGCAAGAAACATCCTCAAATACTTTCCCACCATATTTGAATTAAGGTCATGCCTATTTGGAGAGAAATCTATAAAACTCCATAGGTAATTAAAGGAAATTCTCTCTCAAACTATCATGATCATATTCGGGAATTATTTTTAACTCAAAGAACCCATCATACTAATTCCATAGAGCCCTAACCTCCAATGATTAGACAAGAATTAAATTTACTATGAATTTTCATAAATCTAGTTCAAGATATGGCTAGGATTTTGAAAATTCAATTGTGAGCTATGGTGGCATCCCTTGACAAATCAATGAATGTCATGGACATCCCCTAATTCACCTCTGCCAAAATTCAACCCAATATGATAAAAATATTTTAGGAAAATATTATATATTTATAACTCAAATAGTTTTAAAATTTACATTAAATTCTGATGAAATTATTTTTATAAAATAAAGTTATTCATTTTGAATCCATATAGTCCAAGAACTCCAAAAATGGTTAAGGTATAAATTTTTTAGAAAATTTTGAAGTTCTTGTGTGTTTTTTGGATTTAATTAATACAATTAATTCAAAATACCAAATAGTGGCCAATCATTGGCGATGGTGCATGAGATTTCCAATTGTTGATTGGAAGCAGTCATCCATGTGGCAGCCATTCATTTGCCCTAACATTTCACTTAAACACATTGGCCATAGATCCCTACCTTTGATCCTGCATGATTGTGAATCATTGGTTAGGATCTAGTTAGATCACATTCATTGCATTCCATTGCCTATTGTGTTAGATCATCCACACTATGTAGCCAAATCAAGGTCATCCATAAGATTTCAAATGAATTAGACGGTTTCAGAATCATCTTCTTTGCATGAATAGTCAAAACCTTAGATTCACAAAAGCTTCTAAACTCAAATGAGTATAAATTTTAGACTGAGGTAAAATGGGATTAGAGCAAGAGTGGGGAGATATTTTTAAGTCCATTCATGCTCTTAATAAAACCCTATTTGAAATCCAAGATAAATTCATAGGGTTTAAGATACACCTCAACATAAATGGTCTCATAGTGTGTTTGAGGGTTTATTTTATTCATTGAAAGATGCTTTATGACTTTTTTGAAGTCTACAAGCTTGAAAGATGTCTGGATGAGAAGCTTGATTGATTAAAATGGAAAACTCAAGGATCTCCATCGATCTCACTGTCAACGAACTCCAAACATCAAGGAATCAATATGGAAATAAAAAGAGAGCTACAAGATGACAAAATAAAATCTCAAAAGGACTAGGAGATGGCTTTGTTGATAGTGAAGTTTTAATGAAGTTCTCACGTGTTTTACCATAATCCAGCTACTGGAAAAGCTGTAGATTATTAGATGCATCAGGGTGGTTGCCCGGATGCTTGAGAGCTACTAAGGTCATTAAGCAACAACAGAACCAATTGGACAGAAGGAAAATAATAATAGGTCATTTTCACATGGGGGACCACTAGGGTTATTTATGGTTAGGATGATAATTAGGAAGTTTCTGGACTGCATTTGAACAGCTGGGAGGGTTCGAACTTTGTGGGAAATGAATATATTGGGAGTGTTGACTAAATTAGCCTATATGAGCATTTAGTTGACTATTTGACTAGTCAACTAGTCAAGCCTTACTGATGTGGAGTATAGGGGAGGTTAGCTTGCTATTAGGATCAATATCAAAAGGTTTGAGGGTGTGGGCTTGATGTTTGAACAAATAAGTAATGGTATGGTAGAGTTTGACTACCCTTGGTGGTTTGATCAAGTCAAACTAGCCATGATTGGACTCATGGTGAGTTTGGTAGTGTTTAAACCATGCAAGAATGAAGCCTTGTAGGTTTAGATGCCATGAATGAATGGTATGATATGGATTAACCAAACATGGCTCTGATTTGAATAAACCCAAGATAAGTTCACTAAGTCAATAGTTGACTTAGCTAGGGTGACCAGTTAGGTCTAATTCACTAGTAGTGATGGTCAAAAGATTTTGATGAAGATCAAAGTTCATTTAGAGCTCAATTGATATTAACTAGGGTTGATGATCAATTGATCTTGCTTGGGCTAGCTCAACTGGGCCAGAGGGGTTAGTTGATGACTGAAGAATCCACTAATGGGTAGTCTACTATATGAAGCTCCTAGTGAAGTGGTTTGGGTCATGACTGAGGTCAAGGAGTTAGTGCACTGTGCAAGGCAACGCACTGTGCATGGTAGTGCACTGAACTATATGATTATAATACAGAACTGTGACTGTCCAGGTGATTGTAGTTTAGTGAATGTTGACTATACAAGTGATGATTAATCAATGTGATGGGATATTGAGGGTAATTATGAGTCAACTCAATATATGCTGAGGTCAATTGAAGGTTGATTATAGGGTTGATTTGTAGTTCAAAGATTTTAGATTAGGTGATTTTAAATCATGAGTGATTGTAGATCAAGATGATTATGAGTCAATAATTATATATCAGATGGTTAGGTATATGTTGATCAAGTGACTTCAACTAAAAGTGAGATCAACACACGCACCTGTGCTCGATATAGGGGTTCAGATTTTGAATTTTATGAAAGCTATTGAATGTATTTCTTATTTTGGGTGAGTAAATTGAATTAATTGGAAAGTAAATTGGAGTTATCTTAGAGTTAATTTGGGCTAATTTGGTTTGTAATTGAGTCTACATTGGGCTCAATTCAACTAAATCCAAATTGATTTCGTTTCAATTTATTTTGATTGAATTAATTTAATGAATTTGAACCTAAATCAGTGATGATTTGAATCAAATCATGCTCGACATGGCTAAATTAGGCTAATCAAGCACGCTCGAGGGGAAAATGCATGAAAAATGGGGTCAACGAAGTGCGACCATTTAATGAGTTTCATGAAAATATTATTAAAATAGTAAGCTCTCTAAGAAAATATGTGGCTATAGTCAAGATCATTGGACAACTTAATCAACACATTATGAGGATCCAAAAGTGTCACTAAAAATTCATGCAACAGTTTCAAAATGAAATTTATGTTGGATAGAATCTAGTAAAGGATGATGAAAAGTAAATTTTTTGACTAAGGCGTATTCAAAGGAACTTTGCATGCTTGAATTTCCTCCCTAGAAATCTATAGAGCGGTCATACCACAATGGGTAGTGGCTTTTAAATAGAGAAAAATTGGCGAAGCTGAAGAACCTACTAAAGCATCCTTATAGGTCAAGATTGATTTTTACAACCTAAAAAACTAGGATTGGTTCTCTTCAGAGAGCTCTTCACCATGCTATATGATAAAGTGCCCATAGCAAAAAAATACTACAATATGATACAACTAAACATGAAAAGGAAAAACTCAAAATCTCCAAAGAAGTAAGCTAAAATCCAACGCCCAAAAAAATACTAGAAAGAAAGCTAAGAAAACTTCCCTATGAAGAGTTACCATCCAATGGGTGAGATGCAAAGAGAAAACGAAGCAGAAAAGGTTGGATGATGAGGCTAGGGTACAAAATCTTAACAGAGCGAAAAGGGGATGTGATGAGTAATGATAGACTAGTTTTCTTACCACGTGATATAGGATCTATATATATTTTCTAAATCATTAAAAAAAAATCTAATCTTGTTATCCTTTGAAGCCTTTAAAACTTGAGGTTGATCTTTAAATAAAAAATTAAGATATTTTAGAATGATCATGTGGAAAAGTTCTAGAAATAGCTTAACATGTGTGCTTAGATATTTCATTAGAGTCTTTTCTTAACCTATTAAATTCTCAATATTATGAACTCATTAATTAAAATAAAAAACTTTTTTAATTAAGTAATTATTTAATTATATTAATAAACTTATGATAATGCTTTTATTAGATATGAAAGCTTAAATGCTTTTATATTATATTTCAAAGTATGTACTAAACTTTAATTTGCTTGAGACATTTCTTATATATTGAATTGATAGTTTATTGCCCTCTATTGGGGTTAAAGGGTCTTCATTAACTTTGTAGGCATCTACTAAGGCTTCATTTGGGATAGTTTTTTTACTGCTTTATGAAGTAACTTTCGAGCAGAAAAATTTCAAATTCAAAAAAATTTTGTACTAAGAAATTATTTCATAAAGTAATCAGAAAGCTTTCCCAAATAAAGCTTAAGTTAGCATGAAACTGCTAGCTTTTACACTCAGACTGTAATGAGATAAAAAAGTTTGCCTAGGATTTTATTTATGAGTTATTTTATCCTTAAAACTAAGAGCATCTATAATCCCATTAGCAGGCCTTAATTAGGACTCTATAGGTTGTCATTAAATACGTTAGTTGATCTCTGTACTCTACGTGTGACCTAACTCTACTTGCATTGCATACACCAAAACTTTTTTTTTTTTTGGAAACCCGTATAGGGCCTATGCATTAATAATAAAAAAGAAGTTATAAGTCCTTAAAGGGATCAATAACACACTATTGCTCAAAGAGCTACAATAAAAAATAAAAAAACCTAAGTCAATAATTCATGCCTAATTACAAAATGAAATAAAATAAAAAGAAACCTATGAATGGTTGGCAAAAAGCCAGACCCAAAAATAAATATTTCATAGCAGAGATAGACAATATGCTAAAGCTAGAGATCAAGCCGAATAGAATGGAGATACTTCAAAGAGCACAGAGCTAAAAAGGAACTTGAAGGAGACTAGTAATAGAATAGCAAAAGAAAATTCTAGCTAACAATGCCTAGAGAGACATACAAGAGAAAAAAAAAAATAGCTGAAAAATATAAGGGAGAACATTAGGAAAATACACACGGGCTACATGAAGCAAACCAAAGACCTCATATTAAAGGTAACTAATAAAGAAGACAAACCAACATCAAACCAAAAACCCAACAAAAAAACAATAGTGATCCCTGCTCAACCACATCCAATGAAAAATAGACAGCACTAGAGCAGCAGCTTTGACCAAGAATAATAGCCCCAGAACCAAGGAAGAAGAACACCCAAGCACAGAGAAACAGGCCTAGCTCCCCAAGCTAAAAGGGAGCCAAAACCTAAAGACCAAATTGGTAGGAAACTAGAGAAGAAAGGAAAATAGCTAAAGGAGAAAACCTATCAAAAATAACATCAGGCTACACTCAACCCACATTGAAGAACCAAAAACTTCCAACCACCAACCAAAAGACTGGAGCACAACTAAAGAATTAGCCTAAGAAACCACAACCATATAGCTACCAAAACAACCGAACAATAGTTGCAAAGAAAAACATTAGGAATAGGAAACATAACACAACCAGAATTGCCAAAAACTCAAATAGGAAATGCTATATTACTTTTTTGTCAAATAAGGAATTCGCAAATTATCCAAATGCACCATACCCTTTAAATCATGAATTCCGTTAAAATTCATAAAAAATTTTAACGGCAATTAAATTACTACCCTTTTTAGCTAATCAATCTGCACAAATATTGTCATCTTTATCAATGTGGGTAACCGAAAAATCCATCTTAGCAAGAATGAACATGAAATTCCTGAAAAGATAAAAAAGATCATCATTGTTACAACTTTTGGAATTGATAAGATATACCAAAAGAGAGTAATCCATTTCAATCCAAATTTTAGAAATGTGATGCTGCATAAAGAAATTGAGACCAACAAGTAGAGTCGTAGCCTCAACAACAATCACCTTACAAAAATGAAGGCAAGAAGGAAAAGCAAAACTTAGGTTACCTAGGTAATCTCCAACAATGCTAGCACAACTAGCTTTGTATTAGAGAACGAACCATCCACATTTAATTTATGAAAACTTACAGAGGGCTTCTTTTAAAAAAGCTTAGAAAAGGCACATCTAGTATGATTAAAAAACACAGCATTAAAAAAATGAATCCCAAGACTTGTTACCCTTAAAATGCTTTGGAAGAAGAAAATTAGCAGCAACCATTTGATGAATTTTAAGCTTAAGCCTAATAATAATCCTATCAGAGTTAATCTTGATATCGTAATGTTTGATGTTATTTCTCTCCATCCAAAGAAGCCAATATACAATCATAGGAACCATAGTAATAATATGACCCAAAGATTTATGATGAAACTAGTGAGCAAGATGGAACAAACAAGAATAATTAATATAATTCATATGAATCTGTAAAGCCTTATCCATAAAATACCACATATTGATGGAAATAGGACCATCCAAAAAAAAAAAACATGTCGAAAAGTCTCCATGTAGTTACAGTAATGGAATTTAGAACAATCTAAATGCATTTTTTCATAAGCATATCATCCACTGGAACCAACCCATTTATAATTCTTCAAAAGAAAATAGAGATGGAAGTAAGGGATAACAACAGTCCAAATTTTTTTATGAACAGAATTGCTAGCAGATTTATCCTAAAAAATTCCAAACCTCTTTATTGTTGAATTCATCATCAACAAAAAAAAAAGAAAATAATCTTGTCTTTCACACAATTATTGATGGGAATATCACTAATAGTGTCAGCCATAGTTTGAGAAATGTTATCTGATAGAAGATTAATGACCAAACCCATTAGAGATAAAATCAGCAACTTTAGTTAAAGCTAAAGAATGGGTATTAATAATAGATTCAATAGAACCATTCCCCATCTAGTTTGTTTGCCAAAAAAAAAAAAAGTCATAACCAAATGCCCCATTGAGCCTTACAAAGCCTTGACCACCAAGGGGATTGATCCTTTTTAAAATAACATACAGAAGAATGGTCATTATTGCAATATTTAGCATTAATAAAGTTCGCAGTAATGAATTATTCATGTAATACATCCAACAAAGTTTTATAGAAAAAAATTCTCCATATCAATGGAAGACTTGTAACCAATACCATCCTCCTCGAAAGGACTAGTACGAAAATCCCAAGCTCTCTAATGTTTTTTTTTTAATCTTTGGTTAAGCCCCAAAAAAACCTATTAAAATCTTAACCAATCTATTACAAACATACAAAAAAGGATCAATGGTTTGAAAAGATAAATTGGTATCAAAAATAAGGCACTTTTAATCAAAATCAGCCAAGCACAAATAAACAAAAGCTTAAATTCCCAAGAAATAAGATTGTCTTGAATATTTTGAAATTTTTTATCAAATAGAAATGATTTTTTTCTATTTTTAAAAAGAGGAGTGCCCAAATAATGAATAGGTAATGATTAATTAATGAAACCAGTTAAATGTGAGATGCTATTAATTTTTTTGTTTCAGGCATATCTTTATTAGGAAAAAATGAGCACATTTTGATATTAAAGCAAAGACCACTTTCTTTTCCAAAATCAATAAGAAAATTAAAGATCTTCTTCACATACTTGAGAGAGCCATTACCTAAGATAATCATGTCATCAGTAAAGCATAAATGAAAATTTTTATGCCACCAGTGTGGAAAAATTCCAGACCTTTATATTTCATAAAAAGAATATTGAGGCCACTAGAAAGATACTCAGGCACAATAATATAAAGAGTAGGGGATAAAGGATCACTTTGTCTGACCCCTAGAGCAGCTTTAAAGAAGCCATGGGCATTCCCATTTATAATAACAAAGTACCAAACATTCTCCATAATATTACATTTCAAAGAAATAGCATTATCATTAAAACCAGAAAGCTTTAAAATCTTGTAAATAAAAGTCCCATTTATATTATTATATGCTTTAGAAATATCCAGCTTTAATACTACATTCTGACCAGCTACTTTATAATTAATATGATGAATCAACTTTTGATGAAGCAACACATTTTTAGAAATACTTCTCCCTTAACTAAACCAATTTTATTACTAGAGATAATATTTTGAAGAATATAAGCCATTCTGGAAACATGAATTTTTAAGATAATTTTAATTAAAATAGTACACAAACTAATGGGTCTATAGTCATTCAAACCTTCCGGATTATCCCCATTAGGAAAAAGGAGCAAGGAAGTACTAGGAAAAAAGTTAAGGAGAGTCTAACCTTTCAAAAAAAACCCTAACAACCTTGCATAAATCATTTTTAATGATATTCCAATATTTCTGATAAAAAGAAATGGTAAAGCCTTCAGGCCTAGCAGCCGAATCCTTTTTCATCTCCATAAGGATATTATGAATTTCATTCTCATCAGGGCATTTAGAAATTCTATCATTCTCATCATCCAGAATAAGGAAGGAATAGAAGCAGGATTCGATACTCATCGACCTTCTTAGCAATACCAAGTAAGTTTTTAAAATGAGAAATAATAGACGTACCAGGAACCATAATCTAATTTACCTTTTTTTTTTTTAAACGTGCAATTTGCATTAATAAAATAACCTAATACAAACAAAGAGAAAGAAGAAATTCTTCCACATTCCTCCGTTAACAATGAAATAAAAGAAGGAGAAATATTATTACAACTAATATCATCCAAAAATAAATCCAAAAAAATAGCAAAATTAGCACTCAAATTGGCTAATTTATTACAATCCCTACTAGTAAAATGAAATAAAGCTTGCTAAAATTCCTTTAAAAAAGATAAAT
This sequence comes from Dendrobium chrysotoxum, assembly GCA_019925795.1. NCBI lineage: Eukaryota > Viridiplantae > Streptophyta > Magnoliopsida > Asparagales > Orchidaceae > Dendrobium > Dendrobium chrysotoxum. The sequence continues at coordinate 38,658,066 of CM034313.1, read as the reverse complement.
CTTCCTTCCACATATTATTAATTGCCACTATGCCTTTTCCAACAGAACCTTGAAGAATCTTGTTAATGTTAGAATTATCGCTTTCAATAATAACTCCTTTAGCTTCATACATCCACTTTTGCATCACTTTCTTCAATGAAGTAATCACCAATAGTTCCAACTACACAATGTCCCAATGTATGCAAGAAAATCCAAATGCTAACTAGAATTTTCCTTTATAATCACTAACAATACCACCAATTCCTATTTTGTTTGATCTCAATAAAGCAGCATCAATGTTCATTTTAATCCATCTGGGAGGAGGAGGATGCCAAAAGTTCTTAAACAGCAATAAATGGTGATTAACAACCCAGTAGTCCCAAATGGAATTAATGTGCGAAAAAATAGCTTAACTAATATGATTAACAGTTATACACGAAGTGGAATCTTCAACACCTCCATGTTTAACTTGATTCCTTCTTTCCAAGATAAGTAAACACCTGTACTGTACATATTTGCAACCAAATAATTGACTTTTTCCATTCTTTCCAAAGACTTACAGCAATCATCAAGAGAGATAAAAACTGGAATATTAAATCCCAAAGATTTAAACTTATCCAAAACCTAAATAAGCTTCCTACATTTGACTGCTACATGCTCCATAGTTTCCAATGAGTGGAAACCTCTTGGACATAAATTATTATCACATAATCTTTTATACATATAAAAATAATTAGTAGGAATGGCACCTTTTAATAATCTCCACCAGAAGAGTTCCACTTTCAGTTTCAACTTAATTTTCTTCATCAAATTCCATGAGTTGTCCTCAACGTCATCTTCCAAAGAGGCTTGAAAAGCCAACGTAGCTACAGATTTGCTAGATAACTTTAATTTGATTTCCATATGATCTGATGATAAATAAAGAGAAATTTCAATCTACCGAATAAGCTTAACATATTCATCACCAAAAATTTTCTTCAGCTCTATACTATCCCACTGACCATCCGAAATAAGATTATCCAATATGATATCTGCATCTTCAAATTCAGCAACAAAAAGTAGGCCATTGATCAATCCTTCTATCAAGAATCCCTAAATTTTTTAATATTTTAATAGATACACCTCTAGCAATTTTCCACCTAATAATTGGTTCCAAAAACTTTGCACCATGCATAAGAATTTTCTATGTAGCAGAGCACCCTTTCTTCATATCAGAATTCCACATATCTTTCCCATATTTTGCAATAAAGTTTTTACTGAGCAGAGAACATGGATTATCAATAAAATTCCACACCAATCTTACATGTAAAGGACTGATTGAAGAGACAGCTAAATGAATTTCATAACCTCCTCTGTTCCTATCTTTACAAATAACCTCCTATGATACATAATGCATAGCTTATTTTCCTTTTTGTTTATGCCAAATAAAAGTTCTGCACAATTTGTCAACTCCTTCAGAAATCTAATTGGGATGAACAAATGAGTACATAGAAACATAGGAAGAGACCCAAAAGATGACTTCATAAGTACAAATCTGCCAGCCAAAGAAATAAATTTGTTTCCCCACATTCTTATTTTGGATTCAAAATTAAAATTTTGGAATGACTTAGAAGAATTAATACAAAAGATACCTCTTGAAGAAAGAGTTTTTATTGGAGGAGATTTAAATGGACATGTTGGTAGAGAGGTAGATGATTTTAAAAGCATTCATGGTGGCCATGGGTTTGGAACGACAAATGAAGGTGGTAAGTCTATATTAGATTTTTGTTTAGCTTATGATTTTTTAATTGCTAATACATTATTTAAGAAAAGGAATGAGCATCTCATTCCTTATAAAAATGGATATAGTACAACTCAGATTGATTATTTCCTTATAAGGAAATTAGATCGTTTAGATTGCAAAGATTGTAAAGTTATTCCGAGTGAAAACTTATGTACCCAACATCGTTTATTAGTTTTGGACTTGAAGATAATGGGGAAGAAATTAAAAAATAAAGTAAAACATTTTCCTAGGATTAGATGGGGGCATTTAAAGAATATTAACAAAAATATTTTTGAGAGTAAGATTTTAGATCTTAAAATTTTGTTTGTGCATGAGGATGCTAATGTTATGTGGGAAAAAGTGGCTAGTAATATTAAGAATATTGCAAAAGATGTGCTTGGAGTTTCAAAGGAAAAAGCTCCTAATAGTAAAAATAGTTGGTGGTGGAATCCAAATGTGCAAGAAAAGATTAAAAATAAGAAGATTTGTTATAAAAATTAGTTTAATTGTAAAAATTCTGATAATTGGAAATTATATAAAGAGGCACGTAAGGAATCTAAGAAAGCAATATGTGATGCAAAGAGTTTAGCTTTTAGTGATTTATATAATAGATTAGATACTAAGGAGGGAGAAAGATATATGTATAAGCTAGCCAAACAAAGAGATAGGAGTAGTAAGGATTTAGTTCAAGTGAAGTGTATTAAGGATGAAGATCAAAAAGTACTTTTTTTAGAAGATGATATTCAACAAAGGTGGATGAGATATTTTGCTAAACTTTTTAATGAAGAATGTGAAAATAAAATTGACTGTAGTGACCTTAGCACCTTAAATGAAAATAAAGATTTCTGTTTTTATCGGCGTATTAGTAAAACCAAAGTTAGAGAGGCTTTAAAGAAAATGAAGGGTGGAAAAGCTGTTGGACCTGATGATATTCCAATAGAGGTGTGGAAATGCTTAGGAGATGAAGGAATTTCTTGGCTTACTAAACTTTTTAATACTGTTTTGAAGACTAAAAAGATGCCAGATGAGTGGAGAATGAGTGTGTTAATCCCTATTTTTAAGAATAAAGGTGATGCACAAGATTGTGCGAATTATAGAGGAATTAAGTTAATGTGTCATACTTTAAAACTATGGGAACGAGTTATGGAGCATAGGTTGCGGCGTGATACTAATGTTTCTCAAAATCAATTTGGATTTATGCCGGGTAGGTCTACTATGGAAGCCATACATTTATTAAGAGGTTTGATGGAGAAATATAGAGAGAATAAGGAGGATTTACATATGATATTTATTGATTTAGAAAAAGCATATGATAAAGTTCCAAGAGAAGTGCTATGGAGAGTTCTTGAAAAGAAAGAAGTTAATAACACTTATATTCAAATCATTAAAGATATGTATGCAGGAGCTATTACTTGTGTTCAAACACAAGGTGGTTTGACCAAGTATTTTCCTATTTCGGTTGGATTACACCAAGGATCAGCCTTAAGCCCATATCTTTTTGCTTTAGTCATCGATGTTCTCACTAGACATTTGCAAGAGGATGTACCTTGGTGTATGCTTTTTGCGGATGATATTCTTCTTGTTGATAAGACTAGAGAGGGAGTTGAAGGTAAACTAGAATTGTGGAGGTCAACCTTAGAGTCTAAAGGTTTTCGCTTGAGTAGGTCTAAAACGAAATATATGGAGTGTAATTTTAGTAATAATAGACCTAGTGAGGGCATTGTGACTTTGGCCGATCAAGTCATTAATAAGAGTACACGTTTTAGATATCTTGGATCTATTGTTCAGAGTGATGGTGATATAGATGGGGATATTATCAGCAGAATCCAAGTTGGATGGTTAAAGTGGAGGAATGCATCGGGCTTATTGTGTGATAGAAAAGTACCCCTCAAACTTAAGGGAAAATTCTATAAGATGGTGGTGAGACCTGCAATGCTTTATGGTGCTGAATGTTGGCCATTAAAAGAGAAGCATAATTCTAAGTTAAGTGTTGCAGAGATGAGGATGCTCAGGTGGATGAGTGGCTTTACCCTTAGAGATAGGATACGAAATGAGCATATTCGCGAAAAGGTTGGAGTAGCTCCAGTGGAAGATAAGATTAGAGAGAGTCGCCTTAGATGGTTTGGTCACGTAAAACGGCGGCCTCCCGATGACCCGGTTAGGAAAGTAGAGGTCTTAGATTTGACTTATGTTAAGAAAGGTAGAGGTAGACCTAAAAAGACTTGGTTAGAAAATATTAGAAATGATCTTTCTTTATTAGATTTAAACGAGAATTTGACTTTTAATAGGACACAATGGAGAAAAAGGATTCATGTAGCCGACCCCACGTAGTGGGATAAAGGCTTGATGTTGTTGTTGTTGTTGTATTCTTATTTTATTCAATGCCTTTTCCAATAAAATTTGAAAATCTGCCATAGTTAACCTTATTAGAGCAATCTTAACACTAAGATAACTAAAATATTTTACACACTTGAATCTCAACATCCAAGAATGGAATTTTTTTCTTCTTCTTTATAGCCTTACTAAACAGAATAATGGATTTATCCAAATTTAGCTTTTGCACAGACCAACCATATAATGTTTTATAATTTTCTTCACCATGTTTACACATCTTTTCATGGCTTCAGAGATTAATAAAATGTAGTCTGCATATAACAAATGAGAGATCCTATGCGCTTGAGGAGTAATTTTTATTCCAAGTCTACCACCTCTTTGATTGAATGCATTTGAAAGTAATTGAAAGCACAAGATAAATAAATAAGGAGATAAAGGACATCCTTGTCTAAATCTACTCCTTGCTTCAATCCAATTAGAATTAGTACTATTAACCATAACAGAGAACCTTGGATTTGTCACACACTCCATTATAAGATTCAATTTTTTTTTTGGAAATATGAGATACCCAAAAACTTGATTTAAGGTAGGCCAAGACATGCTATCATATGCTTATTCCATATCAATTTTAACAGCTAAGAAACCTTCTTTAGATTTAGAAAATCTGAATTTATGAGACAATTCCTGAGCATGTAAAATATGATCTGACAAAGAATGGCCTTTAACAAATGCTGCTTAATCTTCAGTTATAATCTTAGGAAGAATAACTAACATCCTGTTTAATAACATTTTAGCCACAATCTTGTATATAGTCATACAAAGGCTAATGAGCCTCTAATTAGAAGGAATTAAAGGATTTTAAACATTAGGAATAAGGAAAATAGGACTATCTTTCTATTCTTTCCACATTTTCCCCATAGAGAAAAAATTATTGGTAGCCTTCCAAACATCTTCCTTAATAATGCTCCAATAAGCTTTAAAAATGAATAAGTGATACCATCACTTCCTGGTGATTTGATTTTTTCCAAATTCTTAATCATTTGGACTAGTTCCTCCGTCAAAAAATCAGCTTCAAATAAACATATATCATCATCATCAAGCACATTCAATGGAGAAAGCCATCAATGATGGATACTGTCTCTATTCCTCCCTTTATCTTTGAAGAAATTAAATAAAACTCCTTCAATCTCCTCTTGAATTTCAACCACTATACCATTAAAATCTTTAATATGGATGATCCAATTTCCATTCCTCCTCGTGCTGGAAAATGTATGAAAAAACATGGAATTAGTATCTCCCTCCTCCATCTATTTCACTTTAGCCCTTTATCTCTGCCACGTGTTAAAACGGGCTAACATAGAATTCAACTCATTCACTTTTACTCTAAGTAAGAACAATTTATCTTTTGATAAACCATTACAAGAAGATTCCTCCATTCATAATTTCAAAATATCATTTTTAAGCCATTCCTTCAACTTCAAAAGATCATTGAGTTTTGATCTACTCCAAAAAAAAATAAAGCTTTCAAAGGCCTCTTATGTTATAAATTAAGAATTTGAGCATCATCACCAACAGCCTTTTTCTTCCAAGATCTCATAACAATAGTAGAAGAAGCATGAAAAGAAGCCCATACATCTTCAAATCTGATTATATTCCTCTGGTGGAATTCAGAATGCATAATATCTAACACAATTGGACAGTGATCTGAAGCAACTCTTGGAAAATGCTACCAAAGGGCAAATTGAACTTTAGTATTAGCAATGGAGTTTAGCAATCATCTATCCAATCTCTCCATAATACGAGCTCCCCCCTCCTTATAATTACACCAAGTGAACTTTGGACCCACAAAACCAACATCATGATAATCATTATGAGACAAGAAAAACTTCAATTCCTGAGGACCTTGAAAAAAAATAAACTTTTTTCCTCCTCTCTTTCCCTCATTCGATAGTAAACAATTGAAATCACCTCCTACCACTGATGGAATATCTTTAGTAGAATATACATCAAGTTTATTCCACAGATTCATTCTATTATAAATATCATGGATCCCATATACAGTAGTATCAACAAATTTCCTTTATTAAAAATATTAATCTCACCAACAACAAACAAAGAATCAGCTTTAATCAATGAAAAAGATGCAATATTTGTTCTCCGAACAACCAAAAAACCACTTGACAACCCATCAGAATTAAACATATAGAAATCCCAATCCACACCAATGAATTTAGTACACTCCACTCTACTGAAAGAGGATAATTTTGTTGCCACAAATCCTACAAAAAACACATCAAACTCCTTCACAAATTCTTTTAATTAATGAGAAGCCTCCTTTTTTTTTTCGGCCCCTCTATAATTCCAAAATGTTATTGACGACATGAATAAGTAGAAGGAAAAAATCACCACTCCTTCCTTTATTCAGAAAATAAATTTTTCTATTTCGAGGGAGGATCTTTACGGGACCTAAAGCCTTCAGCTCATTACTCAATCTTTGTTTACCAATTTCAGAACTTGCAATAGAATTTGTAATAACCATACTATCACAAGAAGGATTTATAAAATTATTCACAATAATAGGAGAGGCTTAAGATATTAATCCCATAATAAAATTATATTTTAGAGGTTCCTCAACGCCCTCTAACGCATCCATAATTCCATTTAGTGCATCAAGCTTATTATCAGTAATAGGAATTAAAGATGTAATAGGGTTAATATTTAGACCCGATTCCATATTCAAGGAAGCCTAAAGCTGATAATCAAATTTTAGCTTGGAATTTTTCAGAGATTCATCAGTAACCGCATCTTCAACTTCCTCTACCAAATCTGATTGATGGTTCATAAGATTTTCATTTAACATATCAGATTTGATCAGAGTAACATTCTCAGAATCAGTCTTCATAATAGAATCTTCACTAGTAGTCTTCCTAGAAAACACCGAACCAGAATTCTGCAACTTTTTTGAATTAACTTCTCCACCTACTGACTTTTTATACCTAATATCAGAAGAAAATTTTTTCTGAACTTTACCTCTAAAAGGTTTAAATGATGACCCCTTGAAATTATTCTTTTTATGATTAAAGAGGACCCATGGACCATACTTTCAATTCTCATCACCATCCACTTGAATTTCATCTTCAGAAATAGATTTTCTAGGTTGAACATGTTCTACTTCAGCACCCAAACTTTTATCTTTTGAATAATTTACCCAACATACATCATCCTTATGCCCAATTCTACCACAATTGAAGCAAAACGTAGATAATTTTTCATATTCAAATTTTTGAAAGAATTTCCCTGAAGCCTTCAACCCAAGTTCCTAATGAAAGTTGTTTATCCAACTAAATCCACACACAAATTCTGGCATATTCTCTTCTCGCCTACTGGAACATGTTACCATCAATCATCAAACATAACACCCACTTTTGCTACTATTCTAGTGACATTAATTTCATCCCAATAATACAATGGGAGATGAGGCATTCTAATCCAAATAAGAGAAGACAACCACTTCAAAGATCCTGGTGGAAAATTAGGCGACCACTTATCAATCCCAATAATATGGCCATATATGAAACAAGGTCCCCTAGCCATTACAGATTCCATAGCTTAAGATGATTGAAAAGAATAAAGGATCCATTCAAGACCAAGCATAGTTATATAAAACTAACCAAATTGAGCCCACTGCTTTCTTAATTCATGACGAATAAAATTGACAAAAATACTCTTTCCAAACACTTTAATTACCAAAGCTTTTTCTGGCTTCTGAGTATTTGCCAATTTACTTTCTACATGAAGTTTAATTGTTTTACAAGCATTTGTATCCAAGGAATCAATAACAGATGCTAAAATTCTGATATGAGAATGTTTAATCAACAATCGATCAAAATTAATATTTTCCTTTGAACCAAAAGCAAGAATATTGCTTACAACATTATTAAACTTTGTTCCAGAAGAACCATTCTTCTCCATATCACAATTGCCCAAATATTTATCATTTTCTTTGGCATTTCTATGATCACCGAAAGTGACCCTTCCAAAAATAATAGAATCAAGAGCATTTGAATTTAGTCCATCCGCTTTATCACCCAAATCAACCTAGTTATTAACTCCATTTGAATGTTTAAATTCCCAAATGTATTCACAAAAATTTTCAACTCCGATGAAGAGGCTTCTACAACATTCGTTCCCATTGTACCTCAATTGATCTTTTTTAAAACATCAAAAGAGAGAGGGCTTTTAATGTTATCCTCAATTAGGACATTTTTTCCTTTACCACTCACCAGCAAAACCTTTTTCACAGACAAATCTAATACATCCTTTATAACTAAAGGACCTTCTTGAAAAAATCCTTTATGATTTCTATGAAACGAGGTTGTAGACGAACCTCCTCCACAACAATCTTCATTCAATACACCTAAAATTTTAGAAACCTCATGACAATTAGGCTTCTTTAGAATGGTGGTAGTGCATAGTCGAAATCCTCCTCCGCTCATAACTGCCAACTCGAGAAAAAAGCAGAAATAAAATTTTTTAAAAAAGGACTTTCTCTCTCTAGAGAATAGAACTTTCTCTCTCTAGAAAACAATTATCTAATTTTACTTTATGAATAATAAACTTAGCTTTTATTATTTGCCCAAACATGAAAATATTTATTGTTTCTATCACCTTTAGATATAAACTGAGAATTAGCTTTCTATTGCCAATACTCCTCTTCTCTACAATACATATTAGAAAGATAATTCTTAGCTTTGATTAAAAAAGACTTGTTCTCTTCAGAATTATTAGTCATAAAGATGTTCTCCAAATGAATGACACCCTCCTCTACTTTTTCTTATTTTGTCAAAGATATTCCCAAAAAACATTCTTGTTCCTTCATCTAATAGCTTGTTTGAGATGCTTAAGTTTAATAAAAAAAAATAATGTCATTAGAACCATCATAATGGGGGTCATCCAGTTAGACCACAAATGAATTAAAATCCTAAGCTTGAAGCCACAAGATTTGGAACATAAAAGGACAAAACCCCATATCATTCATATTCTTAATACAAAAAAGGAGAGGAGCATGATAAGAGTTAGTTCAACTAAGATGTTCAGCAAAAGTGTTATGAAAAGTAGAAACCTAATCAAAATTAAAGGGAACTCTATCCAATCTATGACACACTCTATTCTTAGACCAAGTGAAATTGGCACCAAAGAAATCAATATTCATAAGCCCACAATCCAAAATTATAAAAATCTTCCATAGCAGAAAAATTAGGAAGGGCCCCCAAATTCCTTTAGTAGCTTTAGCAATGATATTAAACTCCCCACCCACCAAATAAGGACCATTAAAAGAAGAAGTAAAATCTTGTAAATGATTCCATAAATGAACCCTACCAATTTTAGAGCATTTGGCATAGCAAATGGAACCCATAATAGAAATATTATTAAAGATCATGTTGCAGTGAACAACTTGATCAAAATCAACGATAATAGAACAATTAATCTTATCATTTCAAAAAAGCCAAATTTTACCATTCATATTGGCATAAGAATGCTGAAAACCCAATTATTTTTAGCAAAATTAAAGTTTAGAGACATTAATAAAAGATTCAATAATGGCCAAAAAATTAATTTTATGCAACATACATAAAAAGATGAATGTGAGAACGAGTTATAAGATTATTCCAAATAAGAGAACTAATCATAAAAATCATTATTATTACAAGCATTAGATCTAGTAACCCTAGAGTTAGAGGCTAAAATCACAATCATTTTCTTTTCATCTTTCTCTTATTTTTTCTTTACTAGAAGGTAATTTGAAATCCTCCATAGAACCATGCCTAGCATAATGTTTATCATTTTTAATCAATATATTATTTACTTCAAAATTAGAATGAAGTTCTCCTTCTTCCTAATTAGAATTTTATCTATCAGATTAGACATCATCCTCAGAAGAACCAATAATATCATCAGTGGTAGCCTTAACTAACTTCCTAACATTAATATTAGATTTGTCAATATTAGTCGGATGTCAAAGTTGGTGGGAAGAAAGTAGAGAAATGGTGTTAATAATAGATGCATTAACTTCCTTCCACTACCTTCAAGAACCTTATTACACTTATATTTCTCATCATTATTGTTACCAATCAATTTAGTACGAATAACAACAACAAGATATAATTTCTTAACATTTTCATTCAAAATAGATTTCCCATTAGACTGAATCTTGTCAGAAATAATGTGAGTGTTAGGATGAACTCCTTGTTCAACATTTTCAATGGCTATTAAAAGAGAGTCATGACCAACATCAACATCTTTTAGCAAATAAACTTCATTATTAATAGCATTCACACTATAATTTTGATAACTATAAATAATGTATTAATTCATGTGTTATAGTTTCAATAAAAATATATTATTTTAGTTATTTATGTAGGAGAAATACAAGAAAAGGCACAAAATTCTAAGTATTATCCAGTGCCACAGCGTAAGAAAAATCAACACCGCAGTGCCATCAAAGGCATCATTTGAGTGTAAAAATGTTCAGTTTTGCAGTGTCATGTTCACTGCCTCCATGCGCCACAGCATCACAATCTATCATGTCTTAGTGCCAAAATTGCCACTCTGCCATCATAGCTTCATAAGTCAGCAACATGGCGGAGTAGTAGTTGTAGCTTCCAAAGGACATAATATGTTAGCAAAATAATGTGACTATTCACTAAGTAACTGATCGACATTAGCAAGCACCATGTAAGAGCTAAAATAGTAGTGCAACGACATTAGTTCATTTTTAAGGCACAGCGGCACCGATCTTTCTACCGCAATGCCAGTTGCCTACTTTGTGTTTTCCTATAAATAGTCATTATGTTTTGTTTGTAGGAATGTTTAGTCACTTGTATAATATTAATACTTTTCAAAGTACTTCTTCAGATTAGAGTCAAATCTAAGAGAGACTAGGGAAGTAGTAGATATAATCATTAGAGTGTTTAGTCAGTGTTTGTTCAAGAAACTCTGTATGGTAAAAAAGGAGTGTAAAAGATATACATTGATCCATCCTAGTGATATCATTCTTCAATGATTTCAATAAAATTGAGTTTGCTTATCTTTTCTCCCTTGTACGACTAATTCATTAATTCTGGATTAATGATGTTGATAACATATTAAGTACTAATGAAAATTCCTGTGCTCTAAAGTTAAATGATTTTCTCAATATTATCTGTAGACCTCCAAAAAGATGTTACGAGTGGGGGTCAAAATGCAAAGGGTACGATCGCACCATCCCATAGAACAAAATGCTCATAGACCTTTATTCTCTATGTAAGTAGGTGAATGGGAGAGTAGATGGGATCATACATATGATTAACTATAGAGAATAGTGACTTTCACCTACACACCTCGATGGGTAATAATATATATGACCTAATAATCACAAGATTTCCTCCATTTAATACATTAGTTCAAATGAGGTTTATTTGATGTGGGTGTCAATTTCCCATAGGCATAAGCCCCCATGGTTAATTACTCAGCCGATCTAAAGAGGGGAAATTAAAAGGGGAGTCATCTCATACCAAACTTGCATGAGAGAAAGAAGGAAGTGGTGACATTAGTGTGATGTGGATGGGTGCAATTTATAGCCTCCAAAGAGTGGAGACCTTGAGGGGACTTATAACTTATACCCCACTAAGGATCTAAGTTGCCCAGACCTGAATTTACCACCCTGCTTAGAAAGGGGTACCAGCTAAGCTCCACCTAGCATATCACATATATGAAGTTCGGTCATATGAAAATGCAATAGTAGTGGGAGTCGTAGAAAGGGAAATAGGCATCAAGCCCAACCATGAATGGTACTATGCTATACAAAGTGAACTATCCCCTTATGTTATAAAAGAGAATCTATATGTTTTGACTCAAGGCTATTCATGTATGGGTAGGGCCAATCAAAACTGGCCAATAGTCACTGTGAAGTGAACAAGGCTTGAAATATTAATCATAATTTTAAAAATTAACCCACAAGGGGTTATGTATCATTTTTATTTTCAAAAATTAGTTTATTTTAAATCCTATATTCACTTTTATCTTATTTAAGAAAATTTTAACTTTTGTAGAAAACTTAACATCCTAAAGAGCCTAATGAGGACTCCGTCCGAGCCACCCCCAAGCAAAGCAAAGTAAGAAACCTATAAATAGCATGCAATTCTAATGTACAATCAAAATAAATACATCAATCAATACACAACAAAGTAATATATAATGGCAATGAATACAACATGGTTCTACAATTACCCCACGAAAATAAAAAACGGTAGCTGAGCTCTACCACATATACAACTCAGCCTGGATCTATACATCACATAATAGTAGAGAAGCCAATTCCCATAGTAAACAGATTAACCATCCCACAAAACATAACATCCAATCTCAAAACCTGAGCACTTCCCTTCAATTCCAACTCCATTGAAAGACTTAATAGGATACAACAAACACATTCCAAGCCCAAAAAATTTACCACAACTTTCCAGACTCTTGGGAATTCTTTTCCAGTTGAATATTCCAATACAAAAACAAGATAAAGAGCTACAACCCTCACACTAATCGAAGGAAAAAAATCTTCAATATCAGAATTCAAATAAACTATTTTCACCCTTCGAAAAGTTGTAGAAACACTAATCACATAAATTTGTAAAGGGTTTAAGAATAAGAACTACTTCTAATATCTATTGCCATCATAGACGCTCCACAAGAGCTCCATGTTAGGTAACCAAAACTTCCACTTAGCTGATAAACCATGCGTAATGCTATGCAACAGCTGTCAAACTGACATCCTAGACAAAACACCTTGGCCATTACAATCAACAGGAAGAAAAAAATAACAGGCAGCCAAAAAGCTGCACTGACGATGGCATTCGGAAATGAAACCACACTTAACATAATCTCCAATACCTCAAAACTCTATGAAAGGTTTATTACACCTATAACTTCATCAATCTTTTGTTCACTCTTGAACTTCTCAAATTGCTCGATAAATTAGATTCAATTTCAACCAAGAAAATAATAAAATTTCCACCCAAATAATTACTGAAAAGTTGAAAACAGTTAAGAAAACCACTCCAATATCCACCAAAACCAACCAGGACAAAGAAAACCTATATCTAAAAACACTTCCAATAAGCACAATAATAAGGTGTGATCCTTACTTGAAGAATCACAAATTGTAACTGAAAACAAAGGATCAATGAAACCTTCACCACATAATCAACCGAACTGCATCTAACAAACCAAAAACCATCCACAAAATTCTTGAACAATAAGAGATTCTTTATCAAGAACTTCTCATTTCCAAACCACATTGCAAGAAAACAATCAACTAAGAACCACTCCAAGAACTCCTTTCTACACATAATCAAAAGTGTAAAATCCGAATAAGCTTTACCACAGAACCCTCTATTGGCCACACTGGGTCGATGGACGATCACCACTAAAATGGCGGTCCACGCAGATCGCACCTCTTCACTCAGATCGCTTGGCACAGATCGTAATGCTCCGCTCATTATTCATAATTCTCCATCATTCACCATCGTGCTCTATATATATATATATATAAATATATTATTATTTTCATTATCATTATTATTATTATTATTATTATTATTATTATTATTATTATTATTATTATTATTATTATTATTATTATTATTATATATATATATAATATAAAATATTTTAAATTTTTATTTGATTTATTACATTTATTAATTATGCATGTATAAAAATTCTTTTAATTTTATATTTTAAAATAATGTATTTTATTTATTAAGTTTATCATGAAAAAGGCCCCATATGATTATCTTTCCTTGACACATGTTAAATAGTGTCTGATTCAAGCACAAATGGGCCTATTTGAAAGGTCCCAGTGATCTGTATGTGCTCGCGTAATCCATTTTATGAAACAAATCCTAGATCACAAGATCTTAAATATGGAATTAACATGCACTTGAAGAGCTTAAATGCATGCAAAATACTCACTAAATTGACATCGGCCTAATCACATATATTTTAAAACATAAAAAGAAGGGTGATAAGTGATCAAGAGGAATGAATCCTAAGGCTAACAATGAATTGAGGTAGGATGTGCAACATGACCCTCCACCAGACACAACAATGTGATATGTAGGCAGGTGGATCAAAGTACAAAATATATGGTATGGCTACGCAGATGATTGATGCTGAAAAGGAATTTAACAACCACCTCTTCAGGAGAAGAAGTGTCGTGTTATTTTACTTTTTGCTCATCATTTGTCTGGATATTCTCTTCTGATGGATTATCGTAATTAGACATTTCAAATTCAACATTGATAGGATCACCTTGAACATTGAGAACATGGAAGTCACTATCAATAAATTATTGACAATTTTCTTCTAATTAAATTATTGATATTTCATAAGATTTATTTTCTTCATTATTTATATTTTGATCTAAATATTCATCGACAGAAATAAATAAGATATACGTAGAATCTTTTTTTATTTTTTCTTAGTCTCAGGAGGGAAAAAATAAAAATCATAAAGTGATAAAGGCTTAAGAGTTTTAGACTCCCATCCACAGAAAAAACTATTTTATTATACATAACCATAATGTTATTCTCTTCTTCCTTCTTTGAGACTACACAAGCTTGATTGATTCATACATTGTTGAGCTTTTGATATGAACTTTATTCTGATCTTTATTAGGAGCTATCAGATCAACCTACATGAGATTTTTAGCTCCAAGTCATTCTTGAAAAGATGAAAAATATAACATATTTAAAATTCTTATATATGTATGGAATAATGCTGAATCCCAATTGTTATCAGATTTTATAGTGGATGATAGTATAAATGGTTCATCAATTATACATTTAGTTGATCCTTAATTTGAATCAACTAAATATTCCTTGGATATCACAACTGACCAATCTCTAATATTCCTTGTAAGCCATTCTTTAAAAGTTAGGCAATCTTTCAATTCATGACTGAGCATTCTGTGGTATGGACAATAATTGGGTTGTTTCGATTTACTTGCTTCTTACAATCTACGAGGAGATGGGAGCTTGAAATAGGGTCTCTTTAAATGACTTTTAAATATTCCTTTGATAGCCTCTCTTTTAATTGGATATGTTTTATTTTTAAATGCTTCACACTTCTCTCTTCTCTCTTTATAGGTGAGATTATATTGAGGTCTTAATTATTGCTCGTTTTATGGTCTATTATACTATTAATACTGGGGAGGTTTCTAGTTCTCTGCCTGAATCTACATCAGCTGCTTCCCCTTATCAACTACAGACAATGATCCTAATTTCTTTTCCAAAACTTTATGAGGCTTTAATTTTTTTATTTCTAAAGAAGACTGGTCTTTCAGGAGTGGTAACACAGAGGCTTTCTCTTGGAGATTAAAGGCTTTACTCAATAGCACATCAAAAGTTTTAATTATAAAATGTTCCAATAAAAAGGTGATTCGACCATGAATATTTTTCAACAGAATCTCTATAACATATTGTTCTTTGAACTATGGCCCATATCTCATACTGATATTACTCCATCTTAGGATATAGTCTACCATACTTTCACATAATTTCTATCTCTCCACTAGAAAATTACCAACAGCGATGTGATGTTTTGTACTAAGGAATCTCTTTGAAAATAACCCTTCAAAGTTATTAAAAGTACTGATCGAGCAATTTGGCAGTTCAGCATCCCAATCAAATGTAATCTCGAATATGCTACGAATGAATTGACTAAATAATAGTGTATCACTGCCTCCAGTATTTCACATCCAGATCTAAAATGTGTAATGTGTTGTTTAAGGTTCCCCGTACTATCAAAACTCTTGAATGATGGAGGTACAAATCCTTTCAGATAAGGGACCAAGTCATATTCTTCTGGATATGGTCTACCATTTAATACAGATAAGGAACCCTAAGATTTGCTAGTGCTTCTTTGGCTTGTTCCTCTACCATCAACTTGATATCTACTGATTACACTACTAGTGTTTCTACCTTCATAAGTTTATTCACTGGTTTTTTTGGTTCTTCTATCCAATTATTCATATTTATATTGTTAAGTTGAACTGACTAATTTGGAGCATATTCGACTTAAGTATTTGGGATAGGAGGCACTTTACCTTGCATGATGAAAATCATAGCCATCGCCTCCTCTAAATTCTTCTCCATCGTCATGATCTACTTATCTTTTCTTCTTAGTTGTAGTAAGAGTTGCTGAGTTGAATCCGCTGTATCATCTTTTGACTTCCCGTAACTAGTAGAAATGACATCCTTAATACTTCTCAAAACTTCACCTTTTGACTGCCCTTAACCAGTGACGCAATCATGAATTAATCCATTTAACAAAGATTTGAATTTCTTCTTCATTTTAGATATAGAAGGTAGGATAGGATTTCTACGAAAAGGATTTGGAGGAGAATTTTCTATCTTAACCAGTCTCTTCTTCCATAGAAGCTAACAATGGATGGAAGCAATCTCTACCCAGCAACAAAGGATTCACTACCACTTTAGGAATTTTAGGATTTACATTCATTGTTCCATTAATAGCAGGTGCGATCAGAACATCATTCTTCAGTCGTCTGGCTTTCTTAGCCCTTTACCTCAAATGACCATTCATGTTATGGCATTGAGACTTAGTTTTCCTTAACTCTAAAAGATGACCCCATCTCAAAGTTTCAAAATATAAGGATTTTAGGATTGACATCAAACTTTCCCTAATTTATGGAAACTGATTAAGGGAAAATCAAATGTGAAAGATTGAAGGTTTAATAATGGTGGGAATAGCTACAGACCCACCTTGATCTTAACTTGAAGGGGAACTGACTTGATGGAATTAGCAGTTGCTACCATTTTAGTCTGTGATACAGTAAATGTAAACTATATCTAGCTGAATCCAATTCCAAATTTGATCTAAGATCCCTCAGTAGACTAGGCGGGGTGATGTTGAAGATGAAGATCAAATTGCAAGACATTTTCTCTAAATTTTAACCTGAAGTCTGTATCAGTTACTAAACTCACTGAACACAAACTTAATGTTGAATCAGAAGATCACATTGAAAGGGATTTTCCCAATTTTTAAAGGAAATTCTAGATGATAAAATGTGAAATAAACTTAACCAAGGACCCAAACCCAAGGAAAGACATGACTATGAAGTGTAGATTTAGAGTGAGAATTGATTAAGATTTGAAGTTGAACTTGATGGTTGAAGGAATGATTAATTTTGATGAAATTTTGATACTATGATTGAAAATAAGAAACCCTTTTACATAAATTATTGTATTATGAACATAGAGTTTAATCTCCATTAAATATGGAAAATAAACCCAATACCCAATGGAGTCGACAAAAAAATCATGTGGGCAAAATTAATTTTATTATTGTACCGCTTATTTTCTCTTTAGTGTTTCCTTAGATAAATCTGCATAATTAGTGTTAATTATATCAAAAGAGAAACAAACACCTTATCACTAACTTGAGGAATAAAACAATTTATTTTCATATGAAAATTTGGCAAAGGGAATATAAAAAATATCCTGAAGGATAATATTCATATTCACCTATCATTTTAAATATGAAATTAACCCAAGATTAGCTTTAGTTGACATCATGAAGATTTTTCCCCTATCTTATTGAACTAAGATAGGGTTTATTTTATATTGGGATCTTCAGTTCCTATTGACGCAAGCCTCTACAGTAAATTATATCTCTGAAGAAAAAATTTTCATTTAAAGTGGAGATTAGACTCATTTTGGGTTTTAAATATAAGTTAGTTGCCTAATATACTTTGGAAAATATCATTCAGCGCTTAAAATAATATATATATATATATATATATATTTATACTTTATGAAATATCTTGCATTCATTATTCTTATTATGAAAAGGAATTTGAGCTGTGTAAAAACCTCTGGTATTATGCTTGCTTGGAATGCACTGTCAGCTAACAACCTAATAGACGAGCAATTGTTATAGATATAGTGCATAAGAAGATTAGCTCTATTCTAAAACATCAAAGAATTTGATCAAACTCTAAATTAATGACCAAAGATGTGTAATTTTAACTTTAAGTTCAAATAATGCTAATGAGATGACCTGCTAAAAACTCTAAATTTTTTCTTATTTAACTTACCTAACTAAATTTTCTAACTACCAAAATTTCTTAGAAATTTTGGAAGTATAACAACCCTATACCAACAAAAAAAGCATAGCATACTCTGAGCTCTTGAGGACCTAGCCACCTTACCCAAGGTGGGCATAAAAGTCATGGCTGTAGCATACGTAGCTAGCATAAAAAAATGCATGATGTATGCATGAATAGATAAAGGGGTAGGTGTATACAGTACCAAATACTACATCATTCTAGAATAAGTATACATGTTCCTACAAAGTTTGGAACATGCACAATGAGAAAAATCTAAGAAAACTACTTCCCGCTAATGTAAGCTACCACCCGTATGAATGTAATATATGAAATAATATAAATAAATGAAACTACATATATAAAAGAAATTTTATTTATTGATTGATTTTAATGTTTATAATAGACTCAAAGTTTGTAGGAAAATAAGGTGGTAAGGCTCCACCATAATAAACCTTGATTTCCAAGCCTACCATATGTAAAGAATCAAATACATCTACTTAAGGTTTTTGAACTCGAAGTCTTCTATGAAAATTCAAAAGAGATTATTCTCTAAAGGAGATGATATCATATTTTGGAGCCCCACTAACATATAAGCAAGTGTATTTGACTCTTTTATAACTCAGAATGTTGTACAACTCGATCTATATACAAACTACACTTATAATGACTTAAACATGTATATAACATTTCCTAGGTACATTCTACTTTGTCTCTTATAGGAAATATAAATGATTGTATAAAATGCAATAAGCATTTAAAAATATAGAATGCATAGAACAGTTATGTAATATCCTAATACTTCTAATGCAATCTTTAAAGAACTTAAGTGCAACAACAAAAACTAAAATGTATTACATTCAGATTGCTGAAATAAGTAAATAGACATAGGGTGCTAACTAAGCAAAGCACCTGGCAAGGAATTCACACCACCGGCCAAGCCTACGCTAGAGTTGGTTATCATAAAACCATTTAAGTGTGTGAAGGAGGTTGTATGGCTTTGGTATGTCCTATAGGAGTTTAATGTTTAAGTTACATGAATTTATTATGTTTTTTCATAAAGGGCATAAGGGAATTTTAATTAAAGTTTATCTTGTATGAACTTAAATTTTATTATTTAAGTTTTAAATGTTAGAGTTGATTATTTAATTTTAAAGAATTTGTAGATTAATAACCCCAAGTGTAAGGGTTACTAAACTACAAATCCTAAGGCTTATAAAGGTAATGTGATCATCTCCCATATGGGATAGATGATCACATAAAGCCTTTAAAATTTATTAGTAATTTATTAAGGGATAGAGAAGGTACCTTTCAAATCTATACACATGCCCTCCAAATAAAATAAAGTATGATGTATAAATCAATGATTTATTAAGGTTTGATTAAGGGTTATAGATTTTATACAACCACGCCTTCCATAAGTGAAGGCTAGCATGGTGCATAGAACCATTTATTAGTTATTAAAATTTATTAAAATCTCTTAATGAAATATGTGTGTACCCTCCTAAAATGAATTATGCACCACATGAGGGATTATTGGGTAATTTAATATATATTAAAGACTTTAAAACTAATGCTAAAATGCCCTCCAAAAGGAAACTAGCATTAAACATAAATGATCTTATAATTTAATTAATATTAATTAAAAAAATATTTGATTAAAATAAATTTTAATCAAATTAATTTTTTTTTATTTTTTAAATTTATGTTGAATTGTTCTAACTTTTATTGAATTATTTGGAATTTTTAATCAATTATTGAATTTTTATGAGTATTATTTAATTATTAATTAAAAATTAAAGAATTATTATTAAATTTTATTCAAAAAATTTATTTTAATTGAATAATTAACCTCTAAATTTTATTTGATTTTTTTAAATTATTTAGGTATATTTGAATTATATTTATTATATTTATTTAATTATAATTGAAGTTGGTTATTTGTTGAATTATTAAATAGCCTTTATTCATATAGAACTTGGGCTATTTGGTTTCCTAATCAAACCAACTCAAAAAGTCATGAAATTAAGGCCAATGGCTAAGGATAACCATTAGAAAAATCCTTGATAATTTGGAATTAATTTGTTTATCATTTAATTTTTAAAAAATGTCTTTAATTAATATTCAATTAATGGTTAATTAATTATTAATTAAATTTTAATCAAAATTTATTCTAAATTTTATTTTTCCCCGATTGTAGAACTGATTTGGAGTTGAATGAAGGTAATAATGTATTTTTATAAAATTTTCTTAATTTATTTTTCTTTTTGGAAAATAGTTTATTTTGATTTTTTTATAGTTAATTATTGTCAAATAAAGGTTAGATTCCTATGGTGTGTAATGTGTCTAAGTTCAGTTTAAAGTTTCATCCCTATTGGATATGTGTACGAAATCCTATAATTTTTCTAAGTTCACTAGATATAAACCTTAATTATTTTCCCTAGATGCACAAAGGTTCAAATGGGTTTGAAACTTGGTGTGACTAACCCTTACATACATATAAATGAACCATATCAATTTGGTGTCTTAATGCTCTATAGATTTAATGTACTGAATTATCAAAATTATAGGTCACATGGTGACCTGTAGACTTGGAAATTTCACTACATAAAAGATATGTATCAAATTGGGCCACGAGTATTCAAAGATGCAAGAAACATCCTCAAATACTTTCCCACCATATTTGAATTAAGGTCATGCCTATTTGGAGAGAAATCTATAAAAATCCATAGGTAATTAAAGGAAATTCTCTCTCAAACTATCATGATCATATTCGGGAATTATTTTTAACTCAAAGAACCCATCATACTAATTCCATAGAGCCCTAACCTCCAATGATTAGACAAGAATTAAATTTACTATGAATTTTCATAAATCTAGTTCAAGATATGGCTAGGATTTTGAAAATTCAATTGTGAGCTATGGTGGCATCCCTTGGCAAATCAATGAATGTCATGGACATCCCCTAATTCACCTCTGCCAAAATTCAACCCAATTTGATAAAAATATTTTAGGAAAATATTATATATTTATAACTCAAATAGTTTTAAAATTTTACATTAAATTGTGATGAAATTATTTTTATAAAATAAAGTTATTCATTTTGAATCCATATAGTCCAAGAACTCCAAAAATGGTTAAGGTATAAATTTTTTAGAAATTTTTGAAGTTCTTGTGTGTTTTTTGGATTTAATTAATACAATTAATTCAAAATACCAAATGGTGGCCAATCATTGGCGATGGTGCATGAGATTTCCAATTGTTGATTGGAAGCAGTCATCCATGTGGCAACCATTCATTTGCCCTATCATTTCACTTAAACACATTGGCCATAGATCCCTACCATTGATCCTGCATGACTGTGAATCATTGGTTAGGATCTAGTTAGATCACATTCATTGCATTCCATTGCCTATTGTGTTAGATCATCCACACTATGTAGCCAAATCAAGGTCATCCATAAGTTTTCAAATGAATTAGATGGTTTCAGAATCATCTTCTTTGCATGAATAGTCAAAACCTTAGATTCACAAAAGCTTCTAAACTCAAATGATTATAAATTTTCGACTGAGGTAAAATGGGATTAGAGCAAGAGTGGGGAGATATTTTTAAGTCCATTCATGCTCTTTATAAAACCCTATTTGAAATCCAAGATAAATTCATAGGGTTTAAGATACACCTCAACATAAATGGTCTCATAGTGTGTTTGAGGGTTTATTTTATTCATTGAAAGATGCTTTATGACTTTTTTGAAGTCTACAAGCTTGAAAGATGTCTGGATGAGAAGCTTGATTGATTAAAATGGAAAACTCAAGGATCTCCATCGATCTCACTGTCAACGAACTCCAAACATCAAGGAATCAATATGGAAATAAAAAGAGAGCTACAAGATGACAAAATAAAATCTCAAAAGGACTAGGAGATGGCTTTGTTGATAGTGAAGTTTTAATGAAGTTCTCATGTGTTTTACCATAATCCAGCTACTGGAAATGCTGTAGATTATTAGATGCATCAGGGTGGTTGCTCGGATGCTTGACAGCTACTAAGGTCATTAAGCAGCAAGACCAGTTGGACAGAAGGAAAATGATAATAGGTCATTTTCACATGGGGAACCACTAGGGTTATTTATGGTTAGGATGATAATTAGGAAGTTTCTGGACTGCATTTGAACAGCTGGGAGGGTTCGAACTTTGTGGGAAATGAATATATTGGGAGTGTTGACTAAATTAGCCTATATGAGCATTTAGTTGACTATTTGACTAGTCAACTAGTCAAGCCTTACTGATGTGGAGTATAGGGGAGCTTAGCTTGCTATTAGGATCAATATCAAAAGGTTTGAGGGTGTGGGCTTGATGTTTGAACAAATAAGTAATGGTATGGTAGAGTTTGACTACCCTTGGTGGTTTGATCAAGTCAAACTAGCCATGATTGGACTCATGGTGAGTTTGGTAGTGTTTAAACCAAGCAAGAATGAAGCCTTGTAGGTTTAGATGTCATGAATGAATGGTATGATATGGATTAACCAAACATGGGTCTGATTTAAATAAACCCAAGATAAGTTCACTAAGTCAATAGTTGACTTAGCTAGGGTGACCAGTTAGGTCTAATTCACTAGTAGTGATGGTCAAAAGATTTTGATGAAGATCAAAGTTCATTTAGAGCTCAATTGATATTAACTAGGGTTGATGATCAATTGATCTTGCTTGGGCTAGCTCAACTGGGCCAGAGGGGTTAGTTGATGACTGAAGAATCCAATAATGGGTAGTCTGCTATATGAAGCTCCTAGTGAAGTGGTTTGGGTCATGACTGAGGTCAAGGAGTTAGTGCACTGTGCAAGGCAATGCACTGTGCAAGGTAGTGCATTGAACTATATGATTATAATACGAACTGTGACTGTCCAGGTGATTGTAGTTTAGTGAATGTTGACTATACAAGTGATGATTAATCAATGTGATGGGATATCGAGGGTAATTATGAGTCAACTCAATATATGCTGAGGTCAATTGAAGGTTGATTATAGGGTTGATTTGTAGTTCAAAGATTTTAGATTAGGTGATTTTAAATCATGAGTGATTGTAGATCAAGATGATTATGAGTCAATAGTTATATATCAGATGGTTAGGTAGATGTTGATCAAGTGACTTCAACTAAAAGTGAGATTAACACACGCACCTGTGCTCGATATAGGGGTTCAGATTTTGAATTTTATGAAAGCTATTGAATGTATTTCTTATTTTGGGTGAGTAAATTGAATTAATTGGAAAGTAAATTGGAGTTATCTTAGAGTTAATTTGGGCTAATTAGGTTTGTAATGGAGTCTACATTGGGCTCAATTCAACTCAATCCAAATTGATTTGGGTTCAATTTATTTTGATTGAATTAATTTAATGAATTTGAACCTAAATCAGTGCTGATTTGAATCAAATCAAGCTCGACATGGCTAAATTAGGCTAATCAAGCACGCTCAAGGGGAAAATGCATGAAAATGGGGTCAACGAATTGCGACCATTTAATGAGTTTCATGAAAATATTATTAAAATAGTAAGCTCTCTAAGAAAATATGTGGCTATAGTCAAGATCATTAGACAACATAATCAACACATTATGAGGATCCAAAAGTGTCACTAAAAATTCATGCGACAGTTTCAAAATGAAATTTATTTTGGATAGAATCTAGTAAAGGATGATGAAAAGTAAATTTTTTGACTAAAGCGTATTCAAAGGAACTTTACATGCTTGAATTTCCTCCCTAGAAATCTATAGAGCGGTCATACCACAATGGGTAGTGGCTTTTAAATAGAGAAAAATAGGCGAAGATGAAGAACCTACTAAAGCATCCTTAAAGGTCAAGATTGATTTTTACAACCTAAAAAACTAGGATTTGTTCTCTTCAGAGAGCTCTTCACCATGCTATATGATAAAGTGCCCATAGCAAAAAAATACTACAATATGATACAACTAAACATGAAAAGGAAAAACTCAAAATCTCCAAAGAAGTGAGCTAAAATCCAACACCCAAAAAAATACTAGAAAGAAAGCTAAGAAAACTTCCCTAAGAAGAGTTACTATCCAATGGGTGAGATGCAAAGAGAAAATGAAGCTGTAAAGGTTGGATGATGAGGCTAGGGTACAAAATCTTAACAGAGCGAAAAGGTGATGTGATGAGTAATGATAGACTAGTTTTCTTAGCACGTGATATAGGATCTATATATATTTTCTAAATCATTAAAATAAAATCTAATCTTGTTATCCTTTGAAGCCTTTAAAACTTTAGGTTGATCTTTAAATAAAAAATTAAGATATTTTAGAATGATAATGTGGAAAAGTTCTAGGAATAGCTTAACATGTGTGCTTAGATATTTCATTAGAGTCTTTTCTTAACCTATTAAATTCTCAATATTATGAACTCATTAATTAAAATAAAAAACTCTTTTTTAATTAAGTAGTTATTTAATTATATTAATAAACTTATGATAATGCTTTTATTAGATATGAAAGCTTAAATGCTTTTATATTATATTTCAAAGTATGTACTAAACTTTAATTTGCTTGAGACATTTCTTATATATTGAATTGATAGTTTATTGCCCTCTATTGGGGTTAAAGGGTCTTCATTAACTTTGTAGGCATCTACTAAGGCTTCATTTGGGATAGCTTTTTTTACTGCTTTATGAAGTAGCTTTCGAGCAGAAAAATTTCAAATTCAAAAAATTTTTGTACTAAGAAATTATTTCATAAAGTTATCAGAAAGCTTTCCCAAATAAAGCTTAAGTTAGCATGAAACTGCTAGCTTTTACACTCAGACTGTAATGAGATAAAAAGGTTTGCCTAGGATTTTATTTATGAGTTATTTTATCCTTAAAACAAAGAGCATATATAATCCCATTAGCAGGCCTTAATTAGGACTCTATAGGTTGTCATTAAATACGTTAGTTGATCTCTGTACTCTATGTGTGACCTAACTCTACTTGCATTGCATACACCAAAACTTTTTTTTTTTTGGAAACCCATATAGGGCCTATGCATTGATAATAAAAAAGAAGTTATAAGTCCTTAAAGGGATCAATAACACACTATTGCTCAAAGAGCTACAATAAAAAAGAAAAAAAACCTAAGTCAATAATTCGTGCCTAATTACAAAATGAAATAAAATAAAAAGAAACCTATGAATGGTTGGCAAAAAGCCAGACCAAAAAATAAATAGTTCATAGCAGAGATAGACAATATGCTAAAGCTAGAGATCAAGCCGAATAGAATGGAGATACTTCAAAGAGCACAGAGCTAAAAAGGAACTTGAAGGAGACTAGTAATAGAATAGCAAAAGAAAATTCTAGTAAACAATGCCTAGAGAGACATATAAGAGAAAAAAAATAGCTGAAAAATATAAGGGAGTACATTAGGAAAATACACACGGGCTACATGAAGCAAACCAAAGACCTCATATTAAAGGTAACTAATAAAGAAGACAAACCAACATCAAACCAAAAACCCAACAAAAAAACAATAGTGATCCCTGCTCAACCACACCCAATGAAAAATAGACAGCACTAGAGCAGCAGATTTGACCAAGAATAATAGCCCCGGAACCAAGGAAGAAGAACACCCAAGCACAGAGAAACAGACCTAGCTCCCCAAGCTAAAAGGGAGCCAAAACCTAAAGACCAAATTGGCAGGAAACTAGAGAAGAAAGGAAAATAGCTAAAGGAGAAAACCTATCAAAAATAACATCAGGCTACACTCAACCCACATTGAAGAACCAAAAACTTCCAACCACCAACCAAAAGACTGGAGCACAACTAAAGAATTAGCCTAAGAAACCAAAACCATATAGCTACCAAAACAACCGAACAATAGTTGCAAAGAAAAACATTAGGAATAGGAAACATAACACAACCAGAATTGCCAAAAACTCAAATAGGAAATGCTATATTACTTTTTTATCAAATAAGGAATTCGCAAATTATCCAAATGCACCATACCCTTTAAATCAGGAATTCCGTTAAAATTCATAAAAAAATTTAACGGCAGTTAAATTACTACCCTTTTTAGCTAATCAATCTGCACAAATATTGTCATCTTTATCAATGTGGGTAATCGAAAAATCCATCTTAGCAAGAATGAACATGAAATTCCTGAAAAGATAAAAAAGATCATCATTGTTACAACTTTTGGAATTGATAAGATATACCAAAAGAGAGTAATCCATTTCAATCCAAATTTTAGAAATGTGATGCTGCATAAAGAAATTGAGACCAACAAGTAGAGTCGTAGCCTCAACAACAATCACCTTACAAAAATGAAGGCAAGAAGCAAAAGCAAAACTTAGGTTACCTAGGCAATCTCTAACAATGCTAGCACAACTAGCTTTGTATTAGAGAACGAAGCATCCACATTTAATCTACGAAAACTAACAGAGGGCTTCTTTTAAAAAAGCTTAGAAAAGGCACATCTAGTATGATTAAAAAACACAGCTTTAAAAAAATGAATCCCAAGACTTGTTACCCTTAAAATGCTTTGGAAGAAGAAAATTAGCAGCAACCATTTGATGAATTTTAAGCTTAAGCCTAATAATAATCCTATCAGAGTTAATCTTGATATCGTAATGTTTGATGTTATTTCTTTCCATCCAAAGAAGCCAATATACAATCATAGGAACCATAGTAATAATATGACCCAAAGATTTATGATGAAACTAGTGAGCAAGATGGAACAAATAAGAATAATTAATATAATTCATATGAATCTGTAAAGCCTTATCCATAAAATACCACATATTGATGGAAATAGGACCATCCAAAAAAAAACATGTCAAAAAGTCTCCATGTAGTTACAGTAATGGAATTTAGAACAATTTAAATGCATTTTTTCATAAGCATATCATCCACTGGAACCAACCTATTTATAATTCTCCAAAAGAAAATAGAGATGGAAGTAAGGGATAACAACATTTTAAATTTTTTTATGAACAGAATTGCTAGCAGATTTATCCTAAAAAATTCCAAACCTCTTTATTGTTGAATTCATCATCAACAAAAAAACATGAAAATAATCTTGTCTTTCACACAATTATTGATGGGAATATCACTAATAATATCAGCCATAGTTTGAGAAATGTTATCTGATAGAAGATTAATGACCAAACCCATTAGAGATAAAATCAGCAACTTTAGTTAAAGCTAAAGAATGGGTATTAATAATAGATTCAATAGAACCATTCCCCATCTAGTTTGTTTGCCAAAAAAAAAAGTCATAACCAAATGCCCCATTGAGCCTTACAAAACCTTGACCACCAAGGGGATTGATCCTTTTTAAAATAACATACAGAAGAATGGTCATTATAGCAATATTTAGCATTAATAAAGTTCGCAGTAATGAATTATTCATGTAATACATCCACCAAAGTTTTATAGAAAAAAATTCTCCATATGAATGGAAGACTTGTAACCAATACCATCCTCCTCAAAAGGACTAGTACAAAAATCCCAAGCCCTATAATGTTTTTTTTTTAATCTTTGGTTAAGCCCCAAAAAAACCTATTAAAATCTTAACCAATCTATTACAAACATACAAAAAAGGATCAATGGTTTGAAAAGATAAATTGGTATAAAAAATAAGTCACTTTTAATCAAAATCGGCCAAGCACAAATAAACAAAAGCTTAAATTCCCAAGAAATAAGATTGTCTTGAATATTTTGAAATTTTTTATCAAATAGAAATGATTTTTTTCTATTTTTAAAAAGAGGAGTGCCCAAATAATGAATAGGTAATGATTGATTAATGAAACCAGTTAAATGTGAGATGCTATTAATTTTTTTTGTTTCAGGCATATCTTTATTAGGAAAAAATGAGCACATTTTGATATTAAAGCAACGACCACTTTCTTTTCCAAAATCAATAAGAAAATTAAAGATCTTCTTCACATACTTGAGAGAGCCATTACCTAAGATAATTATGTCATCAGTAAAGCATAAATGAAAAATTTTTATGCCACCAGTGTGGAAAAATTCCAGACCTTTATATTTCATAAAAGATACTCAGGCACAATAATATAAAGAGTAGGGGATAAAGGATCACCTTGTCTGACCCCTAGAGCAGCTTTAAAGAAGCCATGGGCATTCCCATTTATAATAACAAAGTATCAAACATTCTCCATAATATTTCATTTCAAAGAAATAGCATTATCATTAAAACCAGAAAGCTTTAAAATCTTGTAAATAAAAGTCCCATTTATATTATTATATTCTTTAGAAATATCCAGCTTTAATACAACATTCTGACCAGCTACTTTATAATTAATATGATGAATCAACTTTTGATGAAGCAACACATTTTTAGAAATACTTCTCCCTTAACTAAACCAATTTTATTACTAGAGATAATATTTTGAAGAATATAAGCCATTCTGGAAACATGAATTTTTAAGATAATTTTAATTAAAATAGTACACAAACTAATGGGTCTATAGTCATTCAAACCTTCAGGATTATCCCCTTTAGGAAAAAGGAGCAAGGAAGTACAAGGAAAAAAGTTAGGGAGAGTCTAACCTTTCAAAAAAAAACCCTAACAACCTTGCATAAATCATTTTTAATGATATTCCAATATTTCTGATAAAAAGTAATGGTAAAGCCTTCGGCCCAGCAGCCGAATCCTTTTTCATCTCCATAAGGATATTATGAATTTCATTCTCATCAGGGCATTTAAAAATTCTATCATTCTCATCATCCAGAATAAGGAAGGAATAGAAGCAGGATTGGATACTCATCGACATTCTTAGAAATACTAAGTAAGTTTTTAAAATGAGAAATAATAGACGTACCAGGAACCATAATCTAATTTACCTTTTTTTTTTAAACTTGCAAATTGCATTAATAAAATAACCTAATACAAACAAAGAGAAAGAAGAAATTCTTCCACATTCCTCCGTTAACAATGAAATAAAAGAAGGAGAAATATTATTACAACTAATATCATCCAAAAATAAATCCAAAAAAATAGCAAAATTAGCACTCAAATTGGCTAATTTATTACAATCCCTACTAGTAAAATGAAATAAAGCTTGCTAAAATTCCTTTAAAAAAGATAAATCTTCCTTCCACATATTATTAATTGCCACTATGCCTTTTCCAACAGAACCTTGATGAATCTTGTTAATGTTAGAATTATCGCTTTCAATAATAACTCCTTTAGCTTCATACATCCACTTTTGCATCACTTTCTTCAATGAAGTAAACACCAATAGTTCCAACTACACAATGTCCCAATGTATGCAAGAAAATCCAAATGCCAACAATAATTTTCCTTTATAATCACTAACAATACCACCAATTCCTACTTTGTTTGATCTCAATAAAGCAGCATCAATGTTCATTTTAATCCATCCGGGAGGAGGAGGATGCCAAAAGTTTTTAAACAGCAATAAATGGTGATTAACAACCCAGTAGTCCCAAATATAATTAATGTGCGAAAAAATAGCTTAACTAATATAATTAACAGTTATACACGAAGTGGAATCTTCAACAGCTCCATGTTTAACTTGATTCCTTCTTTCCAAGATAAGTAAACACCTGTACCGTACATATTTGCAACCAAATAATTGACTTTTTCCATTCTTTCCAAAGACTTACAGCAATCATTAAGAGAGATAAAAACTGGAATATTAAATCCCAAAGATTTAAACTTATCCAAAACCTAAATAAGCTTCCTGCATTTGAATGCTACATGCTCCATAGTTTCCAATGAGTGGAAACCTCTTCGACATAAATTATTATCACATAATCTTTTATACATAAGAAAATAATTAGTAGGAATGGAACCTTTTAATAATCTCCACCAGAAGAGTTCCACTTTCAGTTTCAACTTAATTTTCTTCATCAAATTCCATGAGTTGTCCTCAACGTCGTCTTCCAAAGAGGCTTGAAAAGCCAACGTTGCTACAGATTTGCTAGATAATTTTAATTTGATTTCCATATGATCTGATGATAAATAAAGAGAAATTTCAATCTACTGAATAAGCTTAACATATTCATCACCAAAAATTTTCTTCAGCTCTATACTATCCCACTAACCATCCGAAATAAGATTATCCAATATGATATCTGCATCTTCAAATTCAACAACAAAAGTAGGCCATTGATCAACCCTTCTATCAAGAATCCCTAAATTTTTTAATATTTTAATAGATACACCTCTAGCAATTTTCCATCTAATAATTGGTTCCAAAAACTTTGCACCATGCATAAGAATTTTCTATGTAGCAGAGCACCCTTTCTTCATATCAGAATTCCACATATCTTTCCCATATTTTGCAATAAAGTTTTTATTGAGCAGAGAACATGGATTATCAATAAAATTCCACACCAATCTTACATGTAAAGGATTAATTGAAGAGACAGCTAAATGAATTTCATAACCCCCTCTGTTCCTATCTTTACAAATAACCTCCCATGATACATAATGCATACCTTATTTTCCTTTTTGTTTATGCCAAATAAAAGTTCGCACAATTTGTCAACTCCTTCAGAATTCTAATTGGGATGAACAAATGAGTACATAGAAACATAGGAAGAGACCAAAAAGATGACTTCATAAGTACAAATCTGCCAGCCAAAGAAATAAATTTGTTTCCCCACATGCTTATTTTATTCAATGCCTTTTCCAATAAAATTTGAAAATCTGTCACAGTTAACCTTATTAGAGCAATCTTAACACTAAGATAACTAAAATATTTTACACACTTGGATCTCAACATCCAAGAATGGAATTTTTTCTTCTTCTTTATAGCCTTACTAAACAGAATAATGGATTTATCCAAATTTAGCTTTTGCACAGACCAACCATATAATGTTTTATAATTTTCTTCACCATCTTTACACATCTTTTCATGGCTTCAGAGATTAATAAAATGTAGTCTGCATATAACAAATGAGAGATCCTATGCGCTTGAGGAGTAATTTTTATTCCAAGACTACCACCTCTTTGATTGAATGCATTTGAAAGTAATTGAAAGCACAAGATAAATAAATAAGGAGATAAAGGACATCCTTGTCTAAATCTACTCCTTGCTTCAATCCAATTAGAATTAGTACTATTAACCATAACAGAGAACCTTGGATTTGTCACACACTCCATTATAAGATTCAATTTTTTTTTTTTTTGAAATATGACATACCCAAAAACTTGATTTAAGGTAGGCCAAGACATGCTATCATATGCTTGTTCCATATCAATTTTAACAGCTAAGAAACCTTCTTTAGATTTAGAAAATCTAAATTTATGAGACAATTCCTGAGCATATAAAATATGATCTGACAAAGAATGGCCTTTAACAAAATGCTGCTTAATCTTTAGTTATAATCTTAGGAAGAATAACTAACATCCTGTTTAATAACATTTTAGCCACAATCTTGTATATAGTCATACAAAGGCTAATGAACCAATAATTAGAAGGAGTCAAAGGATTTTAAACATTAGGAATAAGGACAATAGGACTATCTTTCTATTCTTTCCACATTTTCCCCGTAGAGAAAAAATTATTGTTAGCCTTCCAAACATCTTCCTTAATAATGCTCCAATAAGCTTTAAAAAATGAATAAGTGATACCATCACTTCCTGGTGATTTGAATTTTTCCAAATTCTTAATCACTTGGACTAGTTCCTCCGTCAAAAAATCAGCTTCAAATAAAGATATATCATCATCATCAAGCACATTAAATGGAGAAAGCCATCAATGATGGATACTGTCTCTATTCCTCCCTTTATCTTTGAAGAAATTAAATAAAACTCCTTCAATCTCATCTTGAATTTCAACCACTTTTCCATTAAAATCTTTAATATGGATGATCCAATTTCCATTCCTCCTCGTGCTCGAAAATGTATGAAAAAACATGGAATTAGTATCTCCCTCCTCCATCTATTTCACTTTAGCCCTTTATCTCTGCCACATGTTAAAATGGGCTAACATAGAATTCAACTCATTCACTTTTACTCTAAGTTAGAACAATTTATCTTTTGATAAACCATTACAAGAAGATTCCTCCATTCATAATTTCAAAATATCATTTTTAAGCCATTCCTTCAACTTCAAAAGATCATTGAGTTTTGATCTACTCCAAAAAAAATAAAGCTTTCAAAGGCCTCTTATGTTATAAGTTAAGAATTTGAGCATCATCACCAACAGCCTTTTTCTTCCAAGATTTCATAACAATAGTAGAAGAAGCATGAAAAGAAGCCCATACATCTTCAAATCTGATTATATTCCTCTGGTGGAATTCAGAATGCATAATATCCAACACAATTGGATAGTGATCTGAAGCAACTCTTGGAAAATGCCACCAAAGGGCAAATTGAACTTTAGTATTAGCAATGTAGTTTAGCAATCATCTATCCAATCTCTCCATAATACAAGCTCCCCCCTCCTTATAATTACACCAAGTGAACTTTGGACCCACAAAACCAACATCATGTTAATCATTATGAGACATGAAAAATTTCAATTCCTGAGGACCTTGAAAAAAAATAAACTTTTTTCCTCCTCTCTTTCCCTCATTCGATAGTAAACAATTGAAATCACCTCCTACCACTGATGGAATATCTTTAGTAGAATATACATCAAGTTTATTCCACAGATTCCTTCTATTATAAATATCATGGATCCTATATACTGTAGTATCAACAAATTTCATTTATTAAAAATATTAATCTCACCAAAAACAAACTAAGAATCAGCTTTAATCAATGAAAAAGATGCAATATTTGTTCTCCAAACAACCAAAAAACCTCTTGACAACCCATCAGAATTAAACATATAGAAATCCCAATCCACACCAATGAATTTAGTACACTCCACTCTACTGAAAGAGGATAATTTAGTTGCCACAAATCCCACAAAAAACACATCAAACTCCTTCACAAATTCTTTTAATTAATGAGAAGCCTCCTTTTTTTTTCTGCCCCTCTACAATTCCAAAATGTTATTGACGACATGAATAAGTAGAAGGAAAAAATCACCACTCCTTCCTTTATTCAGAAAATTAATTTTTCTATTTCGAGGGAGGATCTTTACGGGACCTAAAGCCTTAAGCTCATTACTCAATCTTTGTTTACCAATTTCAGAACTTGCAATAGAATTTGTAATAACCATACTATCAGAAGAAGGATTTATAAAATTATTCACAATAATAGGAGAGGCTTAAGATATTAATCCCATAATAAAATTATATTTTAGAGGTTCCTCAACACCCTCTAACGCATCCATAATTCCATTTAGTGCATCAATCTTATTATCAGTAATAAGAATTAAAGATGTAATAGGGTTAATATTTAGACCCGATTCCATATTCAAGGAAGCCTAAAGCTGATAATCAAATTTTAGCTTGGAATTTTTCAGAGATTCATCAGTAACCGCATCTTCAACTTCCTCTACCAAATCTGATTGATGGTTCATAAGATTTTCAATTAACATATCAGATTTGATCAGAGTAACATTCTCAGAATCAGTCTTCACAATAGAATCTTCACTAGTAATCTTCCTAGAAAACACCGAACCAGAATTCTGCAACTTTTTTTAATTAACCTCTCCACCTACTGACTTTTTATACCTAATATCAGCAGAAAATTTTTTCTGAACTTTACCTCTAAAAAGTTTAAATGATGAACCCTTGCAATTATTCTTTTTTTGATTAAAGAGGACCCAAGGACCATACTTTCAATTCTCATCACCATCCGCTTGAATTTTATCTTCAGAAATAGATTTTCTAGGTTGAACATGTTCTACTTCAGCACCCAAACTTTTATCTTTTGAATAATTTACCCAACATACATCATCCTCATGCCCAATTCTACCACAATTGAAGCAAAACGTAGATAATTTTTCATATTCAAATTTTTGAATGAATTTCCCTGAAGCCTTTAACACAAGTTCCTAATGAAAGTTATTTATCCAACTAAATCCACACACAAATTCTGGCATATTCTCTTCTTGCCTACTGGAACATGTTACCATCAATCATCAAACATAACACCCACTTTTGCTACTACTCTAGTGACATTAATTTCATCCCAATAATACAATGGGAGATGAGGCATTCTAATCCAAATAAGAGAAGACAACCACTTCAAAGATCCTGGTGGAAAATTAGGCGACCACTTATCAATCCCAATAATATGGCCATATATGAACCAAGGTCCCCTAGCCATTACAGATTCCATAGCTTAAGATGATTGAAAAGAATAAAGGATCCATTCAAGACCAAGCATAGTTATATAAAACTAACCAAATTGAGCCCACTGCTTTCTTAATTCATGACAAATAAAATTGACAAAAATGCTCTTTCCAAACACTTTAATTACCAAAGCTTTTTCTAGCACCCATACTTCCTAGAAAACACTTTAATTACCAAAGCTTTTTCTAGCTTCTTTGGTGCCAATTTACTTTCTACATGAAGTTTAATTGATGTAGAAGCATTTGTATCCAAGGAATCAATAACAGATGCTAAAATTCTGATATGAGAATGTTTAATCAACAATCGATCAAAATTAATATTTTCCTTTGAACCAAAAGCAAGAATATTGCTTACAACATTACTAAACTTTGTTCCAGAAGAACCATTCTTCTCCATATCACAATTACCCAAATATTTATCATTTTCTTTGGCATTTCTATAATCACCGAAAGTGACCCTTCCAAAAATAACAGAATCAAGAGCATTTGAATTTAGTCCCTCCGCTTTATTACCCAAATCAACCTAGTTATTAACTCCAATTGAATGTTTAAATTCCCAAATGTATTCACAAAAATTTTCAACTCCGATGAAGAGGCTTCTACAACATTCGTTCCCATTGTACCTCCATTGATCTTTTTTAAAACATCAAAAGAGAGAGGGCTTTTAATGTTATCCTCAATTAGGACATTTTTTCCTTTACCGCTCACCAGCAAAACCTTTTTCACAGACAAATCTAATACATCCTTTATAACTAAAGGACCTTCTTGAAAAAATCCTTTATGATTTCTATGAAACGAGGTTGAAGACGAACCTCCTCCACAACAATCTTCATTCAATACACCTAAAAATTTAGATACCTCGTGACAATTAGGCTTCATCAGAATGGTGGTAGTGCATGGTCGAAATCCTTCTCCGCTCATAACTACGAACTCGAGAAAATAGCAGAAACAAATTTTTTTAAAAAAGGGACTTTCTCTCTCTAGAGAATAGAACTTTCTCTCTCTAGAAAACAATTCTCTAATTTTACTTTATGAATAATAAACTTAGCTTTTTATTATTTTCCCAAATATGAAAATATTTAGTGTTTCTATCACCTTTAGATATAAACTGAGAATTAGCTT
This sequence comes from Dendrobium chrysotoxum, assembly GCA_019925795.1. Classification (NCBI taxonomy): domain Eukaryota; kingdom Viridiplantae; phylum Streptophyta; class Magnoliopsida; order Asparagales; family Orchidaceae; genus Dendrobium; species Dendrobium chrysotoxum. Next base: position 38,622,489 of record CM034313.1, on the reverse strand, counting down.
TCTATTGCCAATACTCCTCTTCTCTACAATACATATTAGAAAGATAATTCTTAGCTTTGATTAAAAAAGACTTGTTCTCTTCAGAATTATTAGTCATAAAGATGTTCTCCAAATGAATGACACCCTCCTCTACTTTTTCTTGTTTTATCAAAGATATTCCCAAAAAACATTCTTGTTCCTTCATCCAATAGCTTGTTTGAGATGCTTAAGTTTAATAAAAATAATAATAATGTCATTAGAACCATCATAATGGGGGTCATCCAGTTAGACCACAAATGAATTAAAATCCTAAGCTTAAAGCAACAAGCTTTGGAACATAAAAGGACAAAACCCCATATCATTCATATTCTTAATACAAAAAAGGAGAGGAGCATGATAAGAGTTAGTTCAACTAAGATGTTCAGCATAAGTGTTATGAAAAGTAGAAACCTAATCAAAATTAAAGGGAACTCTATCCAATCTATGACACACTCTATTCTTAGACCAAGTGAAATTGGCACCAAAGAAATCAATATTCATAAGCCCACAATCCAAAATTATATTATAAAAATCTTCCATTGCAGAAAAATTAGGTAGGGCCCCCAAATTCCTTTAGTAGCTTTAGCAATGATATTAAACTCCCCACCCACCAACAAGGACCATTAAAAGAAGAAGTAAAATCTTGTAAATGATTCCATAAATGAACCCTACCAATTTTAGAGCATTTGGCATAGCAAATGGAACCCATAATAGAAATATTATTAAAGATCATGTTGCAGTGAACAACTTGATCAAAATCAACGATAATAGAACAATTAATCTTATCATTTCAAAAAAGCCAAATTTTACCATTGATATTGGCATAAGAATGCTGAAAACCCAATTATTTTTAGCAAAATTAAAGTTTAGAGACATTAATAAAAGATTCAATAATGGCCAAAAAATTAATTTTATGCAACATACATAAAAAGACGAATGTGAGAACGAGTTATAAGATTATTCCAAATCAGAGAACTAATCATAAAAATCATTATTATTACAAGCATTAGATCTAGTAACCCTAGAGTTAGAGGCTAAATTCACAATCATTTTCTTTTCATCTTTCTCTTATTTTTTCTTTACTAGAAGGTAATTTGAAATCCTCCATAGAACCATGCCTAGCATAATGTTTAGCATTTTTAATCAATATATTATTTACTTCAAAATTAGAATGAAGTTCTCCTTCTTCCTAATTAGAATTTTATCTATCAGATTAGACATCATCCTCAGAAGAACCAATAATATCATCAGTGGTAGCCTTAATTAACTTCCTAACATTAATATTAGATTTGTCAATATTCGTCGGATGTCAAAGTTGGTGGGAAGAAAGTCGAGAAATGGTGTTAATAATAGATGCATTAACTTCCTTCCACTACCTTCAAGAACCTTATTACTCTTATATTTCTCATCATTATTGTTACTAATCAATTTAGTGCGAATAACAACAAAAAGATATAATTTCTTAACATTTTCATTCAAAATAGATTTCCCATTAGACTGAATCTTGTCAAAAATAATGTGAGTGCCAGGATGAACTCCTTGTTCAACATTTTCAATGGCTATTAAAAGAGAGTCATGACCAACATCAACATCTTTTAGCAAATAAACTTCATTATTAATAGCATTCACACTATAATTTTGATAACTATAAATAATGTATTAATTCATGTGTTATAGTTTCAATAAAAATATATTATTTTAGTTATTTATGTAGGAGAAATACAAGAAAAGGCACAAAATTCTAAGTATTATCCAGTGCCACAGAATAAGAAAAATCAACACCGCAGTGCCATCAAAGGCATCATTTGAGTGTAAAAATGGTCAGTTTTGCAGTGTCATGTTCACTGCCTCCATGCACCACAGCATCACAATCTATCATGTCTTAGTGCCAAAATTGCCACTCTGCCATCATAGCTTCATAAGTCATCAACATGGCGGCGTAGTAGTTGTAGCTTCCAAAGGCCATAATATGTTAGCAAAATAATGTGACTATTCACTAAGTAACTGATCCACATTAGCAAGCACCATGTAAGAGCTAAAATAGTAGTGCAACGACATTAGTTCATTTTTAAGGCATAGCGGCACCGATCTTTCTACCACAATGCCAGTTGCCTACTTTGTGGTTTCCTATAAATAGTCATTTTGTTATGTTTGTAGGAATGTTCAGTCACTTGTATAATATTAATACTTTTCAAAGTACTTCTTCAGATTAGAGTCAAATCTAAGAGAGACTAGGGAAGTACTAGATACAATCATTAGAGTGTTTAGTCATTGTTTGTTCAAGAAACTCTGTATGGTAAAAAAGAAGTGTAAAGGATATACATTGATCCATCCTAGTGATATCATTCTTCAATGATTGAAAATAAAATTGAGTTTGCTTATCTTTTATCCCTTGTATGACTAATTCATTAATTCTGGATTAATGATGTTGATAACATATTAAGTACTAATGAAAATTCTTGTGCTCTAAAGTTAAATGATTTTCTCAATATTATCTGTAGACCTCCAAAAAGATGTTACGAGTGGGGGTCAAAATGCAAAGGGTACGATCGCACCATCCCATAGAACAAAATGCTCATAGACCTTTATTCTCTATATAAGTAGGTGAATGGGAGAGTAGATGGGATCATACATATGATTAACTATAGAGAATAGTGACTTTCACCTACACACCTCGATGGGTAATAATATATATGACCTAATAATCACAAGATTTCCTCCATTTAGTACAATAGTTCAAATGAGGTTTATTTGATGTGGGTGTTGATTTCCCATTGGCATAAGCCCCCATGGTTAATTACTCAGCCGATCTAAAGAGGAGAAATTAAAAGGGGAGTCATCTCATACCAAACTTGCATGAGAGAAAGAAGGAAGTGGTGCCATTAGTGTGATGTGGATGGGTGGGATTTATAGCCTCCAAAGAGTGGAGAACCTACCCAATGATAAGGCATGTAACATTATACCAACACTATCAGCCATTAATCGTAGATCTATGAAGGATATTTTATACTCTCAGTACTAATATCCATAATGTAACTAATGTAAGACCTTGAGGGGACTTATAACTTATACCCCACTAAGGATCTAAGTGGCCCAGACCTAAATTTACCACCCTGCTTAGAAAGGGGTACCAGCTAAGCTCCACCTAGCATATCAAATATATGAAGTTCGGTCATATGAAAATGCAATAGTGGTGGGAGTCGTAGAAAGGGAAATAGGCATCAGGCCCAACCATGAATGGTACTATGCTATACAAAGTGAACTATCCCCTTATGTTATAAAAGAGAATCTATATGTTTTGACTCAAGGCTATTCATGTATTGGTAGGGCCAATCAAAACTGGCCAATAGTCACTGTGAAGTGAACAAGGCTTGAAATATTAATCATAATTTTAAAAATTAACCCACAAGGGGTCATGCATGATTTTTATTTTAAAAAATTAGTTTATTTTAAATCCTATGTTCACTTTTATCTTATTTATGAAAATTTTAACTTTTGTAGAAAACTTAACATCCTAAAGAGCCTAATGAGGACTCCGTCCGAGCCACCCCCAAGCAAAGCAAAGTAAGAAACCTATAAATAGCATGCAATTCTAATGTACAATCAAAATAAATACATCAATCAATATACAACAAAGTAATATATAATGGCAATGAATACAACATGGTTCTACAATTACCCCACGAAAATAAAAAAAGGTAGCTGAGCTCTACCACATATACAACTCAGCCTGGATCTATACATCACATACTAGTGTGTGGGGTCTTAATCATTCTTCACACATTTGGCTCTTGCTTTCTAAAATACCCATACACCTACAAGGCTTTCCTAACTAAAATTATATTTGAAAAATAAAAAATTACATGAATCTCCAACAAAATATATATGAACACAATTATAATAAAAATCACACACATCAAATATCCAGAACCTAGTCCTTAGGACCAAATTCCCAATGGCTTAGCATTCCACATAGTACCCATTAGCAAGCATATTTATAATAATTAATTATACTTTTTTTATTTTCCCTTGGGGAATGTTGCCACCTATAGAAGTTATTTCTATAAATATCTAACCATTTAAGGGCAAGTTTCCACTCATCAATCCAAAAATAGAAAATAAACCAATAAAAAATAATCCAAGCCAAAAACAATCACCACATCATCACATATATAAAATGTAAAAGAAAGAAAATAGAAATATTATCTTTGATACACCCTACCCAAAGATTCCTATGGAAAAGTGTCCTATCCAGCACCTAAGTGTGAGCAAAAATTAGTGTACCTAACTACCTCAGATTAGGTGAGAGGTTCAAGTTACAAGATCAAGTTCTTATTGTCTATTTTATTATTCCTCAAATTCTTCTTTAAGTGATTAGTTATTTATGGTGAATTAATTATTATTTGACTTTGGGGTTATGGTTTTGATCATTAAGTTATGAAGAGCCCAAGTACCGGAGCCCTGACATACACTAAAGTTTTAAAGAATTGAGGGGTAGATGACCAGTCCTCAATCCTACACCTAATGTAAGGCTAAAAATGTTATAAAGTGGCAAGAATTCTTCCTTGGTAATCTAAGACTCATGGTAAGGATAATGCATGCCACACTAAGTGGATCTATCATCCACCAAAATGAAAAATCTAGGCTTCCTATGTTTAAGGTAGATTTATTTTTAGAATCTGACATGTGAATAGAAAAGTCACTACATATAGATATGTATAGGTTCTGCCTAACTTAAGGTTAAACACTTAGGTAATTAAGGAGTTGATTTAGATTCCTAAGGATGGCTTTAAATTTCAAAAAGATATAAGTTATATTGATCTATAGACACTTTCCCCTTAACTTATGAGGTGTGTGGCTTGTCACAGTGGGCTTGAGGATAAAACCTTATTAGGACCCTGCAGCTCAAGTAGTCTAACCTTTATACCTTTCACGTGTTAAGGGGAAATGCATAAAGATGAACATAAATCCAATGTTGGTCACAGCACTAAGGTGAAATTTGAAGTTCATTTGCTTTTCTAACAAGTTCATTTATTTGCTTAGAGTTAAAGGATTTTAGTTTAAATTTAAGTTTTAGTATCTTAGTGTTTTATTAAGCATTGGAGAGTTTATGAAGGGAAATTTTATAATTTTGCTTTATTTTTTCCTTAATTAATATAGATTCTTGTTCATAATTAAGTTAGGAGTTGGTAGGAGTGTGTTTTATATTTCCATTAATTTTATTTGATTTGTTATAATTTTTAGAGCTATAGATTGGTTAGAGAGACTTAGTAATTTATATATATTTACATTAATTCATTTAAAAGTTTTATGATTTTTATAAATTTTATTAAATTTTACCATTAATCGGTTCATGGCATTGTTATAGTGGGCATGAGGATGAAATCTCCTTAGGACACGTAGCCCCACAGCTTAAGGTAGTCCAGCCTATAAACTATGTCGTGGATTTGGTTATGTTAAAGATGTAGATGTTCATTACATATTATTAATCAGATTAATGCTTTAGAATTCTAGAGATTAAATATATGTTTCCTTTCCAAATTAAGTGTAGTGAAGGTTATAAAAGCTTAATTTGTGGGTGATTTATTACTTATTTTTTAGGTTGAGTAATGATTATCTTATTAAATCAGCGCCATGAGGTTTATTTCACCCTCCTTGGGGCTATATTAATAGCCTCACAAGCCCGAGTTACCAGATAAACATCTTTTTGTTATTAAATTTTATATTTATTACTTAATGAATTTTAGTATGTGAGTATCCTCTTTAGTTGGTTTATTAAAAGTTTTAAGATTGATTATGAGTTTATTAGATATATTTTATTAGTTGGTTTAATGACTTTTAAGGATTCTTTGTGTTGTTGTTTTGGAGAAAATGAACTTCAAACATAAGATGCTATACTATGTTCAATTAATAAAAATAAACACACTAATTATTAAAATTCATACAACATGGAGCTAACACAAAGATCTACCTAACATACTAGAGCTCAAATTTTATTTCATTTTGGTATATGTTTTTTAAACATATTTATGAAAAACCACACTTGAAGGCTCAAAATCAATAAGAAATAATTATTTAGAGTTATTAAACATTTTAAAACCAAAAGAAAACCATCCTAGTCATCCCACTTTGTATGGGAAAACAACGATGCATATAGCACAATGGGTGGGCCTACACTATAGGCCTAGGGTGACCATGAAGGTATCTAGTGTTCACAAAAGGTGTGAGCCCCAGCCCACAAGGCCAAGGCTTCGTCAGTGCACTAACCTATGGCCGATTAAGAAAACATCATACCATATAACATAGTGTGGGTAAATAAAAGCGGTCAACAAAGTTTGTCTACAAGTGTAAACATTCAACATACAATGAGATGTTTTAACTAGTTGCAAAAATTGTACCTGACTATGATGTGCCAGGGTATATCCACAAACCCCAGGCAAAATGTAGGAAACTTCTCATAAGGCTCATACAAATGAACCACTAATCCTCGACCATGTAAGACACAAGTACCTCTCAAAGATGACAAATAAAAGAGAGTAAGTGAGAGTAGGCACCATTCAGAAAGAAATATAACTAGACAATAATTAATCTAAAACAGTTAAAATATATAACTTTGGAATTCAATCTTATAAATATAACCACTTCATATGTACTATGTCTTAATGAATTGAAATGACATATCAAGTGATGTTTAACATTTACACAATAAGTAATTAACAATGACATAATTGGTTAAATATAAGACGATCATCATTTACGAAGTATCCATGTGGAATGCTCTCCATCCTTGTATATGTAGGTCTTCTATAACTAGATTATATATATATATATATATATTCACCAATAAACTTATGAGAAAAGAAAGCCAAGTCATTATTGATAACCGCATGTGCTTTTGAGATTCAAAACATATATATGACTTGGAACACAACCACAAGAGCTCTTCAAATCTTATTAATGAAACAAATCTAAGCATGCACCTATATATGCATTTCTCCAATCAATTATGAATGATGAAATTATGAGGATATTTGAATGCCAACTACATGAATGCTTCATATGTAGCCACCACTCATAGCATGGTCAAAACATAAATGTGTATGAACTTTTTCAAATAAATTATAAATTAACTTGTATATAAGCACACACATATATATAAAATAGGAGAAGTTTATTCAAGGTACTTAAGGGAAAGAAAAATACAGGAAACTCTATTCTCGTTCAAAGAAAAGATGAGCTACATAATTTCATATTCATTATCATAATATGAATCACATAAAGCTATCTAACATGCTTATAAATTATTCCATCGCATGATACCAAGCATGCTTCCCAAACATTGTTCATGTCAAATATCCCTCATAAAGTAATGATGCAAATACCATTATTACCGCTAATATTGAAGGAATTAAAACACAAATAATTTTTGAAAACTCAAAATTCTTTCAAGTAGCGCATCACAACCTTTTTCATTAGATATACAAACCTGGCATGAAAGTACGAAATATAAGTGTATGTACCATTCAATAAAACTATGAGTCCTTATGCAAATATTTGATTTTGTGACTTAAATATGCTTACAATTTCTCCAATAAGTTTAGTAATATCTAATGTCGAGTATACATGTAGTGTACAAATACAGTCATGCACATAGTTTCTCTAATTCAATCAAAATTCACAATCCTTTATCACAAAAAATGCCTTTAAACATTTTCAATGAAGTTATAATATAATGCTTATTAAATGAATTTCAACACAAATAATTCTTTAAAATCAAAATCTTTTCATGCAACACATTATAACTTTAACCCTCTCTGGAAAATGGAATGTAACAATAGGTTCAATTTATTTTTCATGCCTTGGGCAAGAGACTTATAGAACAATTTTCCATAGAGAATTTTGCATAGAATAATGTCGCTTCTCAAAAGAAATGAATGTAGATTTACATGATAACACTTCACTCCAAGTACATTCTTCATACCAACTTTAACTTGTAATCACAACTTCACTCATGGAACAAAACAAAGGCTCATGTAAGTTTTGCATAAGGACACTAACATAATCATAATCCAAGCTATTTCTTATTAGGCATAGAGATAAACTTCACATATGAAATTGGTGGTGAATAAAATATTCAATAAATATTAAAAATAACCTATAAAGAATGATCTTAACATTAAAAACAATCTTTGAAAATACAACATTTTTGTTGTTTTACTTAATGTAAGTTTTACCATTAAACAACATGCAATCATTTATGCACAAGAAAGAAATACTGACAATCAAGATATAAAGGCATATATGTGTTCAATGTGGCTAAGAGGAAGAATCATCTCAGCGACTTCACCTTCTTCAAAAAACTCATGAAATTTTCCAACATAAACTATACAACCTTGTATTGAATCCATGCATAGTTGTGGTTGGGGTATAAAGTAAGTTATGTAACATGCTTACAAGCATCTATCTTTGCATGAAGTCAAGTATGTATTTAACATTAAAGTGTAATGTAGATAAATCTATTGTCATTGGTTGTGGTTCTTTCAAAAGAAGAAAGAAAATGACAAAAAAAATAACTTCCATACATTGCATCTTTTCTAAAACACCAACGAAAGCCCCTCACAAATATTTGACATTGAATAATGCATTGACATAATTTGTTGGAACAAAAGAGAGATATGATCTGAACTTTCAAAGAATTAGAACTATACATAAATAATAATAAAAGGAAAAAAAAGTGAGACCATGTGATAATACTTTAATCCCTTAAACCCATCAACAAATTAGCATTTCTATCAAAATTGTAACCTTATTTTGTTCATTAAGGAAACCAAGAGATTGGATATAGTTCAACACCTTGCACATTAAATCATCTCAAATCTAAATATCACAATGTCTTGTGAATATCATGAATGAAGCAATGAACAAGGCAAGTCATAACTAAAAAGACCTCTATAAAAAAAAAGATCCTTGTTTCTCTTTAGTCTTGAAAGTAATCAAATTATATAATGAAGTTACTTTTTTTTTTTGGTAAGGCAAAACAAAGCATGGTGGAGTAATAAGGAGAAAGGAAGAGAAGAAAAAGAAAAAGAAATAGAGGAGAAGACAAGGAGGAAGAAGAACAAGAAGAGGAAGAAGAAGAGAATGATGGAGGAGGAGAGAAGGACGAGGAAGAAGAAGAAAATAAAGAGAAAGATGAAGGAAGTAGAGAGAAGAAATATACTTGTTGTTCTGAAGGAGACTGTTCAACAAGCTCGGCTAGGCCAGGAGGCTAGCGTTCGGGCTGGCGTCAAGCTCATCTAGGACCTCAGTGGGGCGAGGTAAGAAGAGGCTGCTGAGAGTTGGGAGCATGGTGGATTTCCACCTAGACTTCTTTGAATGAGAGAGAGATAGAAGGGATGGGACTTTCAATCCATTCTGAATAGAATCCCATGCTGGAGAAAAGAGCCTGATTGTATCTCCCCTAGAAGGCTTTGTCCATGCCTTCTCAACTCTACTTTTACTTCCTAATACACAAACGAATGATGGTCCACTTGTACCCACTCCTGCTAAATCCATACAAACTTTCTTCAAAATAGGGAATCACATGATTGAGCTTAAGGATGATGGCAGGTTTAGGAATTAGATCAAATTAGAACCCTTGGATTATATTTCCTAATCTAGAAAATGTTTTAAATTGGTTAGAAAGCAAATTGGGCTTTAATTGGAATTAAATGGGCTAGTTGGGTTGAAATCAAGCTCGAATTGAGACTAATATGAGTCGATTCACATCAATTTAGGTTCAATTTGGTTCAATTGTGATAATTTAATTAAATTGAACCTAAATCGACATCAACTTGACTCAAATTAGGCTTGACAAGGGCCAATCAATTGGCTGATCATGCTCAAGGGTATTTGCATGAAAAAATGAGGTTAACATTATCTTGTCCTTTATTTAATGCACATAGTGGCCATATGTGTAGTTAAAACCAAGTGTGATGTATACCCTCGATGGAGGAATGCAAGAGTAACTAGAAATATTAAAATAGTTTGTTTGCATACCTAGACATAAGATGTAAAATATGTCAGGTTCTTGAGGAGATAATATAACTATATGAGGTCAATAGATACCATTTTCACCCCTACAAGTTTGAAAGAGATCTAGGAATGCATATACTCTAATCACATTAAAAATAATAATTTCATTAGAAAAGATATGCAATTTACATTCATCAATCCAAAACACTTCATTTAATTATTATCCACTATTTTACTTTTTTATTTAGTGATTCAATCTCTAGAACCGATAATTTTATTTTAGTAGGATAATTTTGCAATTAAATTAAATAGTAGTGGTCGATAGTTGAAAAGTATACCTCTTTGTGTGTTTGATACTCTACTCTTTCATTTTCTTACCAGATTTCGTAGGTATACTTGCATAAATTATGTGTGGTTTGTTATTTTCATATAATAAAGAAATCCTAAACATTGTTTAGGGGAGATAGAGCTTTAAACATTTTTATAATTCAAAATTACACTCCACAGTAACCCCCTATCAAATTTTTGGAACTATTATCGAGGAAGTATTTTGCATTATATAAAATTTTAACTATATTATTGAATTAATTAATTAGTTTGACCTACTCATATTTATTATTGTTATTATTATTATTATTATTATTATTATTATTAATTACTTTGATCACTAGCTATATATTTTTTGGTTGCATGCTTTTTAGCCATAAAAAAGAACTTTTATCAGTTGATCCTTAAATTGAGAGAACCCTTTCTAAAATTTAGAAGACTAAAGAGATTTTGAAAATGACTGAACCTGGGTTAGAGAAAAATTATTCTAGATCTCTTAAGTATTATGTAAACCCTTTAGTAGATGGAATTTATCATAGCATAAATATACCTATAATCTAAGCTAATAATTTTGAATTAAACTAGTTATTATTCAAATAGTTTAAAACTCTCAATTTGGGAGAACTCAGGTAGAAGATCCCAATTTATATTTAGCTAACTTCTTAAAAATTTGTACAATATTTTAGTACAATGGTGTTAGTGATAATGCTATTAAACTTAGATTATTTCCCTTTTCTTTAAGAGATAAAGCTAAATTATGGTTGAAGTCTTTACTCCTGGGCTCTATATCTACTTGGAATGAATTGGCTCGTATGTTTCTTATTAAGTATCTTTTACCTTCAAAAACTGCCAAACTTAGAAATTATATAACTTTTTTTACTCAGTTTGAAGGAGAATCCATTAATGAGGGTTGGGAAAGATTTAAGGAAATGCTTAGAAAATGCCCACATCAAGCATTACATGATTGGTTGATTATTCAAACATTTTATAATGGATTAGTAGAATCTCTTAGAATAATAATTGATGTTGTAGCTAGAGGATCATTAATGTCTAAGCCATTTGAGAAAGTTTATAAATTAATAGAAGAAATGGCTAATAATACTTTCTAGTGGCTTGTTGATAAGGTAAATTCTAAAGAAGTAACTAGAATTTATGAATCTGATGCTTTATCAATCTTAATTGCACAAATTAGAGAAATTTCTAAAAAATTAGATAACTTGAAGATTAAAAATAGGGCAGGCAAATGTGATAATTTAAACATCAATTCTAACAAATTTAGCACCGTAGCATTGAGACACATAGCACTGCAGCGCTATCCCTCGTATTTTTAAAAACTTTATCATGATAGGAATGTGAAAATACCCTTAAAAAATACTAATTTATAATTAGTAATTCAAGTACAAAATCAATCTTATGCTCTTAAAATAGTTGAGGATCAAATAGGGAAATTGGCTAGGTTGATTAATTTTAAGAAAATGGAAGAACAATATCATAATATCTAACCTAGAAGTGGAAAAAATTAGGAGATCTTTACAAATATAAATATTTTCATAAAAAGGTAACTTGAACGAGTAATTAGATGGGATGATGAGAGACCACCACCGGCTTTCCCTCAAAGCTTAATCATACAAAATCAAGATAAGCAGTTCTCAAAATTTTTAGAACTGTTGAAAAAATTAATTATTAATATACCTTTCTCTGAACCTTTAGAATAAATGCCCACATATACAAAATTCATAAAGGATATTTTGAACAAGAAAAGGAAGCTAAAGGAATTTAAAACTGTGGCATTAATGAAAAAGTGTAGTTTTAAAATTTAAAAGAAACTTCCTAAAAAACTTAAAGACCTAGAGAGTTTTTCCATTCCTTTAATTATTGGAAACAAATTATGTGGGAGGGCTTTATGTGATTTGGGATCTAGTATTAACCTCATGCTTCTTTTATTTTTAAAAAACTAGATATAGGAGAGGTTCAACCTTCTTCTATTACTCTTCAATTAGCTGATAGATCTTTCACATACTCTAGAGGAGTAATAGAAGATGTGTTGATTAAAGTTTATAAATATTTTATTATTCTTGATATGGAAAAAGATAAGAAAATTCCTCTCATTTTGGAATACCATTCTTAGCAGCTTAAAAGCAATGACTATAGTATAAAAAGGTGAATTGACTATGAAAGTTTAAGATCAAAAAGTTAAAATTGATGTACTTAAAACTATTAAATTCCCTCAAGAGAAGAATAAAGATTTCATTAAGGTGGATTTAGAAGATATGGTAATAGAGAATTTAAAGGAAGAGTTGTTAAAAGGGGGATTATTTAAAGAGAAAGAAGTTAAAGAGAATAAAAAAATGTCAGGAGAATCTTTAATAAGGAATGAAAACTTAATCAATGAAAATTTTGCATTGTTGTAAACATACTCTTTTGAGAAAACTTTAAAACCACCCATTGAGGAAGCCCCTATTTCAGAGCTTAAGGGTTTACCTTGTCCTCTCAAGTATGCTTTTTTGAGTAATAATTATGCTCTTCCTATAATTATTTTAGAAATTTAGAACCACATCAAGAAAGCAATTTGATTAGGGTGTTGAGTAATTTAAAAGTGCTTCTGGGTGGATAATTACTAACATTAAGAAGATTAGTCATTCAATTTACATGCATAGAATCTTAATGGAAGTTAATTCAATACCAAAAGCTGACCCTTAAAGAAGACTTAACCCTTCTATGAAAGATGTTGTTAAAAAAGTGATTCTTAAATGGATGGAAGCTAGGATTAATTATCCTATTTTAGATAGTTCTTAGGTTAGTCCTATTCAATATGTTCCTAGAGAAGGAGGATTGAATATTATAACTAATGAACACAATAAACTTTTACCCACTAAAACTTTTTCAGGATGGAGGATTTGCATAGATTATAAGAAATTAAATAAAGCCACTAGAAAAGATCATTTTCCCTTGCCTTTTCTGGATCAGATGCTAGATAGGTTGGAAGGGCATTAATTTTATTATTTTCTATATGGATAGCCAGGATATCAATAGATTCCTATTACACCTGAAGATCAAGATAAAACTACTTTCACTAGTCTTTATTGAACTTTTGCTTTTAGGAGAATACCTTTTTATCTATGTAATACTCTTACTCCTTTTCAAAGATGTTTGATGTCTATCTTTTCAGACTTAATTGAGTATGGTATTAAAATATTTATTATTGATTTCTCCGTATTTAGCAATACATTTGATTCTTTTCTTGAGTATTTAACTTCTATTTTGAAAAGATGTGTAGAAACAAATTTAGTGTTAAACTAGGAGAAGTGTAAATTTATGGTAACCGAGGGTATTTTCTTAGGGTGTAAAATTTTTAAGAAAGGGTTGAAAGTAGATATTGCAAAATTTTAGGTAATAGAAAAATTACCCCCTTCTAATTCTATTAATGGCATTAGAAATTTTTTAGCTCATGCAGGATTTTATAGAAAATTTATTAAAGACTTCTCTAAAACTTTTAAACCATTATGTGAACTATTATAGAAGGATGTTCCTTTTATATTTAATTCTACTAATCTTGAAGATTTTAATGCATAAAAATAATATTTGATTATTGCACCAGTTATTATTTGTTCTGAGTGATCTTTATCTTTTATAGTAATGTGTGATACTAGTGATGTTGTTGTGGGTGTTGTTCTAAGATAAAAGCAAGATAAGAAATTTCATGACATTTTTATGTTAGCAAAACTTTGAATTTTACACAATGTAATTATACAACAATTGAAAAAGAATTATTAGGTATTATTTTTACTTTTGATAAATTTAGGATCTTACTTGATTGGCACTAAAGTAATTGTTTACACTGATCATGCTACAATCAAATATCTTATGACAAAAAAGACACTAAATCGATATTGGTTAGATGGTTTTTTCTATCACAAGAAATTGATATAGAAATTTTTTGACAAAAAGGGTACTGAAAGTCAAATTGCTGATCATCTTTCTAGACTTTCTATTAAAAAGTATACATTAAATGAAGATGAGATTAATAAAAAATTTCATGATGAAAAATTATTTACACTTCATGCAAATAATTCACCTTGCATGCAAACATTGTTAATTTTATTGTTAATGATATACTTCCTTATGATTTAAATCCTAGTCAAAAGAGAAAATTTTTACATAATACCAAATTTTATTACAACAATCAAACTATGAGAAGATGTGTTCCTAAAGAAGAAATAGAATTAATCATTAAGGAGTGTCATGATTCTCATTTTGTATAGGATGTATTAATATTTAATTCTAGACTTAAATTATTTCTTGGAAAATTAAAATCCAAATGGTCTGGACCATTCACAATGGTAAGAATATTTCCTTATAAAACTATGGAAATTATGGATAAGAAAAGTTTATAAATTTTCAAAGTGAATGGTCACAGATTGAAACCTTATTTAGATGGATACATTGATAGATTGTGAAATATAACTGAATTGGTTCATCCTAAAGTAAAATAATTGATATAGTCTGGCGAAAGACTTAAAACTTAGCACTTATGGGAGGCAACCCACTTGATATGCTATATATGGTACCTAGTGTACTAGTTATCTTGTAATATATGTATGTTTATGTTATGTTATCACATATTTTATACATGTTTTATCATTTATATGAAAGCATTTATAATGTTGATTATTGTTTATATTTCTTTTATTTACATTTTTTTGAAATTCCCCTCATACTTACTATAATTTTTATTTTTTTTTTGTATTCTAATTATTTAATTAATCTTAGTAAAATAATAATTAAAAATTATATAAAATTAGGATAATAATAAAATCCTATATTATAGTTCATATGAACATTATTTATACTTCATAGAGTGGAAAAACTAATAATTAAGTGAATTAGACAATTTAGCTTATTACTTTAATTTGAAATTATAAGTTATATATTTATCTATTAATTTTTAAAATAAAGATAAATAATTTGAATTAAAGATTATATATGACTATATTAAAATTAAAATTATTAACAAGCTGAATTTAGAATTAGTAATCTTATGAAATTCTTATATAAAATTCATTAAGATTGTAAAAGGGTTCGTAGCAAAAATTGATATTTAAAATCATTAACTATGTACTCCATTAAATAAAAAAAAGAATTATGAAAATAGTTCTAAAAAGAAAAAAAAAAGAGAAGAAAAATAGAAGAGAAGTACATTCAAAAATTAGTATTTGTAAAAAGTTTAGAATTGGATTACAATCTTATACTTAAATTCATAAAGGATAAAATAAAAAAAATTGTTCAAATGATGTTGAACTAATAAAAGTTTTAATTTTAACTACTGACATATATAATCATTAAGATACATTATTTCTTTAAAATTCAAAAAATAATAATTAAATCTATAATATGTGAATTCAAACTAAACAATAATAAGGATGACTGATTAGTGTAATTATTAGTATTTTTTCAAACTAGAATTATAGTATTGTTCACTTTTACTACTTTCAGACTGTGATGTATTATCCTACATTTTAGTAATTTTAAATTATTAGTTTTTATTTTGGTTAATCACATAATCATAATTATAACATTTTTATTTTCTTGAGGGCAAGCAAGAGTTTAAGTTGGGGAGAGTTTGATAAATATAAATGATATAAAATTTTATGTGTTATATTTTTAGTGAAAATATGTTATTTTAGTTGTGTTATATAGGAAAAATATAAAAAAGGCAAAAAAACTAAGTATCTTCTAGCGTAGCGGCGTTGGATAAATCAACATTGCAACGCCATCAAAGGCACTACCGAAGCACAACAACATTGATATAGTGGCACTAACTTCTCTATTAGATAGTGCCATTGCATCAAAATGGTCATCTTTACAACATCATATTCACTATCTTCAAGCACCGCAGCATCATAATCTATCATGCCTCAATGCAAAAATTACCACTCTAGTGCCGCAGCATTCAAAAGTCAGTAGTACCACATCATAGCAGTTGTAACTTCCAAAGGACACGATCTGTCAATAAAATGATGTAATTGTTCACTAAGTAACTCATCCACATCATTAAGCACCGCATCGAAGCTAAAATAGTAGTATAATAGTGTTAGTTTATTTTATAGGCAAAGAGGCATCGATATTTAAAGTACTGAAGTGCTAGTTGCCTACTTAGTATTTCTCTATAAATAGTCCTTATGTCATTTTTGTAGGAGAGCTCAGTTGCTTGTATAATTTCAGTATTTTTTAGAGTATCTCTTTAGATCTCTCTTAGAGTCAAATCTAAGAGAGACTAGGAAAATACTAATACAATCATTAGAGTGTTTATTCAGTGTTTGTTTCAGCTACTCTGAATGTTAAGGAAGAAGTGTAAAAGAGATACATTGATCCTTCCTAGTGATATCATTCTCTTGTATTTTAATTCTTCTATTATTTCATTGAAATTGAGTTTTCTTATCTTTTCTTCCATGTCTGACTAAATTGAGTTTGCTTATCTTTTCTTTTATGTCTGACTAATTCTTTAATTTTGGATTGATGATGTCAAGAATATATTAAGTACTAATGAGAATTCTTGTGCTCTAAAATTAAATGATATTTTTATTATTATCCTGCTCTTTATTTAATACACATAGTGGCCATATGTGTAGTTAAAATTTATTATGATGTATAGCCTCAATAGAGGAAAGCAAGAAAAACTAGGAATATTGAAATAGTATATTTATATACCTAGACCAAGGATGCAAAATATGCTAGGTTTTAAGGAGATGATATAATTACAGGAGGTCAGCAGATATCCTTTTCACCACCAAGCTCAACAGAGATCTAGGGATATATATACTCTGAATCACATTAAAAATAAGAATTTCATTAGGAAAGATATGCAATTCATATTCATCAATCTTGAACACATTATTTAAATATTATATCCATTATTTTACTATTTTTATTTAGTAATCAAATTACCACAACAACCTATTTTATTTAAGTAAGATAATTTTGTAATAAGAGTAAATAATAGTAGTTGATTGCTGAAATGCATACTTCCTTAGGGGGTTGACGCTATACTTATCACTTTATTACTTAATCTGGCACTTATACTTACGTATATGATGTGTGGTTTCTTATTTTTATATATCAAAGAAACCTAAGTATTTTTTAGGGGAGATCTAATTTTAAATATTTTTATAATTCAAAATTACACTCCATAGTAACCCCACATCAGGTTATTATCATTAACGGCATCCGCTTTGGAAATGCACTGTAGGAAAATTGCCCATTACTAGCAGATTTTCTGGCAGCTTCCTGGCGGACTATTTTTCGATGGATTTCTAACTGATTACAAGGAAAAATTTCCTACAGATTTTTAGCCAGATTTCTAGGCATATTTCTAGCAAATTTTTTGGCAGGCGGATTATAATAATTTTTGCAAAAAAATTTATATTTTCATAGTTTAATTATTATTAATTTTATAGCTAATTTTAATTAATCATTTAATAATTTTTTAATAAATTATTATTTTAATAACTTAGTTTAATTAATTATTGATTTAATAACTTATCTTAATTATTAATTAATATAATAAATTTTAATTAATTATTAACTCTAATATTTTATTTTAATTTATTCTTAAATTATTAAAAAAAGTTATTAAATTACTATATAATTAATTATTAATTTAAAAACTTTTTTTAAATAATTTTTTAATTTAATGTATTATTTATTAATTTTAATATTTTATTTTTATTTATGTAAAATTATAATATTAGTAATATTATTTAAACATAAAAGAGTGAACTTTGTAACATATTTTGCTCTATAGCAAAGTGTTAGTCTCTTTGAATTATTTGCACAAGGCTTGAGTTTGAATCTAGGCGTCATCATGCGGGTAGGTAGGCTGGCTGGCTGGCAGCGCGTGGGTGTAGGCTGTCAGTGCATGTGGGCGGGAAGGCTGGCTGGCTAGCAGGCAGCACGATCGAGCAGGCGGTCGAGTAGGCAAGTCTCACGGGCAGGCAGGCAGGAGGGGTGGCAGGCTGGCAGATGGGCAGGAGGGTCGGCGGGCTGGCTGGCGGGTAGCTCGATTGGGCAGGCGGTCAGGCGGACAACGCTCGTGGGTAGGCAGGCTTGCTGGCTGGCTGGTGGGATGGCGGTCAGGTAAGCAGTTATCAAGGGCAAGCTAGCTGGCAGCCAACTTTTTTTAATTTTTTTAAATTATTCTGGCAGCTTTTTCCTACCGGATAGCAGCTAGAAAAATTTTCCACCGAAAAAATTTTTTGGCGGCTTTTTTTTGACAAAAAATTTATTCGATGCTCGTTTCACCGGGAAAAAATATTTCACCATAAAACTCTCAAATATGCCGTAAAATGAATAAAATTCTTCTAGAAAATTGGCCGGTAATACATGATTTTCTTGTTGTGATGATTTTTTTGCCTAGCCATAGATGGTTTTCTTAAATGAGGGTGTAGTTAATAGCATTCAATTTTTTTAAGACCTAAGGATTTACAAGGCTCATAGAATTCAAGAAAATCATTCATGAAAGCCTATCGGATGCACCAATATTTATTAGATCCAACCCACATAGACTCAGGATATTTTTGGTAACATCCAGCTCAACTAAAATTCTTACTATAGAGGTTCAAGAAGCTACAGTTGGAGCACTATCAGTTTAAAGAGGTTTACAAAAAAGAAAGCCCAACCAGTTCAATATACAATGGAATAAAAGATGTGGGTGAAAATCAGTAAAAGAAATCCCTATAGGAACAATCTGGGATTTCGCAGAAATATCAAACATCAATGTCCGCTTAATTAGTTTCATGCAATAGTTATTGACATAGTAAGCTTAATGAGACAAAATTCTACTGTAATATAAATCATTTGAGCATTTAATTAACACGTGCCTTGAGTCTATAATCATAACTAAAAAATCACCAGACAATTTCAATGAAAAAAGAAATTGAATATTGTCCAAAAGAGGGTAGTATAAAGGAAATTTTTGAAGGAGAGTGAATTTGAATGGAGCTGCTAGGGCTTGAATTTCTTCATCAGAAATCCCCTATGCAAGAAAACCACAATGCATAGTATATTTTTAATCAGGAAAAGTAATCGAGTCCTCAGAACCAGCCAAAATGCTTTTGATAGATTCTTAGAGGCCAAAAAACTAAGATTAGATCTTTTTATAGTCAAATTTTCCATCCTTGAAATAGCAGGATCCAAATCTATCATCTACCCCAGGAATATCAAAACCCAAAAAAGATATGGAAAAACATAGCAAAAGAAATAAGAGATTCAAAACAAACCAAAGAAAAGGAAGAGAAAAGAAATAGGGAACTTCTCTCAATGAGGGGGAGTGATGAAGGCAGA
The DNA here is from genome assembly GCA_019925795.1 of Dendrobium chrysotoxum. Taxonomy (NCBI): domain Eukaryota; kingdom Viridiplantae; phylum Streptophyta; class Magnoliopsida; order Asparagales; family Orchidaceae; genus Dendrobium; species Dendrobium chrysotoxum. The sequence continues at coordinate 38,602,791 of CM034313.1, read as the reverse complement.
CCCTAACAAAGCATCTGATCTAGGATACCTCAATAAGGCAGAGATGATCTACCAACCAGGATGATTTTCCTCTGAGAGAGAAGAAAAATGAAGATGGTGGTGGTGTAATGCATGCACCAAAAAAATTTTACTTCTACTGAGACCAAAGATAGAGCAAAATTTTCTTTATCCTTCTTCTTCTCCATTATATTTTATTATGGGAAATATAAAAAAAGTAATTTATCCACTTTTAATGCTTTAAAACACCCTCTCTCTCTTCTCTCTCTCTCTCTCTCATGCACACTTTCTCTCTCTCTCTTTCTCGCTCTTAACCAAGTTTGGGAAAACTGAACCAGATAATGAACCAAAAGAAGGAGAGGTTCACAGTTCGATGGTTCAACCAGGGTTGAACCAGGATTGAACTGGATGATTTAATAAATACTAATTTTATTTAAACATAACATAGTCCACATATATTAATGCAATCATATAAAAAATATAAATAAAAATTAAACAAAATAAATGATCATGAAACACAAAATATGAAAATTCTCGATAAAACCAAAATAACAATAATATCGTCAAACAACACACCTTGTGGCTCCAAGTTTGCACACGAGGTGGTCGGCCATCTCGCAGCTCCCTGTTCCAACACAGGATGGCTAAATAAGCTAAATATAATTAAAAATTTCTCAAAATCATATGAAGCTTCAAAGATATTGAATAAATAATTGCAATATTTTTAAAATTAAATGCATTCATTTTGTAGGTAACTAACATCTTTATTTCAAAGATTCATAATTTTTTTCAATGCTTCTCTATCGTAAAGGTCAACCTGCATAAATGAAAAAATTATCATGAAAATGATATTAAAGCATGATACAAGAAGCAGTTGTCCAAATATGTATAAATTGGCACCAAGATGATAGCGGAGGATATTCACAAAAAATAAATGTAGTATACTCAAAAAATACTCAGCACTAAAGCAACACATATGGATTAAAGCATCTTAATCAAACAAATTTGAAATTGGATGAATTTGTCAAATCCATACAATAAAAGAAAATTAAGTTAATTGTATCATTAAAACTAGTTTATAAGTTCAAATAATTTTATAAGAGGATAATCAAATATCAAGTAAATTTGTATCATCAAAACGTGCCCCAAATGTTGACTCTCCAAGTCTTGGTTTTCCAAAATCTTCTATTCCAAATGCTTCTATAGCATCAAACCCGATTATAAATTCATCACCTCATTAGCAATATCACCTTCATTAACAAACAAGAAACATAAAATAAGGCTTCAATTTTGAATTTATTCAAATAATTTTTTATATTTAATTATCAACTTACTATACATTTCTTGAGTCAAATGTATGTTTTATTCTTCAACAGGTGGAGTTACATCCTTTGCATAGAGCTCATTTTCTAAATCTTCTAAGATAATCTCTGGAGTTGGCTCAGCCTCAAATATCCAAAAATCAACCAACTCAATACATGCATAGTCTAGAGGATCGTTGTTGCAACTTAGTTTTTAAAACTATATTTTATATCATGTGAGTTTTTTATGATACCAAAATATTATTATGTTGATTACTATTTCGCCTAACATATATTGGATATATTTTGTTTGTATTGTTTATGTGTAATAACATTTCAGGAAAATTATACTTCAGACTACCAAAGATTTCAAGAAAGATTATATCAGGGTTTCTTATAATTGAAGTCTATTTTTTTATTATTTTTATTTTTCTTGAGTCTGATAAAGTGTGATTGGAATTGGGTAACCATGCACACATACACTGGGAGAGCAATTAAAAATTAAAATTTTAAAACTAATCATACTGTACTATTTTAAATCGTACCAGACAATTTATAATGGTATTACCTCCAAAAATGAAGTTAAGCAAACCATATCTATTTTTTTTTTATATTATTCATACTGTATGATAGGTAGTTCATACGGATTACTCATAGAGTACAAAATGGGTGAGTACTAGAATGTCCTTGATGAATTTGAAATTTTTTTAATAGTTCATATTATACGATATATGAATCATACGTACCATATATGTTCATACAAATAATTAACAGAGTACAAAATGGGATCATCCACTATCAAACCAATAAAAAATATAATTTATTTTAACAGTTTGTACTATATGATGTGGGGTTCATACAGACGATGAACAGAGTATGAAATAAGGTTCTTACATAATGGTACAGATGAATTGGTTTTATTTTTAACTATTTATACTGTATAATATGAGTTTGTACAGATAATTAATAGAGTATGAAATCTGGTTCATACTAGTTCATATAGATGAATTTGAACTATTTGTACGTATGAAGTACGATCATACTATACGATCAAAGTTCGTTCAACTTAAAATCTTTAGTTTTTTGGATGATTTTTCTTGTCTTTTCTATATAAGGGTCCAAAAAATTGACACTAGAGGATCTTGTTGTGAATTTTTCTTGAGTGTGCCTTAGGAGTGTCTTTAAGAGAGTGTCTTGAGATTAAAAAGTGAGAGCTCTTGTAAGAGGGATTTGTGAGGGGATTCACAAAGTTCCTCAACAGTGACGATCTCTTATTTATTCTTCATAGTTCTTCTCTACTTCCTTGAAGTCTCTTGAGAGAGAATTTTTAAAGGAGATCAAGTTCTCTGCCTTTACCAGAAGGTTAAAAAATGACGTCGGGTTCTCTGCCTTCACTAGGAGGGTGAAAAAGGATGTCAAGTTCTCTGCCTTCACTAGGAGGGTGAAAAAGAATGTTGGGTTCTCTGCCTTCACCAGGAGGGTGAAAAAGGATGTCAAGTTCTCTGCCTTCATTAGGAGGGTGTAAAAGGATGATGGTTCTCTGCAGCACTGGGTTGGAAGAAGAGAGGCTTTTGTAAGGGCTTCTTCACCTTGCTATGGGGGAAAACGGAGAGTCACTAATGTTTAGTGCATTACCTGGAGAAGGAGTCTCTAGGGAGTGAACTAGGTCATGTTAGACCGAACCACTATAAAATTTGGTATCATCTGTTCTTTACTTTTTACTGCATTTTATTCTCTACACTTTTAATTATTATGGTTGAAAAATATTTTTTTGTGAATGTTTTTCATACTGTCAAATATCTTAAATTAGTTTTGTTAAAATCCAAGATAATTTTTAAATTCCCAATTCACTCCCCCTCTTGGTTAGTCTTGGAAAAAATCTATTAGGTATAAGAATCTATCTAAACTTCAAGTGGTATCAAAGCCAATTTAAAAAATTAATTTTAAAAATCAATTATGGCTACTTTTGGAAACCGTAACGTACCTGAAGGATATTTGATCACTAGACTACCATTGTTTGATAACATTCCTTTTGACTTTTGGAAAACCCACATATCTACTTTTCTACAATCACTTTACTATCACATGTGGATGTTAGTACATGATGGTTATACTGCTCCTACTAGACTTATTGATGGCATTAGGATTGAAATACCATTTGCTGACTGGACATTAGAGGAAAAAGACTTAGCTCAGTTAAGTGTAAAATGTTTAAATAGTTAATTTTGTGCTCTTAAATCTGAAGACTACATGCATGTTTCAACCTGTAAAAGGAAAAGAAATTTGGGATAGACTTTGTATTACATATGAAGGAACTAATGAGGTGAAACAATTTAGATTGAATATTTTATTACATGACTATGAACTTTTTTGCATGAAACTAAATGAATCAATCAGTGACATGTATACTCATTTTACATAGATAGTCACCTCATTGCATGCTTTAGGTAGGGAACTAACAAATTTGGAAAAAGTAAATAGAATCCTACATTGTTTACCTACTGCTTAAGATGCAAAGATAACTGCCATTATAGAGTCAAAAGACTTAAATGTATATTCGATTGACAATCTGCTTGGATCACTAATTGCTTACGAGCAAGGAGTGAGATAAAGATAGATTGATGCATGTGACAAGCGAAAAGAAAAGAATATTGTATTGAAAGTGGATGATTCAGAAAGTGATCAATCTCAGCCTGCGGATGAAGAAGATACTGCACTCATGATGAGGTAAATTCAAAAGTTTCCTAAGAAGAAAGAAATGAATACGTCAGCATTGGAACAAAGGTAAATTTAATAGAATTGCAAAAGTTTTAAATAATGTTATTGGTTATGAATATAGGAAGCCTGGACATATTAAGACAGATTGCCCAAATCTCAAAGCTAATCCTAGCAAGGAGAAAGTAGAAGATAAAACTAATGTTATGAAGGGAAAGAAAAGACTACAGAGAGCTTTCTAGGCTGACTCAGCTTCATACTCCTCGAAAATAGAAGAAGAAGAAGAAGAAGTCACAAACTTGTGCTTAATGGTAGACAATCTTGATCTTTTGTATCAAGAAGGGGTATGTGATTTATCTTATGATGAGTTTTTTTAAGTTTCTGAGAAAATATATAATGCTTATAAGAAACTCAAAAAATTACATGCTAAACTTAATATTAGTTATTTAAATTTACAAAAAGAGCATGAAATCATTAGGAATGATAATGCAAATATTGATAGCAACCACATGAGCTTATTGGATCAATTTGATGATTTGAATAAAAAGCATGAACTATTAAAATCATCACTTATAGAACTTAACAATGATTGTAAAGTTTTTATGGAAGAAGCTGAACATAGAGAAATTGATTTGAAAATAGAAATTTTAATGTTAGAAAATGCAAACTCATATCTCAAAATAGAATCGAAAGCTATTATGGAAAATAAATCAATTCCCATGCTTAAATAATTTTCCAAATCTAAGCAAAGGCATATAAGTTCAAAATCTAGGAAGATCCATTATAACTCATATAGATTAAGAAATCCTTTTCCTTGTGTGAAATGATTTTCATGTGGCATGAAAGGATATATTTCTCATGCTTGCACTATTCATAATATAACACATTTAGTGTGGAGACCTAAGATACATCAAAAATAGCTTATCACACATGCATCTGGTTTTTCATTGCCAAGAGGTGAACCCAAATTTACTTGGGTTTCCAAGTCTAACGTTTAATCTTTTTGTAGAAATGCTCTCATATAAGATCTTGTGAGAGCATTTGGTACCTGAACAGTGGATGTTCAAAGCAAATGACTGGAGATGCAAATTAATTTATAATGTTGGAAGCAAGGAATGGAGGGAAGGTAACACTTGGAGATAATACCACTAGGATAGTGGTAGGTACATGTATGATTGGTAATAAGAATAATTTCCTTATAAAGAATGTTTTATTGATTGATGGATTGAAACACAACTTGTTATGTATTAGTCAGCTATGTGATAAGGGCTTTAACATTAAATTTTTACCTACAAGCTACATTATAAGCCTAAATAGAATTGATATGTTGCATGGAAATAGGGTAAATAATATGTACATGCTTGATTTAAATTTTATAAAATCTTCTAATGCTTTTTATCTCAAAATAATCACTGATGAATTATGGTTATGGAATAGAAGACTTTGTCACGCAAGCATGAAAAATCTTAGGACCTACAAAGAGTTAGTTAGAGGTATACCTAAACTAGACTTTACTAAGGATCACCTATATTTTTCATATCAATTAGGAAAATAGGTGAAGTCCTCCTTTCTCTCAATTAAAGATCTTAGAACCAGCATACCTCTAGAAACATTCATATAGATCTTTTTGGACTAGTTAGCACAGTAAGTTTAGGAGGTAAAATTTTTTGGTTTGTAATCGTTTATGATTTTTCAAGATTCACTTTGGTTAAATTCTTATATCATAAGAGTGAATCATTTGATGAATTTAGAAATTTCTATACTTAGATTCAGAGAAAGCTAGGGTGTGAGATTTTATCAATTTAAAGTGATTATGGATGAGAATTTGAAAATAAAAAATTTGAAGCTTTTTATAAAGAATAAGAAATTGATCATAACTTTTTAGCACCTAGGACCCCTCAGTAGAATGGGGTTGTTAAAAGAAAGAATAGAACTTTGATGGAAGCCGCTAGAGTCATGTTGGCAGAATATTCACTTCCAAAAGTTTTTTGGCTGAAGCGGTTAGTACGGCATGTTTTGTTCTGAATAGGGTGAACAATAGATCCAAATTGAATAAAACACCCTATGAACTTCTTAAGGGTAGAACACCTAATCTCTCATATTTGTAAGTTTTTGGATGTAAGGTCTTTATTCATAATAATGGTAAAACTCTTTTTGGAAAATTTGATCCTAAATCTGATGAAAGAATTTTTCTAGGATATTCTAATATTGGCAAATCCTATAGGGTTTTTAATAAGAGAACTTTGGCAGTTGAGGAGATAACACATGTAGTTTTTGATGAATCTAACATTTCAAAAGAGCCAAGGTTGGAAGAAGATCATATTGAGGATATCTCCCAAGGAATTGGAAAGAAAATTTTGGAAGAAAGTGTTGGAACAAAAAACACTTTGCCTAGAGAATGAAAATTTTCTGAGTCACCCTAAAGAACTTATTTTACGTGAACCAAGTGATGGTGTTAGAACTAGGCATGGATTTAGCAAAGAAGTGAATCATTCTGCCTTTATATCAATGATTGAACCCACTAATATAAATTAAGCACTTTTTAATAAATTTTAGATATTGGCCATGCAAGATGAATTGAATCAATTTATTAGAAATGATATTTGGGAATTAATTGAAAGGCCTAAGGATCAAAGTGTTGTTAGAACTAAGTGGGTGTTCAAAAATAAAATAAATGATTCAAGTGTTGTGATTATAAATAAGGCAAGATTGGTGGCCAAGGGATATAATCAAAAAGAAGGAATTGATTTTAAAGAAACTTTTGCCCCTATAGCCAGACTTGAAGCGATAAGGGTATTACTAGCCTTTGCCTCTTTTATAGGTTTTAAATTATTTCAAATGGATGTTAAAAATGCCTTTTTAATGGGGTGATATAAAAAGATGTTTATGTTGAGCAACCTCCAGGTTTTGAAAATTTAAAATTCCTTAATCACATGTTTAAATTAAAAAAGGCATTGTATGGACTAAAATAGGCACCTAGGGCTTGGTATGAGAGGTTAAGTACTTTCCTATTAGAAAGATCATTCATTAAAGGAATTATGGACACTACTCTCTTCTTAAAAAGGGTAGGAGATGACATACTCATTATTCAAATATATATTGATGATATCTTATTTGGATCCACCAAAAAAAATCTTTGTGATGAATTTTTAAAGATAATAATTAGTGAATTTGAAATGAGTTTGATGGAGGACTTAAGTTACTTTCTTAGTTTTAGCATAAAATAAAAAGAGGAAGGAATTAATATTTTTTAGCCAGTCAAAGTATATTAAGGGCATTCTCAAGAAATATAAAATGGATAATGCTAAACTAGTGAGTACACCAATGAGTTCTTTAGTGCAGTTAGATAAGGACCCTAAGGGAAAATCTATTGATCAAAATAAATTTAGAGGAATAATTGGATCATTACTTTACCTGACTGCTAGTAGACAAGATATTATGTTTAGTGTTTATTTGTGTGCTAAATTTTAAGCTGATCTAAAGGAATCACATCCGATTACTATTAAGAGAATTCTAAGATATCTTTAAAAACTCAAAACTTGGGATTTGGTATCCTAAGCACAGCTCTTCTTTTAAAATCATTGGATATTCTGATTCAGATTTTGCAGGATGTAGGGTTGATCAGAAAAGTACTTCTTGAACTTATCAATTCATATAAAACTCTTTAATTTCTTGGTCTAGTAGAAAATAGAATTCAATAGCAATTTTTACTACTGAAGTATAATATATTACCTTAGGTAGTTGTGTGGCATAGGTTCTTTGGTTAAAATAACAACCAATTGACTTAGGATTTTTAATTAGCACTATTTTAATCTTCTGTAATAATACAAGTGCCATATGCATTTCAAAGAATCCTATTCAATATTCTAGAACCAAGCATATTGATATTAGGCATCACTTCATTAGAGATCATGTGGCTAAAAAAGAAATTGAATTACATCATGTTGCTACTGAGAATCGACATGTAGACATTTTCACAAAACTACTAGCTTTTGACACATTTAGTACCTTAACAACCAGATTATGTTTGATTGATCTCAATGCTTAAAATTAAATTTCTATAAATTGAATTTGTAATGTATAAATGTGTTTGTTTGTTCTTCTTTGGTTGTTTATTACTGTTTGTTTGTTTGTTAGTGTTTTGTTGTTTAGTTAGTTGTTCTTGTTTTCTTTTTTCTTCCATTAGTATTGTGTTTTTAGTTTTAGTTTTCATGGTTGGATGTCATGGATCTTGAGTGGGTTATTTTTTTAAAAAAAGGGGAGAGTCTTGTGTATCATGTATTTTATTCATTTTCATTCGTACTGTACAAACCACTTTCATATTGTACGGATTCATTAAATTGTACATGATACTTTTCCTAAATTAAATAGATGAAGCAATATTTTTTCAAGTAGATCATATTGTACGATGATGTATTCGTACTGTATGATTCATTTTTTTTATTTGTATGATTGGGGCGTATTTTTAGGAAGATAGTTATTTTTAAAGATCGTATGTATGAAATCCCATTTCATCTGTACGATCTAGTTGTTAGTTCTTAATGTGGACAAACCTAATCACTCTGAAATGATCTTTAATATTCTGATCGTCCCGGATGAACACATATTCATCTGTACGATCGTATGACCAAAATGCCTGTACAAAATGACTCCTCGGGAGTGGCAGTTTATAAAAAGTCATTTCACTTTTGGCTATTTTCATTCGTATGTACGAAATATCTTTCATCCCATATGATTTCAAAATTATATGCATAATCTGAAATTTATACTGTACGATAGGTTATTTTTTTCTTTAAATTAAAAGGTGGTGGATGTTTTTTTCTTCACATTCTCTTCTAATCCCAAACCATATTGTGTTCTTCTATAGAAATGACCAATAGTAGTAAGCATCCTTGTACTTCTAGGGGCTCATCCTCTTGCTCTGGTAGATGATTTTCTTTCTAAGGAGAATGAGGAAGCATTCGGTCAGTTCGTCAGAGCCAAGATTACCCCCTCTCGACTCCTTATTCAAAGTGACATACACTTCTCTATTATGCCCCTTTTCGCCTTAACCCACTTTTCTTTCATCCTTACCTTAATCTATTCTTATCATAAAGGAACTTTCCAAATTTTTCTTGCAAACATGAAAGTAAACCAAGATCACTCTAGGATTGCCTCTTATGTTTTTAAACAGCGAGTTGAAATTACTAAGGAAGACTAGGCAACTTCCTTCACCTTAGGACTCAAGGGGTTAGAGCACACACTATGAACTCAAGAGCAGACCTTGATTAGTCAGAAATAAACCAAACTCTTAGAGGTGTTGCATAAGTAAACCATCTTTCTTGTGTGTGTTTACCCTTAACCAGAATGCCAGGATCATCCAACATGTCTTGAGAACTTCAATTATTCCCAAAGCTGGTGATCGTATCAATTTGACTCCTCTTTTCTCTACTATCACATACTTGATCATGACTAATACTCCTATTGATGAAGCCCAACTAATTATGGACTACGTCTATAAACTTTTTGATATTGGACTTCATTACAGTAGGAGGAAGAAAAATGTGGCCTTAGTACACTAGTAGCCCTTATTTTAGAAAAAAAAACAACCCGATTCATCTTGAACCTCCCACTGAACTTCCCATCTACTTTGTCGATGCGTCTTTTCATTCACTTTTTGGTCAGGATCAAGGATTTGAGGGAGAAGATTCAGAGGGAGAAGGAGCCCCTGCTCCAGCACCTGAACCTGGACTTGATAAGAATTTCTATCAAGAAATGGTCCAGCATTTTGGCAGATTGAAAACTCATTTTGATCAATATTTTGATCAAATCAAGAATCACTTAAATCAGCAGGATGCGAGGTATAACGATGACATGGGATGGGTCCGAGGGAAATTCAACTCAGTCAACACTAATATAACTTTGATCAGTAGTTACTATATGATGTTTAACCCTCCACTACCTCCAGACCAAGGCCCCTCTGAATTTTAGTTGTTACTTCTCTGCTATACTTGTCGATGTGATTTCGTACTTATTGGTGACATGTTTATGCTAATGTCAAGTGTTGGTCTCTCTATGTTGTGGCTTCTCTATATTATGGTTCTTCTTGGTATAAGTGTTATAAGTGTTATCAGTATTGTATGTTGTGGTCCTACCATGATGTATGAGTGTAAGTGCTATAAGTTTTAAATGAAATGATGTTTTGCCGTGATTTGAAATTACTCTTCTTTTAATTTTTTTTTTTTGACAAATCATTTGTAGTAGATATGTAGAATAGAATTTTGAATTACTTTAGTATACAAATTAATTTCCTTATAAAATTTAATCTCTCAAAATTTTAAATTTCATTATGGCTGGGTGTAGATTAGAAGATCAATTTCATGTTCTAATAGATAAATATTACTTAGCTATAATTATTGCAAAATAGATATCTTATTTATATTTTATTTATTTTTTAATATGTTTATCTTTACTAATTATTGGAATTTTTGTTAAAGGTTTATTGATATTGGAAAGATTTAAAATTTAAAAAAGATGCACAAAGTGCGCCAAACAAAAAAGATGCGCAACGTTCATCAAAATCAAAAGAGGCACAAAATTAGCCCAAACTGAAAAGATGCACAAAGTGTGCCACAAAAATTGAGAAGATGCTTAATGTTGCCAATTAAAAAATTCATATTATTATTTCGTTTATCAATCTATCTCTTATACAAGTCCATAGAATCAGTAATAATCTTCACTATTAAATTAGAAACTAATTAATCTTTATTTCATTTCTTTTTTGCAATAGTTATTTTTATTTGATTTGTTTAGAATGAATAGTGAACCTGGTTAACTTTTCTTATCTTAATTGTTCTTTGATTTAAAATTTGAGTTTTTCTTTTTTAGCATTAGAAAATTATTTTTGTATTTATAATTACTTTAAAATTTTCTTCTTCATCAACTATTTTAATTTATCCATAGAAACTTATCTTTTTAAAGGGTACTTCCCTTTTTGTTATTGTCAAAAGGGGGAGTCATTAGTTATTATTTGATTATGAGTCTGATACCATCATTAGTTATTGTTTGATTATGAGTTATTATTTGACGTGTGACATGATATATGTTTTGTGCTTGCTTTTGAATGTGTGTTTTGTGTTTGTGTGTTTTGTGCTTATTTTTTATGTGTCTGTAATTTTTTAATTTTTATTGGAATGCCTTGTTTTAAATTGACCACTCATTAAGGGGGATCTTAGGAGAAAAATTGGCTTAAGTGTTAACTCAAATAATAATTATTTTGCCATCATCAAAAAAGGGAAGATTATTGCAACTTTATTTTCAAAACTATATTTTTATATCATGTAATTTTTGATGATACCAAAATATTATTGAGTTGATTACTATTTCTCCTAATATATATTGGATATATTTTATTTGTGTTGTTTGTGTACTAACATTTTAGGGAAACCATACTCTAGACTACCGAAGACTTCAAGATAGATTAGATTATGATTTCTTGTAATTGAAGTCTATTTTTTTATTATTTTTATTTTTCTTAAGTCTAAGAGAGTTTGATTGTAATTGGGTAACCGTGCACATACACACTAGGAGAGTGATTAAAAACTTAAATTTTTAAAACTAATCATGCTGTACAATTTTAAATTATGCCAGACGATTTGTAATGGTTTTGCCTCCCAAAACAAAGTAAAGCAAATCATGTCTGGAATTTTTTATACTATTCATACTATACGATAGATAGTTCATACAGGCGACTCATTGAGTATGAAATGGGCGCGTACTAGATCATCCCTAACGAACTTGGAATTTTTTAAATAGTTTGTACTGTACGATATAGGAATCATACTGTACGATATATGTTCGTATATATGATTAATAAAGTATGAAATGGGATCATCCCCTTTTGTACCAATAAAAAATATGATTTATTTTAACATTTCATACTGTACAATGGGGGGTTAGTACAGACGATGAACAGAGTATGAAATGAGGTTCGTACATAATCGTATAAATAAATTGGTTCAGTTTTGAACTATTCACACTATACGATGTTAGTTAGTACAGATGATTAACAGAGTTCAAAATCTGGTTCATACTAGTTTGTACAGACAAATTTGAACTATTTATATATATGAAGTACAATCATACTGTATGATCCAAGTCCGTTCAACTTGAAATTTTCAATTTTCTGGTTAATGTTTCTTGTCCTTTTTATATAAGGGTCCAAAAAATTGACACTAGAGGATCTTGCTGTGAATTTCTCTTAAGTGTGCCTTAGGAGTGTGATTGGGAGAGTGTCTTGAGATTGAAAAGTGAGAGATCTTATAAGAGGGATTTATGAGGGGATTTATAAAGTTGTCTAACGTTGAGGATCTCTTGTTTGTTCTTTATAGTTCTTTCCTACTTCCTTAAAGACTCTTCAGAGAGAATTTTCAAAGGAGATTGGGTTCTTTGCCTTCACCAGGAGAGTGAAAAAGGTCGTCAGGTTCTCTTCCTTCATTAGGAGGGTGAAAAAGAATATTTGGTTCTCTTCCCTCACTAGGAGGGTAAAAAAGGATGTTGGGTTCTCTGCCTTCACCAAGAGGGTGAAATAGGATGATGGTTCTCTACAACACCGAGTTAGTGGAAGAGAGATTTTTGTAAGGGCTTCTCTGCCTTGCTGTAGGGAAAAAAGGAGGTCACTAGTGTTTAGTCCAATACTTAGAGAATGAGTCTCTAGGGAGTGGACGTAGGTCTTATTCGACCTAACCACTATAAAATTTGGTGTCTTATGTTCTTTACTTTTTACTACTTTTTATTCTCTGCACTATTAATTATTGTGGTTGAAAAATAATTTTTTTGTGAAAATTTATCATAATGTCAAATTTCTTAAATTGGTTTTTCTAAAATCTAAGAGAATTTTAAAATTATCAATTCACCCCCCCCCCCCCCCCCCCCCCTCCCTCTTGCTTAGCTCTGGAAAAAATCTATTAGGTCTAACAACTTATTCGAACTTTCAATCGTAATTTCTTTTGTTATGCAGAACTTGAAAGTGAAGGAATTATTTTAGTTAGTGTATTATCACATTATGTAATAAGATTATTCAACATTTATAGACTTTAAAATTATACCTATTCTTCAAATTTAGAATACATTGAACATATACTAAATTACTTAGCCATTAATGCTCCAAATGATTGCACCTCTTTGACTAAACTTTTTCATAGACACTCCAATTTCTTTCATAGCCCTAGGATGAGGATGGTTGACTTAGAATTCTTATTGCTAATTTTTGCAAGTTTGGAGCACTTGATCTAAATATCTTCCACCACTCATCTACAAAATATCAATTTAGAGATTTTAATGAATGATCATTTTTATAAAATTAAAATATTAGTATATGTTAACATTCAAAGAAATTTATTTGGTTGTATTTCTTTCATCATTTTAAGTGCACTCAGCTTTCTAAAACTTTCCAAGGCATCCCAAAAAATTTTAATCTCGTTCATTAAAAATTTAGTCTTTGAACAAATATTTTTATTCCTAATTAACTAAATAAGACCTTGCATGATTTCTGGCTTATGATAGTAATTCTCTTTATCATACTAAAAATGACGATTCAAAAAATATGCAGCAGAGTGGATGCCTTACCTATTTTTAGAATCTCATCTTTTCTTAATGATAGTTGTTATAGCTTATACAATTTCTTCACCTTTCTAAATATAGCCTTTAGTGCCTTTCATCTTATATATACCATCATATAAATACCTTAGGGAGGGCTTCTCATCAGAATAAACTCTTCTAAGCAATCTAATCAATGGACCATATATTTTTGAGATAACAAGACACTCATTTCAAAATTTCATATCCAAAGAAATGGTGACAACCTCTTTTCCTTTGATTATTTTTGCTAACTTTGAATCTGTGTAGAATTTACTGGCTGTTAATGCTTGTAAGTCATGCTTACGATCATAGACACTTCTTAAAGTAATGAAAGTAGTAGAAAATCTTATAGCTCCTCATTATACAATCTCCTTCTAACTTGCTCTTCTTCTAATCCATGTAAGTATAAATACATAACTATAAATAAAAATTGTCACCTTTGATACTTTTCTAGCAAGCTCTTCTATGTGAGTCATATTACCTATATCCTTTAATATCAAATTCAAACAATGAGCTGCACAAGGTGACCAATAAATATTGTCAAATCTTTTATGTAATATCTCTCCTTTTTACTTATAATTTTTAATATTATCAATAATCAATTGCACAATATTCTATGGGTTATAATGTCCCAGAATCTAATTTAGAAGAATTATTCATTTATCTTTTAATAAACAATAATAACTAGAGCTACATAATAGTATATATCAGTAATAAATAGCGTAAGTAAATTTTATAATTTAAAATATTAATATATACATATGTATCAATCTCAAAAATTATATACACTGCTCAGGATCAACACAATTAACATATATCTATATTGTCCTGAGTACAAAAGAATTGCTAAAATAAAAAGAACCAGAACTTAAAGAATCCTAACATGCCTCATAATCCTGCTCCCCTACCCTGACCTAAAATCATTTAACAATATATAATGATCTAAAAAACCTAGCAGGTCATAAAAATCTATAACTAAAATTAAAGTACGATAAATGAATAATATCCATGTCAATGATCAAATCATAATAGTAGCATTCATATGATCATTGAATTAGTATAGAAATAATAAAATTGAAATACAATTGTGGTATAATCTATAAATAGTAAAATATTATAGTACATAAGCAAATAAAGCAGTAAACTAGTATGAGTATCAAATCTATAAAACAATCGTTATATCCATAATACCAATCAGTATAGAAATCATATAAAGTATCAAATTAAAATAACAGCAAAGACTATCAAAATCATGTCAATGTAGTAAAATCATATAAGAGTATACCCATACTATCAAGGAATTCTATATCACATGCTCATTATATCATATGGTTAGTATCAATATAATGAATTAGTAGTACCAAATAGTATCATTATTTAAATTGATAGTAATAACAATCTAGTGGCAAGAGTAGTAGAATAATATAATAATAGTAAATTCGTGCAGTAATAATAAATCCATACAATAATAAAAAAATACCTCAAGAATATGCATTTCAATAGTCACACTTAATAAGAAGTTTATACTATCATTGTATTTTTTAGTATTGCATCAGTATTAGTAAATCGTTGACTTAGTAAAAAGAGTCGTCACTCTTTGCTCGTTAGCATAGTAATCATCTCCTTATAACTCCCAATCAGTGTATCATATGAATTAGTGAAGAATAACACCAAACCACAGTATTTAAAGAAAAGTTCATCAACCCACCATTCTATACATATCAATCAGTCTCCAACCAACAGATTAACCAATCTTTAGTTATCTTTTATATACACATTATTATCACAGTACTATTATAGTAATTTCAATCACATATTCATATTTATTTTCAATGCATTATAGCAAATAAAGTATAATTGAGCTTAATTCAGAAAATATCAAAATATCCTAAATGTAGACAATAAAAATCATACTAAATAAAATTTTATATTTTTAAAATTTAATCAAATTATCAAATATTATATAAATTAATATTCTGAACCTTTAGTTGAACCAAATCACTATTTTTTATAATAATGCAGTGGCTCGTAGTGATGGTTTTACTACTCTTTTTTTTTCAAAAGTCTTGGGATATTATTAACAATGATGTTTTTCCCACTGTTATTGATTTTTTTAATGGTAACACTTTGCCTAAATTTTTTACTGCTACCTCTATCATTCTTATTCCTAAACATAATGCTGTTAATAATTGGAGTGATTTTAGACCCATTAGTCTTTGCTCTTTCTTTAATAAGTTGATTTCTAAAATTATTATGAATCGTCTTGTCCCTATTCTTCCTAAAATTATCTCTCCGAATCAAATGGGTTTTGTGAAAGGTAGGGCCATTACGAATAATATCTTGTTAGCTCAGGAATTTTGTCATGATTTAGAGGTGAAAACTAGAGGTGGCAATTTAATTATTAAACTTGATATTACCAAGGCTTATGACAATATTAATTGGAACTTTATTTACCTTATGTTGGAGGCTTTTGGTTTTAATCTTTCCTTCATTAATCTTATTAAAAACTGTATTGAGAAGGTTTTCTTTTCTATTATTATTAATGGTTCTTCTCAAGGTTTTTTTAAAAACTCTCATGGTATTAGACAAGGAGACCCTATTTCTCCTGCTCTCTTTATTATAGCTGCTGAATTTCTTTCTAGGGGTCTTACCCATTTGTTTGAGGAAAATCCTCTGCTTTTTTTTAAAACGAGGGGTGGCTCTCCTTTATCTCATCTGTGTTTTGCTAACGATTTTATTATCTTTACTAATGCTTCTAGGAACAATATTAAAAAAATCATGATGTTTTTATCCAAGTTTGAAAGGAGTAGTGGTGTGATTATTGCTTCCAAACTTCTTTCTAATGATCGTATTGGTATTCTAAATAGTGTTACTGGTTTTCCACAAGCTCATCTTTCGATTAAGTATCTAGGTGTTCCTCTCTTTAAGGGGAGACGTTACTCTTTTCTTTTTGAGGATCTTATTAATTCTTTTTACCACAAATTGTTACCGTGGGACTCCAACTTTCTTAGTTTTGGAGGTCGGATTACTCTTATTAAAAGTGTGTTGTGTGCTTTACCGGTTTACATTTTTCAAACTATATTTCCTACCCGTGTTGTGTGTGATAAGATCCATAAAATTATCAATAAATTCTTTTGGAGGGGCTCTTCCTCTTCATCTAAGATTCATTGGGCCTCCTGGGAGAACTGTTGTGGGGTTTTGCAGGAAGGTGTTCTTGGATGTAAAAATCTGTATGATAGCTCTAAGGCTTTTGCTTTTAAACTTTGGTTTAAACTTCACTCCAATGATACTCTTTGGGCTAACTTTATGCTGACGAAATATTGTGCGGGTATGCATCCTACTTTATATAGTGCTAAATAGAATGATTCCAAATTATGGAAAAAGCTTTGTAAAATTAAGTGGGAAGTTGAGCCCTTCATTTCTTGGGGGCTGGGTGAAGGAAATGTGTACTTTTGGCAAGACCGGTGGTTGGGTAAGCACTCTTTTGACTCGATGCTTAATACTTCTTCCATGTCATCTACTAAGGTGAATTTCTTTTTCTGTAATAATTCTTGGGATTATGCCAAGCTATCTAACATGCTTTCGGATTGTATTGTTAACCAAATTAGTAGACTGCCTTTGAATACTGACTCTAAAGATCCTATCCTTTGTGACTTTTCTAGTAATGGTAATTTCCAGGTGAAGGGGGCTTGGCAGGCCTTTCGTATGAGGAATGTTTCTGATGTTGTTTTTAAGTGTATTTAGCAGAGATGTTTACCTAAGACTATTTCTGTGTTATGTGGAGATTGTTGCATAAATTTTTACCTACTGTGGATAACCTCATCAAAAAAGGTTTTAGTTTGGTTTCTAAGTGTCAATGTTGTTATCATTGTGAGAGTTTGCATCATGTTTTCATTTCTGGTCCTTCGGCTGCTCACACTTGGATCTATTTTGATGACTTATTTAAGCTCAATTGCTTTCATGGAAAAATCTCCCTTAGATCCCTGCTTAATGCTTGGATTATCAATACTAAAGGGCATATTCGTAACATTATTCCCTTTCTTACTCTTTGATTTATTTGGTTGGAAAGGAATAATTCGATTTTTAATAATGTTAAGATGAGTCACATTTCTATTATTAATAAGGTTAAAGATAAAATTAATGGTTTGATTGCTGCTAAGTTACTGAATCACAATCTTTTCAATAATTGCTATTATGTGGTCTCTATGTTTGGTTTAGATCTGCACTGTGAGTCTCCTTTAATCAATGTTTGCAAAATTTATTTGTCCAAACCTCCTAAGGATTATTTTAAATTTAATGCTGCGGGTAATTGCTCTATGTATCCGGGTGGCTGTGGTGGTATTATCAAGGACTGTTTGGGTCATTTGATTTGTGCTTTTGCTGGTCCGGTTTATGTGGGGAATATTTCTGTTGCTACTACTTATTCCATCAGGTATGGTGTCAACCTATGTGCTTCTCTTTTCTTAACTAATCTGATTATTGAGGTCAATTCTGATTTTAACTTTAGCAATTTCATGGTGGAAGGAGAGAATAGTTGCAATGCTGATCTTTTTTATATCATTAGGGATATTAATAACATGTTTTTGCCTCTTAATTTCTCCTTCCATCACATTAGTAAAATTGGTAATGAGTGTGCTGAATGGCTTGCCCAGTGGGGTTGCCAGCTTAATTTTTTTACTGAGGTCTCTGGTGGGTCTGTGTCGAGCCCTCTTCGTGGGTTATTACATTTGGATGCTATGGACGTTCCGTATGTCTCAGGGTAGCTCGGCATTTTGTCCTGCTTCCGGTGATTCTGGGTTGTTTATTTTTTGTTTCTGGGCTTTCCCTTCGAGTCCTTTCTGGTGTTTCTTGTTTTGAGGTTTTGTTTGTTAATCTATTGTTGGGTTTTTGTGGCCTCTGATCTAGGGATCTAGTGGTTGTCTTGTTTCCTTTTTCCGTTTCTTGTTTGTTCTGCCATTGTTTTCCTTTGTTTACCATGTGCGCCTGCAGCTGGTTCCCTTTGCTGGTGGCTTTATCTATTTTTGCTGGTTCTGTGTTTTGTGTGGGTGTTAGCGGCGCTTGCTCTCTTTATTGGTCCTTTTATATTTTTAACTGTTGTTTTCCTCTGCTTATCTGCTCTTGATTGGTGGGGGTTTCTTTATATTTATAACTCCATGTATGCTTATCCCTTGGATTATAAGTGTTTTTTTGCAGATTTTGTAAGTTGGTGGTGCTACGGTTTCTTTGAAGCTTATCTGCTAGTTCGGAGAGAGTTTTTGATGCTGATTTTAGCCTTTTGCTGCTCTTTCCATTTTTGGGTGCTTGTTCTTGTGCACCATAGAATGTTCCTAGGTTTTTTTGTAATTTTGCGAAGTAGAGGACTCGAGCTCTTAGGTCTTTTATTTGACTTTTATTTTGTAGCTCCTTCAAGCAGTAGTGAGCTTGAGTCCTCTTTAAGGACTATGTAATTTTTTTTCCTGAATTAACACGTAGGCCCCCACCGAGGGGTTTTCCCAAAAAAAAAATCACTATTTTTTATGTCAAAATAAATTTTTGAGTAGGAAAAAATTACTATATTTTCAAAATCACTAAGTGCAAAATCATAAATAAATACTCAAAATATTCATAATCTCAATCTCTATAACATATAAAAAGTTATTTGATCAAATTTTTATCAATACAAAAAGATCAACTCTATATACTTCATATGTTTGATTTGGGAATAGAAGAAGAATCCCTTCCTTCCTCTGCCATGTCATCTATATAAATTGATGCACTCTGGAGTTCCTCTTTGTCTTGTTATTTTTTTTATATGTCTTTTAAATTCTCCTATATCCGATAATGAGCATCATTTGGCACCTTCTTACAGAAAGCTATGTTTCCTTTAAATCCTTCAAGATGCTATTTTATTCTGTTTATCCCACCACTTTTATATGCAATACAACAATGTAAGCATTTAAATTGCTTCTTTCCATCAACCCCTTTGATTTCATTTAAATGATTCCCAACTATATCCATTTTTTTGCGCTCACTATGCCCTGATGTTGGGGACTTACCACTAGAAGCATCCATTCTACTATCAATAGCCAAAATAAAATGTTATTAAGACTTTAAAAAAATAATGCAAGCATTAAAGATCCTAATTATAATCCTTATTATAATCCAATTCTCTAATATCCACCATCAACAAAATATATAAACCCTACATATAGATTTGGATTAAACTTAAGTTTGGAATGGATCAAACTTGAAAAGTTCATGTTATATAAGACCTTTGAATTAATTTCATTTCATGTGATTGGTTTGATCTCAATTGAGCTTGGAGTTCCACACTGCTAGCTTCTAGGTAAACAACTTTCATTAATTGAAAAAAAAAAAACATACCCTCTTTCTCATGGGCATTATTTTTTATGTTTATAATAGTTCTTAGATATCTTATAGAATGTCAGTCCTGCATTCCACATTCAATAATTTTGTACACACTTTCATAGATTTCACTTTATATTCATCATGAAATATCATGTGTTATGGATGGTTTTTCCTTGAGTTATAGTTAAATCCCTGAATATTAAAATAAATCTAAATGCATCATCTAGAATTTCTTGGTGCTTTTTAAGAGAATAAACGAACTACTGAGTTCATAAACAACCACAGTGTGGCCTTTGGCAATTATATCTCCAACCTTCGCAATCTTTAGCATCATAATACCATTTTGCAACCCCGTTGTGTCTAAATAAATTTAGTATAAACATAGAATAAACTGGGTAATAGTAAATTCTATGTTAAGAGGCCATTTAAAAGTGTCATTCATTCTTATGCCAGATGATTGTGGCCATTTCGTGTATTAATTCAACTCAATCATTGTTTAGAAAAAAATCCATAGCAAATTCTATGTAAACATGAAAATGATAATAATATTAGGAATTTTAGTTCCACAATACAGACGCCCAGAAAAATGATCAAAAAAAAATCATTGTGCCAATAATCCGATATCTTCAATCCACTCGACATATATTCTTTCAATGGATATTAGGAATTTTAGTTGCAAAATAACTTTAACCTACTCACAAGAAAACTAAAGAATAGGGAAGATGTAATTTTTCAAAATTAAAAAAGAACCTACATTCCACTGTCAATAGGAGGGAGAAGCCGAGGAAGAAAGCTATGCGTTGGGGAGAGCTCCTTGCCGTCGAGTTTAAGAATCAACAACCACGGACGACGGGAATGGCAAGCTCCTCACCGTCGAGTTCATGAATCAACATGGACGGAATGTCGAGCAGGAGACGAACGGATTTATAGGACACGTGTGAAATGAGGAGGAAGACGAGAGAACATTAGGTTATTTTAAGTTTTCAGGCCGTTTGATCGAAAATCTATGACTCAAATCCTCCGTTTCTTGTACCGCGTGGTTCCTAACAACAGATATCGGTTCTCCGGTTTGAGCCGGTAGACCGGTTTTTGTCCAGTTTGATGCGAAATCGGTTCTTAAAATAAATTGAACCGGCCGGCCGACCGGTTCACGGTTCAAATGGTTAAAGCGGACGGTTTGATTCGGTTTTTAAAACCTTGCTCTTCACAGCACTATATTTAGGCTTTGTATTTTTATGAAAGAATTAAAAAAAGTTGAAATAATCAGAAATGAAAATGAAAAAATAATTAAATTGAAATTAGTTTTCACGAAATTGAATTTAATTACTAATGTATCATAATGAAATCAAAATATCCTGCAGACCTTTGAATCCCTTCAAATCGAGCATGCTATCGCTGCTTGGGCAAACTACTGAGATGTAGTAATTTTCGGTTTTACAAGATTGATCTCCCTCCGCTGCTCCCAAGACTTCAACGCATCAATCAAATCTAATTTTCTCTGAGTCGCCGACGTTCTTCTATGCGTCCCCTTCCTCTACCTCCATTGACGAGCGCACGCGCATTGCTCTCCCCACCGGTCCGGCCGTGCTCGGCGTGCCGAGGGCGCTGATTCGCTTGCATGGCGCCCTCTAGGGAGACAGAGATAGAGAGCAGGCGCTGATTCTCATGACCCAGAGGAGAGAGAGTCGGAGGTATAAATCCCCTACCACGGATCGACGTGATTGATAGTAATATCCCACTAAAGATTTGACCGCATCGACTCTTCTGCTCATAGGATTTGTCTTTCCATACAAAAGAACCGTAGTGTACAAACAAATAAGCTACATCAATGGCTTACTAAAACCCGTACGCCGCCCATCCCATCGCTGGTACCGTCAGAGTTGGCATTCAGTGAATGACTTGTCACACCAGCAGGAGAAATTGAGAGAGCAGACAAAAATGGAAGGTGGCGGCCGGCCGCCCTTCTGCAAGAAGAAGCAACTGAGGTTATGAACTGGCCAGTGGCCAGCCATTGAAGAAAGTCGTCGTTTTTTGATATATATATATATATATATCAGATCATTGTTGCATTATTTTGAATGTGAGATTAATTTCTTATTTAACGCCTAGGCCCGCTCGTGAATCTAAGCACAGGCCCGTTAATAGGTTTAAAAAAAAATTTGTAAGAAGAATTTCTATTTTTCTTGAAATTGAATTTAATAAATATGAGAAGTTAGTTTTAGTCTTAAGAAGTTGAATTAATGTTTATTTTATAGCTTTTCAATCAAAATAATAACGATATTGGATGCTTTTTAATCCTTTCACTTCTATTTAAAATTAAAATATTAATAAAAAAATAAATTATTGACATACTTATCATGTAATATATATATATATATATATATATATATATATTTATATATATTACGTCAACGAATAGATTTGATGTTCATCATGCGCTGTTTGTGGCACTATATTGCTATTGCGAAGAGGGATATGCAATAAAAAAGTTAAAATTTCATCACTTTTGTCTGACAGGCCTAAATGTGATTCATAAATATTCTTAATATTATTCCAACTAGCAAAATCATTCATAGTTAGGCATGATGCTAAAGAGATTGTAGTCACATGACGGTGGTTGTATGATATTGTTTACATGATAACTATTGGGCGATGAAGGATGAGCAATAATGGTTGGTCGATGCAGTTTGAATAACTTTTGATTATTGACGGTGATCACGACTTTAAATGTGAGGATGAGCTCTAGAATTTTTCAGTCTCTAATTCTAGATAAGGTTTAAGTGCAATACTCATGAATTAATTTTTGAAGAATTGTCTATCTACTTTTTTTTTTTTTTTTTTTTTTGGGGGGGGGGGGAAACCCTCTGTCGGGCCTACGTGTTAATATCAAAAAAAGGAGTACAAGGTCCTTAAAGGGACCTCCAGCCCACTACTGCTCAGAAGAGCTACAGAAAAAATTAAAAGAAAAAATTCCTAGGAGCCAGAGTTCCCTACTAAGCACAAGTACACGGCTACCTAATAACATTCTAGGAAAAGAAAAAATAGGGAGATCACCATTAGCATTGTCAGCCCAGCTCCCAAGCTCAATCCGCACCCTGCACAAAACGAGACGAAGTCTCCAAAAACCTAAAAGAAGGCCAACAAGGATGCTGAACAAAAAGATTAAAAGCCAGAAAATCCTAAGGAAATAATTACTGGTAGCAGAAAGTAATGCTAAGAGCCAAAGCTTATCTACAGATATGTTGTGAATTTTGTGGCAAAAAATATGATGGCTCCAAGTATAATCCTTAAACCAAAGATCATTCCAGGTATTAACAAGGATAAGGCAATTAATGTGAACCAATTCCAAAGTGAATAGATGATAGCTGTAGCAATAAAAATTAGCAACTACATTAGAATTAGCAAAATAGCTCAGCATAGAGTCACAAGAGAAGCACCACAGTTCAGTTAACCAAAAACCAGCAGATTGAAGGGTCGAAAATTCAAGGCAGGATAAACAAAGAAAGGAACCCGCGAACATCAATCAGCAGAAAACCATCAGAACAGGTCAAATAACCAAACCACATCACATAACCACTGCAGGCAAGCATCAAAGAAAGAAACCACCTCCAGAAGCCAAAACTCAAAGACCCAGAAGAAACAGAGCCCAGAAAAAAATAGAACCAGCAAGCCAAATTAATTGCAACGAATATAGGGAAGCCCCAAACGATCAAGTCTCATCACACCATGGATCAACTTGGGGAGAGTAAACCTATTATACTCAACAAATTCAGTCAAATTACAACCAGTTTTAGCCAAATAATCAGTCGCAGCATTACCTTCTCTCAGAATATGAGAAATATTGTAAGTAATGCTAGAGAGCAATTGTCTAATATCCCTTAACATATAAAAATAGGCGGGATTGGAAGAGGTATAATTCTTAATGTACTGAATCAGAATTAAAGCATCAACCTCAATCCAAACCTTAGTGATACCAAGAGATAAACAGAGCTGAATCCCAAACAGAAGGCCCTCAATCTCAGCGTGAATAGCAGAAGTGGCCTTGGAGGGACCCGCGAAGGCCAAAATCAGCCCCCCATTTGGATCCCTAATCAAACCACCACATCCAGCTTTAGTAAGATTCAAGGATCCATCAGTGTTGAGTTTAACCCAACCGTCCACAGGTTTTTTCCAAACTATAATCCTAATCTTATCATGAGTGTTATAAGTATTAAAGTCCAAACCAAACTCATTGGCCACATTAAAACAGCCTTTAAAAGAGGCAAAAGTGATTAAATTGGCATTGAAAAGTTGGGTAATTTTGTTCTTGATTTTACTGATCACACCCGAAGCATCCATCTTAATATTGTCATGTTTAGAAGCATTCCTACCATTCCACAAGAACCAACAAATAAGAACAGGAAGTATATTCCTAATGTGCCCTTTAATAGCAGAAAACCAATCTTTTAAAAGATTTAAAATGGAATTAAAACTAGAAGAAGACAAGACATTGAACATATTATCAAAATACAGCCAAACTCTCATAGCAATAGGGCCTTGAACAAAAACATGAACTAAGTTTTCAATATGAAAACAACATTGACATTTAGAGACAATATAAAAACCTTTCTTCAATAAATTGGCGTCCACAGGGAGGTAATCATGCAAAACCCTCCACATAAGAAAAGAGTAAGTAGGGGGAATGCTAGCATGCCAATAAGCCAAATATAATTTATTTTTAGGTAAAGTATACTTAATAGAGTGCCAGACTTGCTTGGTATTGAATTTTCCGTCATTAGAGCAATTAAACAAAATACAATCCTCTTCCTCCAAGTTGATCGAAATTTTAGTGATTAAATTAATAATAGTATTGGGCACAAACTGAGCAAGTAAAGAAATGTTCCATCTCTCGTTAATAATAAAATCTTTAACTTTGTAGGTGGAAATAGAGTGAGTGTACAAAAGATTGTCAATAGAGAAATTACCAAGCCACTTATCTTGCCAAAAGAAAATATTCCCATTCCCCAACCCCCATTGTATGAATTCCTCCGCTTCCCATTTGATATGACAAAGCCTTTTCCAATTTGAAGAATCACCTTGTCTAACGTAACTGTTTAAAGCATGTTTCCCAGCACAATACTTAGAAATCATGTATCTAGCCCAAAGGCTTTTCTGAGCCCTTAAATTGAACCACATTTTATGGCTAAAGGTGGCAACCATATCCGCAAGAGTCCTCAATCCTAATCTACCCTCATCAATGGATCCAGAACAATTGCTCCAGGATCCCCAGATAATGGTGCGGCTGCCACCCTTAGAACCCCACAGAAATTTATTAAATAAAATCTCCAATCTAGAGCAAATAGTGGACGTTGGCCAAAGAGTATGAAGTAAATAAATCGGAATGGAACAGAGCACATGCTTAATAAGAACCAATCTTCCACCATAAGAAAGAAAATTAAAAGCCCAAGAAGAAAGTTTCTTTTGGATAGTAGAAAAGATACCATCAAATAAATGAGATCTTTTCTTCCCAATATAGAGAGGACAACCTAAATATTTTAAAGGAAGGAGCCTCCTTTTAAGCCCAAAAATCCCTTCAATGTTGCTAATCCTAGAAAAGCAAATAGATTTAGCGGGAATAAAGCAACTTTTAGAGGCATTGATGATTAAGCCACTAGCATTTTGAAAAGAGGTGAAAAACTTGAACAAAATATGCATCATTTTAATGGAACCATTGGAGAAAACAATGAAATCATCGGCAAAGCTCAAATGAGTGATGGGAAAGCCACCACGAGTTTTAAAATATAAAGCAGGGTACTTCCTGAACAAATGGTTAATACCACGAGATAAAAATTCCACAGCAATAATAAAGAGGGCAGGGGACAGAGGGTCACCTTGCCGAATGCCATGGGTAGATTTAAAAAAGCCATGAGGTTTACCATTAATGATAACAGAAAAATAGCAATACTCAATGTTATTCTTAATAAGGTTAATAACTTGCATATTGAAACCAAAAAGCCTTAAAATAGTATAGAGAAATTCCCAGTTAAGATTGTCGTAAGCTTTGGTAATATCAATTTTATAGATAATATTACCACCAGGGATTTTAGTGTTAAGGTCATGAACTAATTCTTGAGCAAGTAAAACATTATCAAAAATAGACCTACCTTTCACAAACCCCGTTTGCTCCAAGGAAATAATTTTGGGAAGTAATAAAGCAAGCCTGCTCGAAAGGATTTTAGCAGTAAGTTTATTAAAGAAAGAACATAGGCTAATAGGCCGGAAATCATTCCAAAAATTGGTACTGTTAGCCTTAGGAATTAAGGCAAGGGAAGTGGTAGTAAAAAATTTGGGGATAGGATTACCCTTAAAGAAATCGATCACAGCATTAATAATATCTTCTTTAATAAAATTCCAAGTCTTTTGAAAAAATTTATTAGTAAAACCATCAGGACCAGCCACAGAATCAGAGTTCATGTTTTTAACAGAATCCCAAATTTCATCTTCAGTAGGAAGATTAGAAATCATCTTATTCTCCTCAACAGAAATAATAGAAGGAATGAAGGAAAAATCAGTATTAAAATCAGGTTGAAAGTTAGAGTTAAAAACTTTAGTAAAGTAATCAATACCCGACTCCACAATCAAATCAGGGTTGTCGAACACGTTACCATCAGGAGAAACAACTTTATGAATGAATCTACTAGCTTTGTTATGATTGGCAATGTTGTGAAAATAGTTGGTGTTACGATCGCCTTCCACAAGGAATTTATAAGCCGCCTTTTGTCTCCAATAGGCTTCCTCTCTTTCCTGCAACTTACACAAACAACTTTTAGCATCATTAAGCAACCTTAAATTCTCAAAAGAAGAGTCCTGCATATAATTCAACTCAGGTTCCTCAACAGTTTTTTCAGCATTAAGGATATTAGTGAAAACATTCTTAAAAACCACTTTGTTCCACCAGGAAAGTTTTTGCTTAAGCCTTTTAAGTTTGAACCAAAGTCTGACCATACCATAAACATTATCAGAAGGAACTAAAGGAGCTTCCCAATTGCCCTGCACAGAAGCCATAAAATCCTCATGAAGCAGCCACATGTTTTGAAATCTAAAGGGTTGAACTTTATTAAAATTGGCATTATTAATACTTATAAGGAGAGGGGAGTGATCAGATAAAGTACGGGTAAGATGCTCAACACAAGTAGACAATTGAAAAGAAATCCAGTAATTATTAAATAACATACGGTCTAATCTTTGCCACATATTACCCTTATTCCAAGTGAAGTTGTTCCCAGTAAAGCCAATGTCATGCAAGTTACTATTCATAATCATATCATTAAATTCACTCATAGCAAGAAAGCTAGGTGTTTTACCACCAACTCTCTCATCATTATTGGAAATACAGTTAAAATCCCCACCAATACACCAAGGTTGAGAAATAGAAGAGGAAAATGTAGTGATTTGCTCCCAAAGCTCCTTCCTACCAAACCTCGAACAAGAAGCATAAACAAACGAAGCATAGCAAGAAATTTGATTAACAAAAACATTAGTGTGAACCACCTGAGGTAAATCAGCAATAATCTTTAAATGAATAGCTTGATTCCAAAAGATCCAAATTTTATTAGTACAGTTAGCAAAAGAATAATCAAAACCCAGTTTGGTACGAACAGACAGCAACTTCTCAACAGAAATCAACGGTTCAAGTAAAACAAGACAAGAAACACTATGAATCCTGCACAAATTTTTTGCTCTATCTTTGGATAAAGAACCACCCACACCCCTAATATTCCACACAATAACTTTAATCATTAGACAATAGATTAGAAGCTCTAGTGATCCTAGAAGTGGTAGGGGGCGTTTGAACTTTTTTCATACCTTTCTTTTTCGAAATAACAGAGAAATCTCCTTCACATTTATTAGCTTTCATTAAAGAAGATGACATAGAGAGGTTGTTGGAACCTTTAAGAAAACCCGTGGAAGTGGGATGAGGGAATGGCCCAATTTCCCCTTCTTCAAAATCCACATAATCGTTTTCCTTATTCTCATTATTATTTTCAAGAACAATTTCCAAGTTTATACTGGAATTGTTATCACCAACCTTCTCATTCAATCCATTAGCGTTATCATTATCAATAGGGTAAACTTGATGGTTAACAGTAAGGACTTTCCCAATCACATCAACACCTGGAGTGAACATCATATCACGACTAGTTGAATGTTCCCCAACATTCCTTTTATCCCCTATGCCGGAAGGCATTCTATCCTCACCATTACCAGTATTAGTGTTCACTTCATCAACCATGTTACCATCTATACCCTTGTTTCCAACGGGTGGATCTAAGGTTTCCTTCTCCTTCTCTATGTCATCTTCACAATTCACTAATACCATGTCATTTTTAGGGTCCTGCACACAAACAGAGTCAATTTCAGCATTTTTGGGGCCACCTCCCTGTTTAACCGGCACGGTGCTTTTCCGAAGTTGAGGATGAGCAACATAACAATCATTAATAGAGTGACCATGAATTTTACAGTGCAAGCAAAAATCAGGAACGTTCTCAAATTCAACTTTTTGCAAATACCCTGAATTTTCAGAACCGAGCCAAACTTCTTTAGGATGTTTCTTAGTTATATCTACTTCCACCAAAATTCTAGCCACAGAGGGCCTCGATCGCGAAGCAGTCGTTTGGTCCGTTTGTAAAGGCCTACCAAAAATAGAACCCAAAGCATGCAGAACAGAGGAATTAAAAAAATGTAAGCGTAAGCTAGGGAAGGAGATCCAGAGAGGAACAATAGGCGATTCTTCTTTAACATCAAAATATGGGGTCCATTTTAGCAATCTCATCTGACAGTTAAGTATATAATACGATCTCCTCGCAAAAACCCTACTATAGTCAAGATCGTTAGAAAGCTGTATAGACACATGCCTTGCATCCAAAAGACCTATGGAAAAATTACCCGAAAGTTTGAGCTTAGCAAAGAAGTTACGAATAGCATCAAGATTCGGTCGACGCACAGAAAACTTGCCAACAAGCGTATATTGATAAGGACTAGCAAGTTTAATAATATCATCATCAGACATTAAAATCGCAGGAACGCCTCTTACCATGGATTTGGTGAAAGAAATGTTAGGTTTTTCCAAACCTGACGAGCCCGCAAGAACATCACGAAACGATCGTGATGCTGAAACAGATCCACCGTTATTAAGAAAACCTTTAGTCGAAAGAACAGGGGCCGATGGAGGCAAACCCCAAGCACCAGGGGCAGCAGCTTACGGAAGATCTGGGGACGGACTCACCTCCATGAGGAGGAGAGCACAACCTAGGGCCAGCGGCCAAGAAGCGAAGTAGATCAACTAAACAAGGCCGAGATCTGGGAATAAATCAACAGCTACAGGAGAAATCACTTGGATGAACAGTGGAAGCCAAAATCGCACGGGAGCCGCCAGAGCACACTAGGGCACGGGGAGGGTATGTCTATCTACTTCTTAATTAATCGATTGGAGTCATTAATATCATTTGAATAAATAGAAACCAATGGATGCAATCTCTAAATTCTTTTCTTCAAGTCATAATTTCATTCGTTTCCTAAAACTTTTATACAATATGAAAAGGTCAATCAATATATCAGTCTATCTTTTTAGACTCCTTACTACAAAAAAATAAAACCCAAATGCAAAATAAAAGAAAACCTGAGAATGTCTGATCTGTCTCACTTCACTGGATTCTATCCCCTTCTTAAAAATATATTAAAATTATAGAGTGAGCTAACAACTTAGTAGGTTGCTAAAACCTACAATTGCAAGACATTGAAAATAGTATGAATGTAATCATTCAATTAATATCAGTATAAATAAAAGTATGAACATAAAAATATAAAGGCATATAGTGGTCAATATGAATAACATCATATCATATGAGCAATAAAATCAAGGCAATTGTATATTTTATAAGCGATGATCAGTAGCCATGCAATGGATTAGTAGGCTCTATCATTCCTATGTCTATCACTTACAAAATAGTATATATATCACTTTCTGAAATCAGTAAACTCGCCTTTATTTTTGTTTATATATTTTTTAGGAAAACCCATAGAAGGGGCTTACGTGTTAATCATAAAAAAATGTTACAAGCCCGTAAAGGGATCAAATGCCCGCTATTGCTCAAAGAGCTACAATCAAAATCAAAATATAATCTTAATGAGCCGATGATCCCACTAAGAAGACAATAAGAAAACCAAAAAAGGAAAAATAGAAATAGGATGGAACCCGTAAAGGAGATAAGAAACCTGTAAATCAACAAAAGAACCCTAGAAGAAGACAACCTCCACCAAAGAAAAACCATCAAAAAGCACGACCATCAGCACCAGATAGAACACCAACCTTGTCATTCAAAGTTGAATCAAAGATGAAATCCACATTCCAAACCTACAGGTAAAGAAAAACCTCCAAATAAAAACCAAATAAGCACAACATCAAGAAAGGAGCATAAGCACCACCAAAAGAGGAGCGCAATAGCCAAAGAATCACCAAATAAATAGCCAAACCCCTCACAACAGGGCCCCAAAAGTAGCAAAGCACAACATTGAAGAGGCCACAACCCAACACCTAAAAGACTAAAACCAAACCCACCAAAAACCCAGCCTAAAAGACCCCAACCACCAATAAGCAAGAGCCACGAAGCTCAGAACTGAAACCAAAAAGCCACCAGCTACTAAAAGACCAAGAAAGGGCCCCTGGAACAAATAAACCAAGCAGCTAGAGACAACCCAACAATTAACATTCCATAGGGCAACTAGCACCGAATAAGACACCCCTAAAATAGAAAAACCCTACCGCAATAAGAAAAACAAATAGAAACTAAACATTAGAAGTAGCATTAGACAGAGATTTTTATATAGTAAATCTACCTTCAGAGTACTTAAAATTTTGCACCAATTTTTTATTTTTATTTATTTTATTTTTCTTACCTAAAACCATGGAGACACCATCATTAAAACTTGTGCAACATTCAAATCATTATAATCTTGAAAAATATTGCAGAGACCATCATTAACCACGCCAACACCCCCGTTTGCACCCGAATGATTATAAGGGCTCAACTAGTAGGAATGATCAATTGGACTCTCAACAGAATATAAATCCAAATACTGCTTCCCATCATCTAATTTTAATAATGCATCATCAGAAATAAGAGAACACAAAATGTTAATTATAGGCACCCTATCAGAAATATCCAAACCACTATGAACAAGAACATGAACATCTGCATGGTAAGAAAGATTATAATTTTGATTCTTCTATTCAAGATAATGATTCACATTAACATCTAAATAAGAGACCACATTCAATATGTTATTACTGACCCCATGATCAACAGATTCCTTAGTAGGAGAAAGAGTTAGTTGATTACCATAAATATTAGTAACTAGAACCAAAACAGGATTAACATCCATAACATTAATAAAACCTATGATTTCCTCAGTAGTGAAAGTATTAGCAAAAGAGAGGATATCTTCATGAGGTGCTAACCTGATGTTTTTCTTAGCAACAGTAGTCACGAGTTTGGGATTAACCTTCAAATCCTTTTCTAAGTGAGGGCGAAGGCTAAAACAATCATTTTTTAAATTACCCGAAGTTTTGCTATGTTAAAAAAAAAGAGGAAACTCCTCCATCTCGACATATTGAATATACCAAAATTTTTTAAGACCAAGCCATAATCTATCGGAATATCATTTTGAGATAACTAATTTCACTATAACACGAGCAACCAAGTATTAAGACCCATTTGACATAGCATTATCAATTTTTAGAGGATGACCAGATAATGATCACAATTCATGTAATATACAGGGATAAAATAAATGGGTTGAAGATTAGGGAAAGAAACCCAAATAGGGATTATTGGGGATTCCACAAAAATGTCAAAAAAATGGTGACCATTTGATCAATTTCATATAGTAGTTGTTGACAAAGTAAGAGTGATGGGTAATAAATTTGTTATAAACCATGTCATTTATGAATTTAATCCACACAAGCCTAGGATCCAAGAGGGTAACTGAAATCATAGCTCAGCTTAAGATAAAAGAAAATTTTTTGAACTGAGTCCATACTAGGTCTGTGATTGGGAAATTTACCAACCAATGCAAATTCGAAAGGGGTTGTAAGAGCAAGAATCTCATCTTCCAAAATCCAAAGCAATGGCAACCCATGATGAGTTATAGTTTTGAGATCAAGAAAAATCACCAAAGAAGAGGCACTTGAAAGGGTATCAATAAAAGGGCGAGAATTCTTTTTATTATCTAAAAAACTAGGATCATTCAACCAAGTATGATTAACTATCATTTGAACCATAAGAATAGTCAAGGATGGAACTATCATGGTTAAAAAGAAAGAACATTTGAGAAAATCATAGAAAAGGAATAAACCATAGAAGACCGAAGGTCAAGAGGAAAATAAACATCAAAGAAGGAGAAAATAGGAACTTCAATGAACATGCGATGATGAAAGCGAGCATGAGTAGATCTACTTCGATGTAGTTTGGGAAATGGGGGAGGCCACTAGGGTGAAGCTCTAATAGAGCCAATGTTATTTGTGTAGAAGAGTATGTATACACTCACCTTTATTATATAAATGTTATACAATGTCTATGTTATGCAAGTATATTATATTCCTATCAATGCATCATTCCATATATCAATCTTATCAATCATATCAGCCTTATTTGTAAGGTCATATGTGCATGAATGTCATATAATATCAATATTATGTATAATACATACCATGTCTATCATATAATTCATATGAATCAAGTGCTTTGTATTGATCTTATCAATAATATCATGTACATGTATCAACCATGTATGCTAGTGCCATATTCTAACAATCATCAATTATAACATCAATAATTTTTCAGATAGGAACATCAACACAACCAATGGGCATTCATGCAAGTCAATATTCTTTTACACATGTTCTAATGAGACATTTCCTTAATTATATTATAAAGGAAAGCCATTAGGCCTTCATAAATAATGAGTCAATACTTATAGTCAAATCTTGCTACATTCTAAAAGAGATTTTCATGTCAATAACCATGACATTATGGTAATAATGAAACTCCTCCGGCATGATTGTAATATTGAAACTCCTCCCTACACCATCCATAGACATTTTAAGAAAACTCCACTCCACCTAAGGAAATGTGAAGAATACCAAAGTGGATGGTCTTGACATTATAAATTATGCACCACAAAGTATACTCATGATATTATATAAAACTATAGTTTTAATAGGAGTATATTACGTATATTGTATAAGGAGATCTTGAAAAAATTATTACTTCCACTACAAAAGCCTATTTTTGATGAATTTTTTTGTCAATAACATAGGAAACCCATTGATAATTATGTTTTTTATGGATACTACAACAGTCATATTCTATTTGTAAATCCCTCATCACAAGAGAGAAACCATCATTAATTTATCACAATTTATGATGAAAATTCTATCAAAAATTATCAATGGGTTTTCCATCAATAAATTAACATCGATAACATAGCGATTAAATATGTGACATATTTAAGTATCAGTACATACAACCTTATCAATGAATTTTTTATCAGATGTTCTTGTTAAATTATTATTCAATAATCATTGTTGAAAAAAACAATTCATCACAAGTATACTGCATATCAAACCTATAATAAAAATGCATCAAATTTTTGTCAGTGAACTAGATAAAATAAAATCATAGCATGTATTGTCTTCTATTATCATTTCTATTGAAACCTGTAACTCTAAAACAATAATAGTATATATTAATTCTCCTCCATTCTATTTAAAATTTTCCTACTTTTTTCCCCTCTTTATCATCCTATTCTTCTTCACCCTCATCCTTAGTTTATGTATTTCCATACGCATGTGGTGGTGGCAATGGTGGGTAAGGTTAGCAACCACCAAAAAATATCTATATACAAAATTGTTGGTCAGTTTATATAGCTTCCACCTGACCTTGGAGTTTCAAAGTTAATGTAGTGACCTGGCTCTTCACTAATTCTTATATGTCATGTAGTTGTGATGGCATGCTAATTGTATATCTGGTTATGTAAGGATTACAATGCCATAAGACTCAACTCTGTGCAATTTACTATTCTTCACCCCATATAATCTAACTCCATACAATTTATCTACCCTTATCCACTAATCAAATAGCTTATGCCCACAAATTAACATCTGATTACTAGGAGGTGTTTCCTTCTATAGATGATTGAGTAGAGGTCTTTTTTTAATTGCACAAATTCATTGTATATAATATTAAAATTATGTGTAATTATAATAAATTATATTATGTTAATATATCAAATTTATTAATGATATTAATGCTAAAAAACTTATATATGCCCTTACAGATCTATGGTCCAACCAGCAAACATCACTCTTCCTTCAATGTGTCATAGAATGCATCTTAGCGAGAAAGATGGTTTTCCAGCCAACTCCTCTTATAAGTGCATGAGCAAAAAAATATTCATTACAATTGAATATAAGAATAAATTATTAAATGAATATTACTTATTAGCTTTCTTCTATGCTTGATGGAAGGAATAGAGCCACCATTATAAATTATTTCTTTTCTCAAATTGATTATATGGTGTTAGTTTATCTTTCGAGATAATTAACTCTAATTATACAGATTCATCTAAAGAAACACTAAATCCTAAATTAGTGCTCATATCATTTTAATTTGTCAACATTTATTATTCTCTTTCAGAATGTATTACAGCTTTCTAAATGTTAAGGTCTATCCCTTCTTATTATTTGTCATATAATAATCTTGTCTTATCATTTCATAAGCTTGTATTCTAATTTTGATTTATTGTCTTCTCATTTGATAATCTTGTATTCTGGTTGTTCACCCCCTTAAATAGTTATGCAAATTGTCGATTGGATCTTCTTCCCTTGTCTGGGATTGTCTATGTTGGTGTTGTATGGATGGGATCAGGTTTATTTTGTTCTCAAGAGGTCTGTTGTTCTATTTGGAGGACTTTTTGGTTGACATTTTTTTATGGTGAATGTGTTGGCTTTCTTGCTCTTATGGATTTTGATGTTGTGCTAGCCTAACATTTTATCCCTTCTATCATTTGTAGGTGGCTTTCCGTTTTTATGCAGGTGATCATTTTTAATTATCCTTTCCCTATTGTTCTTTATTTCCATAGTAATTTTTGGGCTTTGGCTTCTTGCCTGCCAGGTTTATTTTTGCATTATTGATTGTATCTAAGATTGGAAACCTGTACTCTATAAGCTTTATTTTCTCTTTCGATTGTAGCTCTAGGAGCATTAGTGTTTGTGGTTTCCTTTAAGGACCTTGTAACTTTTTTTAATGATATAAAATATGCACCCTTAAATGGGTTTTAAAAAAAAAACTTGGTTTGATTTTGATGATATAACTTACCAGGAGTATTTTACATGTTTAGAGATAGCATTAGTTGATCCTACTATACTAGACCTCTCACCTTATATCTCCTTATGAAATCTCCTATATGAGAAGACTAAACTCATATCAACACCTTTTCCCTCAATTAATAGAGTTCTTAAACACAAATTTCAAAGTGTGTGAAGAAATAATGCACAATACACATCAAGTTTGAAGATCTATATCTTAGAAATTAAGCTTTCAATCTCTATTATAAAAATCTAGAGGAAAACTCCCTTGAAAAATATAGCAATAAAGACTTGGTGGATTTTTTTTTTTTTTTTGGAAAAGGCTTATTTTGGGCTAGATTTTATATCATCAAAAATTAAAGTACACAGTCCTTAAGAGGACTCCAAAGCCCATTAAAGCTCCAAGAGATACAACCAAAAGATAAATGCAAAATTCCTATAGAGTATAGAAGTCCTCAATAACTTACAAAGAGAAATAGTATATCAGCGGGCATGAAGCCAAATCCATAAGAATGGAGATTAAATAAGCCCCAAAAAGAAAGTAGTCCATCTATTAGCACCAAAAGTCACCCTAGTCAAACTCAGTGAACAATCAATGACCTGCAAGATAGGAAATAACCAAAATAAAATAAGTATAAGGATAGAGAGAGAACAAAACTTAGAAGATGAAAGTTGACAGACATGAGGAAAGCCACCAGATTAAATAAGATCCTCAAAATGAACTAACAAAATGAAATATTAACCATAGGCATAGTCACAGCTCATAATATCTTGCAGGCTCAAAACAGCAAATCAACAGCCCCCACTAAACCACAATAACTCGATACAAAACACAATCCAGTAGCTACCACCCAGTGGCAGCTCCAAAAAAAAACTCAATTCAAAAAACCTCCACCAACAACAATAGGAAAAGTATAAAAAACTAATCCCCAAAAAAAAAAAGTAAAGCCACCAGCCATAAGTCACAAAAATCAGCCACAAAATAGAATAAAGAAAAGAGGATAGATTAGAATAAATACCTAGCCACACAAACACCCAGCTTAGGTCGTAAACTAATAGCCTAATGACCAAACCAAGATACAAATAGGCCAAAGACCAAACCTGGATAAGGCAACTAATAGTAGGCCTAAGAAGGCTATGACCAAGACCAAAAATAACCTTTGGCAATCAGTAAAGAAAACTAGAGAAGATAGCTAACCCAAAATAGATGGCCATAGCCCTCAAAGAACTAGAAAAACAATAGAACAAAATAAAAGCACTGACCACTAGAAAAGGCCAGACACCCAACCCCATTAGAACCAACAGCCAGAAGTAGCCACTAACCTAACAACCACAATAAAATCCAACCCATGCCAGACATATAGCCCATCATGAACCTAAAAAAATAAAAGTATTGACAAAAAAAGAATGCAAATATGACTGAATAGGCCGTTCCAAAAAAGCCAAACTTGTGAAGGCTAAAACCAAATAAAGGAAGGGGCCGAAAACCCAACCCCAAAATGATAAAGATCAAAACTAACCACCAACAACCACCACTATAGACAATGAAACAATTCCAATTGCACAAAATCTAGAGACATATACAAAGCCCCAACAGTAAAATTCTTTGCCACAAATAAAGAAACAACCCACCAAACCACACAAAACTGAAACAATTACCCAAAAAAAACCATAAGGATAATAAATGCAATAACCCCAAACCGAGCCACACTAGAATCCTACACTGTAGTGACATAAAAAGGGAATATAGTACTAGGAGGAGGCAAAGAGCACAAAGAGGAATCATCTCTTGATATAAGGCAAGCCACTCCTATAAAGCCTCAATTGACCATTCAACCCACCAGGAGCGCTTAAATCATGATAAATCTCAATGGAGGGTAACGAGTACCTTTTTTTGTAAGCTAGTTAGCACTAGAATTGCCTTCTCTGCAAATGTCAGAGATCTTGTAATCACAATGATCCAAAAGATGCTTAACCTTTCTAAAAGGATAATAAAGATTGGCATTGTTACAAGTTTGTGAGGATACTTAATTAACCAACAAAGAAGAGTCATACTCAATCCAAATATTGGAAATGCTATGGTTCAAGTAATGATTCAAACCAAGAAAAAGAGCATTCATCTCATCCCATATTATAGAGCAATTAGAAAAAATAGAAGTAAAAGAAAAGATAAAATACTTTTTATTATCACAAATTTTACGACCACAACAAGCACCAGCTAAAGAAATAGAACCATCAATGTTCAACTTAAATTAATTTAAGGAAGGCTTCTTCTAATGAGAAACTTTAGAAGGAGCTTTCCTAAAATCAACCAAAGATTGAGTTTAAAAGAATTCATCCCAAGAATGATTCCCCTTAAAGTGCTTAATAAGGAGCATGTTAGCAGAGCTAAATTGATTAATTTAATTCTTTAATAAGATGATAATTCAATCAGAACTCATATTAATGGCTTGGTGCTTACAATTATTCCTTTCTTTCTAAAGCAACCAATAAAACACCATAGGAATTACCATTACAATATGGCCAACTGACCTCTCATAAAACCAGTGGTCTAATAAGGCTCTACAACTTACAAAAATAGAATACATTTTATAACCAATAGCATTATCCAAAAAATTCCAAACCCTGGCAGCTATAGGCCCATCTACAAAACATGATTGATTGTCTCAACCTGATAGCAACATTGATATTTTGAGGTGATGTAAAAACCCTTTTTAATTAACCTATCATTCAAAAGAATCTTTTTTTTTTTTGAAAAGAAATGCAATTAGCATTAAAAAGAAAAACTATTACAAACTACTAAGTGATAGCTAAACTATCACATTCCTCCTTTAACAAAGAAATAAATGAAGGAGGATTATTATTAGAGCTAACATCATCCCAAATGAAATAACTAAAAATAGCATAGTAAGCACACAAGTTAGCTAACTTTTTACAATTTCTATTTAAAAAATGAAACAAACTTGATTGAACTCCTTTAACAAAGAGAAGTCCTCATCCTCAACATGATGAAAAATCTGATTAACCATATCACAAGAACTTTGAAGAAGCTTGATAATATTGTAGTTACCCCTTCGATAATGATACCTCTTGATTCCAACATCAAATCCTTTATTACTTTCTTTAAAGTACGAATAGCCAACATATCCAATAGAGCTATATCCTAATATAAGAAACTGAAAGAAAAAGCAAATAAAAATCTACCTTTATGGTCTTTGAATACTCCACCAATGCGACCTCTATTTGATTTTAGCAACGATGCATCAATGTTCACTTTTATCCATTTGGGGGGAGGAGGGTGCCAAGAGTTATAAGACAACTTAGATAGCTAATTAACAACCCAGTTTTTTGAACTGAAATTAATAAGAGATGAAGCAGAAGCAATACTGATAACATTTGCAGCAATATATGTCGGACTGTCTTTAACTCCTCCATGCTTTATTTTATTCCTACTTTTCCATGAGAAGAAGACCATTGTACAATATAAATTTGCAATAAAAGGATTAGTAATAGAAAATTATTCCAAATGAACACAATAATTTGTAAAAGAAATGAAAACTAGCACTCAGAATCCCCATTTATTCAAATACTATATACCTTGAATGAGTTTAGAACATTCTGCTAATATGTGATCTGCATTTTCAATAGACATACAACCTCTTTGGCACCCATTATAATTCAGTAATCTTCTATACATTAAGAAGTCATTAGAAGGAATGGCATCATTAAATAAATGCCAGCAGAACAATTCTACTCACGGTAACAACATAAGTTTCTTAATCCATTTCCAGTAATTAACTTCATCAAAGTCTTCAACCGAAGCTTCAAATGCCAGTAAAGTAATAGTTCTCACAGATACTTTTACCTTCTGCTCTTTCTGATCAAGCACTGAATCTGAATAGATATAAATCAACTTTATCAGGTTAATCAATTCCTTGCCAAAATATTTTCCTAATTGCGCCTCATTCCATGTGCCATCTGAAATAATGTTATCAAGAGAATACTTAACTTCTTCAAAATCTGCAATAAATGTAGGCCATTTCTCAATGCTTCTATCAAGAATCCACTCATCCTTTAGCATATTGATAGAGCTTCCATTTGAAACATTCCACCTTACAAAAGGTCAAAGAGACTTTGCACCATTAACATGAATTTTCCAAGTTGAAGAACAACCTATTTTAATTTGGTAATCCCATAACTCTTTTCCATATTTTGCAATCAAATTCTTATTAAGAAAAGAATCCGGTTTAGGAAAGAAATTCCACGCAAATTTAGCACGCAATTGACCAACTAAGGGCTTAACTAAATATAACTCATGGCCTCCCCTATTTTTAGACTTACAAAATAAGTCCAAAGCAACATAACGAAGTCCTTGATTATCATTTTGCTTATGCCAAATAAAATTTCTACACAATTTATCAAAGTCACATAAAAGTCCCATAGGAACTAATGAGTGAGAAGAGAAAAATATAGAAAGAAATAGAAAAATAGCTTTATTAAGAATAAGCCTCCCTGCTAAAGAAATAAATTTATTCCCCCAAATATTCAATCTATTTAAATCCTTCTCCATCAGGTTATGGAAATTACAAACAACAAGCCTCCTTAAGGCAATCTTAACTCAAAGATAGTTCATTTCATTCACAACCTTGAAAACCAATAATTTGGAAATAATTTTCTTCTTCTTCCTTCTAACCGACTTGCTAAACAAAATAAAAGATTTTAGCAAATTAATTTTCTAACCCGACCACTTGCAATAATTATTGAGAATCCCTTTCACCTTCTTTACACTCCTAGTGTTAGCTTCAAAAGAAATAAGAATATTATCTGCATATAAAAGATGTGAAATCTTTTGTGCATTTGGAGCAATTTTGATCCCAAATTTCCTTCCTTTGTGAAAATAAGCATTTGATAAAAGTTAAGAACATAATATGAAAAAATATGGAGACAAAGGACACCCTTATCTTAACCCACTCCTTGCTTCAATCCAATCCGAATATTTACCATTAATCAAAATAAAAAGTTTTGTGTCCACTATTGAGAATTGTGCAAATTTGGAGATTGTTGAGAATTGTCCATTCAAGTGAGGTGTTTAGATATGAGTTATTTTGATGATTATAAAAGTTTATTATTTGTTTATTATTTCTCCTGACAAATATTAGAATTCCTGTTTTGTGTGTACTAACATGTCTTTCAGGAAATTCACACTCCAGATTGCTGAAGACTTCAAGTTAATTTATTAGAGTTTATTGTAAGTGAAGTCTGTAATTTTTATTTTTTTTAGTCTGAGAGAGTGTGATTGTAAGTTGGATAACTCTACACACACACTGCCTGTTATGTGCTGAATAGGGTGAATGTGAGATCAAATATGAACAAGACACCTTATGAGATCATTAAGGGTAGAACTCCAAACCTGTCCCACCTCCATGTCTTTGGCTGTAAGGTTTTCATTCTGAACAACGGGAAATCATCCTTAGGAAAATTTGACCCCAAATCTGATGAATGAGTGTTCTTAGGCTATTCTAGTGTGGGGAAATCCTTTAGGGTGTTTAATAAGAGGACTTTGGTGGTGGAAGAGACAACTCATGTGGTGTTTGATGAATCTGATCCTAAAGTGACTAGAGTTGAGGAAGAAAAAGAGGTAGAGGAGATTACCCAAGGGGTTGAAAATGCAAATCTGGAGGAAAGGGTAGAACCTCAAACCACACTACCTAGAGATTGGAGATATTCTTTGAGTCATCCTAAAGAACTGATCTTAGGAGACCCTTCTGAAGGTGTTAGGACTAGGCATGGACTTAGGAAGGAAGTAAACCACTCTGCCTTTATCTCAATGATTAAACCTACCAACATCAATCAAGCCCTTTCGGATGAGTTTTGGATCTTAGCCATGCAAGAAGAATTGAATCAATTTGTAAGGAATGATGTTTGGGAGTTAGTAGAAAGACCTAGAAATCAAAGTATAGTGGGAACCAAGTGGGTCTTTAAGAATAAATGAATGTTTATGGTGTGGTGGTTAGAAATAAAATAAGATTGGTTGCTAAGGGGTATAATCAGATTGAAGGGATTGATTTTGAGGAGACCTTTTCCCTTGTAGCTAGATTGGAAGCCATTAGAGTGCTACTAGCCTTTGCCTATTATAAGGGATTTAAGCTGTTTCAAATGGATGTCAAGAGTGCCTTTTTAAATGGGGTAATAAAAGAGGATGTTTTTGTAGAATAACCCCCAGGTTTTGAGAGTTCCCAATATCCAATCATGTTTAAAAATTAAAAATAGCCTTATATGGATTGAAACAGGTACCCAGAGCTTAGTATGAGAGGCTTAGCACACTCCTGTTAGAAAGAGAGTTTGTTAAGGGGAGCGTAGACACCATCCTTTTTCTAAGGAGAATAGGGGATGACTTACTTATTGTCCAGATCTAAATTGATGATATAATTTTTGGATCTTCTGATAAATATTTATATGATGAGTTTTCTAAAATAGTGAGTAAGGAGTTTGAGATGAGTATGATGGGAGAATTGTCCTACTTTTTGGGGTTTAGCATAAGGCAAATGGATGATGGAACCTTTCTCAATCAATCTAAATACACTAAGGATATTTTGAAGAAATATGAAATGGACAAAGCCAAGCCAATCAACACTCCCATGAGCTCCTCTGTTCAGTTAGATAAGGATTCAAGTGGAAAATCTGTTGATCAGAAGAAGTATAGAGGAATAATTAGATCACTGCTTTACCTGACTGTTAGCCGACCTGATATCATATTTAGTGTCTATCTTTATACTAGGTTTCAGGCTGATCCCAAAGAGTCCCACCTAACTGCTATTATGAGAATTCTTAGATATCTTTTAGGGACCCCAAACCTAGGAATCTGGTACCCTAGGCATAGCACCTCTTTTGAGATTATTGGATATTCTGATTTTGACTTTGCAGGGTGTAGGGTGGATAGAAAGAGCACTTCTGGAACTTATTAATTCATAGGACAGTCATTAGTCTCCTGGTCTAGTAGAAAATAGAACTCAGTTGCACTTTCCACTGTTG
Source organism: Dendrobium chrysotoxum (assembly GCA_019925795.1). Taxonomy (NCBI): domain Eukaryota; kingdom Viridiplantae; phylum Streptophyta; class Magnoliopsida; order Asparagales; family Orchidaceae; genus Dendrobium; species Dendrobium chrysotoxum. Next base: position 38,560,374 of record CM034313.1, on the reverse strand, counting down.
AAGCTGAGTACATTACCTTAGGGAGTTGTGTGGCCAAGTTCTTTGGTTGAAGCAACAAGTCTTGGATTTTGGATTACCTGTGGGCACAATTTCTATTCTGTGTGATAATGCTAGTGCCATCTGCATCTCTAAGAATCCAATCCAACATTCTAGAACCAAACACATTGATATAAGGCATCACTTCATTAGGGACCATGTTACGAAAGGGGACATTGAGCTACATCATGTAGCAACTGAAAATCAACTGGCTGAAATATTCACTAAACCACTGGCCTTTGACTCATTCAGCGTTTTGAGGACCAGATTAGAAGTGATTGATATAAATGCTTGATTCTGATGACTGCTGATTCCTGATTTTTTTGAGTTTTATTCTGTTTCTGTTAGTTAGCTGTTTGATTTAATTATTTGCCTTCAGTTGTTTTTATTTTTTCTTCTACTGATTTCTATTTTAGCCTTGGTGTTAGGTTGATTTGAGTATTTATGTTGATGTAATTTTTTACCTGTTTTATTTACTGGTTCATCTCTTTTATCTACTATTTTATGCTTTTCAAAATCTGATCACTGCTCGCTACTTCTGATAAACTGGATTTTTGACTGAGAGTTTTACCTTGTTTTTATTTGGAAGCTGGTAAGCAGTGATTGATTCTGCTGGATCTGTTAAAGGGAAGAAACATTGATGATTATTTCTCTTCCTCTAACTCCTTTACTGGTGTATTGTTTCTTTTGGATAAAAATCTTCTTCAAAATTAAAATATTAGTTTTTGAAATAGAGATTTATTTTATCTTTCTACAGTAATCTACCTCATATAAATAGTGTTTTCAAAGTCTTGAGTCATTATTATGATATTCTAAACGAAGTGATTGCACTTATCATATGATGTATGATTTTTATTTTGTGAATTACTCTTCTTTATTGTTGAGAGCATCTCCTATGTCTGGAAGGTAACTTTACATCTGAGATGCTTTAACGATTTTGAGAGGGAGAAAGCTTACAAAAGATATGCAGTGCGCCAAATAAATTGAAAAAGAGGCATAAAATGAGGCCAAAGCTAAAAAGATGTGAAATGTCGCCAAACTAAAAGATACATAAAGTGTATCAAAAATCAAAAGATATGCAAAGCGCCAAACAAATTGAAAAAGAGGCACAAAATAAGCCCAAATCAAGCTTTCTTCCCTTTCAGATCGCTAAATGTCTTCGAAAAATTTGTCCGCCACTTCATATTTTTAAAAGCTTGAGTTTGAAAATACTGATTTCTAATTTATTACTTTGTAACACTATTATATCAGATATTTTTCTGGAATGAGGCTTGAAAGGATCTCCTTTTGAATCTAATTTCTTTTCTTCTGAATTGAATTTTTGTCTTGAAAGGGATTTGCATCTATAAGGTGCCTGAGGTGGGAGTTACAAAAATCAATTTTTCTAACTTTTTTTTGGATTTCAGGGCTGTCAATCATCTTCTTATTAGTTTTTGGATTTAAAATCAAGAAAAAATTTTGATTTACTGGAGTAGCTTGATCCAAAAAAAAAAATTATACTATTGTTTCTATTTTTATGTTTGCCCTCCTCCTTTTTGTGATGTCAAAATGGGGAGTCAGTTGTAGTAGTTTTTGATCTTATCTTGTAGTGTTTATGTCATTTTTGATCTCCTAGTTCTTTTATTTTTAAACTACTACACATATGTTTGCCATCATAAATAAGGGATAGATTATTGCAAATCTGGTTTTGATGATGACAAATATGTTTCTATTGTGTTTTGCTTGGCTAACCCATTTCAGGTACAAAAGGTCAAGAGCAACTCAAGCCAACTCAAGATTGGGTCCAAGTGTGTCTAAATGTACTATTTTCATTTTCTTGAGTCAATTGTAATGTAACTGATCCCCTAGCTAAGTAACCTTGCACACACACACAGGGGGAGAGCTTGAGTGAATTAGAGTTTCTGTTCAATTTTTTGTTCAGATCATCCTAGACGATCAAGTAAAAAAAGAAACCCTAATTAGGGCGACCAAGTTAAGTCTGTTTAATTAAGCAGATTGTCTTGGACGATTCCTACATCGTACAGGATGATATGCTCAAATAAAAAATTCTCAGTCGCTAGATCAAGTTAGGCAAGTTTTTATTTTTAGATATTTAGTCTGATCGTCCCGGACGATACGTATATCATCGTGGATGATCCAGTACAATCATGCCTAAATTAGTCTAGTAATTAAGGAAAGCAATTAATACTTGATTGATATGATTATATCGTCTAGGACGATCGTAGGATCGGCCTGGATGATCATGATCGTCTAGTGTGTCTCAGTTGTACGTCCAGAGCGATGCTCAGGATGATTTAGACACATTTTAAACTAATCGTACAGGATGATATCCGTATCATCCTGGACGATCCAGTCATTTTTAGGTCGTCCAGGACAAGTTTCTCTGGACGACTAGAGCGGTCTTCTGGAAGAAATTCCTAAATTTACACTAATTATCTCGGACGATCGCAAAATCGTACGGGACGATATGAACAACTTTTTCCACTGATCGTCTAGAAGAGCCAGATCGTCCAGGTTGAAACAGCTGATTTTGAATTGATCGTACAGGGCGATGGATGATCTAGGCCGATCAGTTGAGATTTAGTGCAAATTTTGAGCCCTCCTATAAAAGATCTTTTTTCTTTCAACAAGAAAAATCTTTTTTCACTTTTCTTTCCAGAGAAACCCTAGAGAGAGAGAGAGTTTGGGAGAGAGAGAGAGGATCTTATGAGGGGGAGTTCGTGAGGGGTTCATAAAGGTTGCTCTGAGCAAGGATCAGAGTCGTCTTCTCCGATCATCGTCTTTCATCGTGTTGGCGTTCTTTGTGAGAGGATCGTTCGCAAGAAGATCTGGGGTTCTCTGCCCACTTCATGAGGAAGCGAAAGGAGTTCGAGGTTCTCTGCCTGCTTTAGGAGGAAGAAAAAGGAGTTTGGGTTCTCTTCCTCACCGTGTCGGTGGAAAGGAGATTTTTGTACAGGCTTCTCCGCCTTACTGTGGGAGCAAAAAGAGAGACACTTTGAGTTAGTGCAATACCCGGAGGGGAGGCTCCGGGGAGTGGACATAGGTCAGGTTGACTGAACCACTATAAAAATCTATTGTGTTCTTTCTGATTACTTTCTATACTTTAGTTTTCTGAGATTATCTGTTTGGGTGAAATTTGCGTTTAATCTTTTCGTTTGAGTATTTACTTGTTTCCGCTGCATATCATAGAAAAGATTCTTACTATTGCTCTTAAATTTTTAAATAACCAATTCACCCCCCCCCTCTTGGTTAGCCTCGGGACTAGTTCATCAGGACTTAACATCCCTATCGAACTTTTAATAGACTTTATATTACATATGAAGGTACAAATGAAGTGAAGCAAACTAAATTAAACATTCTTTTACCTGACTATAAACTCTTTCAGATGAAATTGAATGAATCAATCTCTGATATTTATACTCAATTTACACATATATCCACTTCATTGCATGCCTTAGGTAGGAAATTGATGAATACAAAAAAGTGAACAAAATACTTCATTGTTTGCCTACTGCTTATGATGCAAAGATAACTGCCATAACTGAATCAAATAATTTAAATACCTATACTATTGATAATCTCTTGGATCACTAATTACTTACGAGCAATCTTTGACTCCAAGACAGATTGATGTAGGTGACAAACGGAAGGAGAAGAATATAGTATTGAAGGTGGATGGTTTAAATAGTGATCAGTCACTACCTGAGGATGAGGAAGACATTGCCTTAATGATAAGGCAGTTCAAAAGTTTCCTAAGGAGGAAGCAGAGAAGATGCTAACAATGGAATAAAGGTAAGTTCCATAAAAATGTTAAGAATTCTAAAGGTGTTATTTACTATGAGTGCAGGAAGCCAGGATACATAAAGATTGAGTGCCCCAATCTCAAGGCCAATCCTAGCAAAGAGAAAGTTGAGGAGAAACCAAAGAATATAAGGGGTAAAAAGAAACTTTAGCGAGCATTTTGGGCAGACTCAACTTCAGATTTCTCAAAAATAGTAGCTGAAGAGGAAGTCACAAATTTGTTATTGATGGCTGACAATCTTGATCATTTGGAACAAGAGGAGGTATGTGACTTAAGTTATGATGAATTATTTAAAGTTTCTGAGCGCATTCATTTTACATATAGAAAACTAAAGAAATTACATGCCAAACTAAATTTGGATCACTTAGAATTACAAAAAGAGTATGAAATCCTTAGGAAAGACCATGCATTAATTGATAGCAATCACATGACTTTGTTGGATGAATTTGATGATTTAAATAAATAGCATGAATTTTTAAAATCATCATACACTAAACTTGAAAATGATTTTAAAACCTTTATGGATGAATCAGATAGTAGAGAGCATAACTTGAAGATTAAAAATTTGATTCTAGAAAGTGCTAATCCATATCTTGAGGTTAAGTTAAAAGCACTTGAAGAAAATAAGATTCCACCAAAACTTGAAGATTTTCACAAAATCTACCACAAGTCAATTAATTCAAAATCTAAAAGAAGATCTTATAGTGCACGTAGATTGGTGAATCCTTTCCTTGGAGTAAAGTATTTTTCTTATGGTATGATTGGACATATTTCTCACACTTATATTATTCATCATAGAACATATTTAGTGTGGAGACCTAAGATGCATAAAACAAAACATATCACACATGCATCTATTTTAAAATTGCCAAGAGGAGAACCCAAACTTATTTGGGTTCCCAAGTCTAATGTTTGATAATTTTGTAGGAATGCTCTCACACAAGACCTTGTGAGAGCATTTGGTACCTGGACAGTGGCTATTCAAAGCATATGACTGGAGATGCAAATCATTTTATATCACTGGAAGCTAGGAATAGTGGCAAGGTTACACTTGGAGACAATACCACCAAGAGAGTGGTAGGTACATGTATGATTAAAAACTCTAGAAATTTTATGATTGAAAATGTTCTATTAGTAGAAGGCTTAAAACACAATCTGTTGAGCATAAGTCAACTATGCGATAAAGGTTATCATATAAAATTCTTGCTTACTAGCTATATTATTAGTTAAAATAGAGTTGTTGTATTGAATGGTGATAGAGTAAATAATATTTACATATTAGATTTGAATTCTATAAAATCTTCTACTGCTTTTTGTTTGAAACTTATATCTGATGAGTCATGGTTATGGCATAGAAGACTTTGTCATGCTAGCATGAAAAATCTTAGGAAAATCACCCAAAAAGAGTTAGTTAGAGGAGTACCCAAATTAGACTTTTAAAAAGATCATTTATGTGATGCATGTCAATTAGAAAAATAAGTGAAATCCTCCTTTAATTCAAACAAGGAAGTTAGGACTAGTAAGCCCTTAGAAATTTTTCACATTGATCTCTTTGGACCTGTTAGTACCTTAAGTCTAGGGGAAAAGATTTGGGTATGTAATTGTTGATGATTATTCAAGATTCATATGGATTATATTTTTAAATCATAAAAGTGAATCATTTGAGGAGTTTAGAGACTTTGCCACTTGGATTCAGAGAAAATTAGGGTTTAAAATTATTACTATCCAAAGTGATCATGGGGGAGAATTTAAAAATGAATTAGTTGATAATTTTTATAAATCCCATGGAATAGATCATAACTTCTCAGCTTCTAGGACACCTCAACAAAATGGAGTAGTTGAGAGAAAGAACAGGACATTAATTGAAATTGCTAGAGTCATGTTGGCAGAATATTCACTTCAAAAATATTTTTGGGCTGAAGTAGTTAGCACCGCATGCTATGTGTTGAATAGGGTGTACATTAGATCAAAATTAAATAAAATACCCTATGAACTATTTAAAGGAAGAATTCCCAACATCTCACATCTACATATTTTTGGATGTAAAGTGTTCATACATAATAATGGAAAAACTCTCTTAGAAAAATTTGATCCTAAATCTGATGAAGGAATTTTTCTAAGATATTCAAGTGTTGGAAAATTCTATAGAGTTTTTAATAGAAAGATATTGGTAGTTGAGGAGACCACTCATGTTATTTTTGATGAATCTGATAAACTAGAGGGTCTAGGTTGGATGAAGATGAAGTTGATGAAATAACCTAAGGACTTGAAAATGTAAAAGTGAAAGAAAGGGTTGAAAATCAAGAAGAAAATAAATTTCTTAGATAATGGAATTATCCCAAGAGTCATCCTAAAGAGTTGATTTTAGAAGACCCAAGTAAAGGAGTTAGGACTAGGCATGGTTTGAGGAAAGAAGTCAATCATTCAACCTTTATTTTAATGATTGAACCCACTAATATAAATCAAGCACTTTTGGAAGAATTTTAGATTTTGGCCATGCAAGAAGAATTGAATTAATTTATAAGAAATGATATTTGGGAGTTAATTGAAAGGCCAAAGGATCAAAGTGTAGTTGGGATTAAGTGGGTGTTCAAAAATAAAATGAATGATTCAGGGGTTGTGATTAGAAATAAGGCTAGATTGGTACCTAAGGGGTATAATCAAATAGAAGGGATTGATTTTGAGGAGACATTTTCCCCTGTAGCAAGACTTGAAGCAATTAGGGTTTTGCTAGCTTTTGCCTGTTTTAAAGGTTTTAAATTGTATCAAATAGATGTTAAAAGTACCTTTTTGAATGGGGTGATAGAAGAGGATATTTATGTTGAGCAACCTCCTGGTTTTAAAAATTCCAAATTCCCTAATCATATTTTCAAATTGAAAAAGGCATTATATAGACTAAAATAGGCACCTAGGGCGTGGTATGAGAGGTTAAGCACTTTTCTATTAAAGGATTATTTGTTAAAGGAAGTGTGGACACCACTCTCATTTTGAAAATAATAGAAAATGATATACTCATTATTCAAATATATATGGATGATATCATTTTTAGATTAACTGATAAAAATCTATGTGATAAATTTTCAAAAATAATGAGTAGTGAATTTAAGATGAGTTTGATGGGAGACTTGAGTTATTTCTTTAGTTTTAGCATAAAATAAAATGAGGAATGAACTTTTCTTAATCAGTCTTAGTATGTTAAGGACATCCTCAAACAGTATGAAATGGATAATGCTAAACCAGTTACTACACCCATGAGTTCCTTAGTATAGTTAGATAAGGACCCTAAAGAAAAATCTATTGAATAAAATAAGTTTAGAGGATTAATTGGATCATTTCTTTATTTGATAGTTAGCAGACCAGACATTATATTTAGTGTTTACTTATGTGCTAGATTTTAATCTAATCTAAAGGAATCACATTTGACAGCAGTGAAAAGAATATTGAGATATCTTTTGGGAACTCAAAACTTAAGAATTTGGTATCCCAAGCATAGCACTTCATTTGAAACAATTGGATATTCAGATTCGGATTTTTTAGGCTATAGGGTTGATCGGAAAAGTACATCTGGAACTTGACAATTCATTAGAAATTGTTTAGTATCTTAGTCCGGTAGGAAACAAAATTCAATAGCACCTTCTACAGCTGAAGCAGAATATATTGCCTTAGGTAGTTGTATGGCACAGGTGCTTTGGTTGAAATAATAATTGGTTGACTTAGGACTTTTCTTTTGGCACAATTCCAATCTTTTGTGATAACACTAGTGCCATATGCATTTTAAAGAATCCTATTCAACATTCTATAACCAAGCATATCGATATAAGGCATACTTTTATAAGAGATCATGTAGCAAAAGGGAAAATTGAATTACATTATGTTGCTACTAAGGATCAACTTGTACATATTTTCACAAAACCACTAGCTTTTGACACATTTAGTATCTTAAGAATAAGGCTAGGTGTGATTGATCTTAATGCATAATTGAAATTTCCAAAAATATTATTTTGTGTGTGATTTATTGTTTATTTATATCAAGATTATGCAGTATATATTGCAAGTTTTTATTTTTGATTATATTTTTGTCACATTGTCTTTTTATTATTTGTATTTTATGTAAAAAATGAAAAATATTTCACTTTAAAAAGTTCTTTTGAGTTTTTCCTTGTAGTTACTATTTTAGTACTGTACGAAATTATTTCGTATGATATGAATTTTGTAGCATGTGTATGAGAATCTGTAGAGTTGAGACGAAACTGTGTTTTCATTATCTGTTTGTACTGTACGATGATGTCATCATAATGTATGATATGTACAGGTTCATCTGTACGAATGAGGATGCATTTTTTTGTTAGTGTTAGTTATTATTAAAGAACGTACGTACGAACACATCATTCGTCTATACGATCCATCTTGTCGATTCGGATAAGGATGAACCTAATTGTCACTTAAATAATCTTTAATTTTCTGATCGTCCCGGATGAACATGTGATCGTCTGTACGATCAGGAAGTCAAAAAGCCTCTACGAAAGGACGCATCACCATTTCCATTCATACGTACGAAATTTATTTCATCCCGTACGAAGGTTTTTTCGTACTGTATGATTTATCTTTTATCTTTATAAAGAATAGTCATTTTCATTCATTTCACTTCCATTCCAAACTCTTCAGAGCCATAAAGTAGAGATGTTTGGCAGTGGGAAATGAGCACGACATGCTAGGGGTTCATCTTCTAGGCAAGACTGGGACGACAACTTTTTTGAGTGCTCAAAATGAGGAGGCATATTACAGATTTGCTGCTTCCAAAATTACTCCTTCTCGTGTCCTTCTACAAGAAAAGGTACACTTTACATTAATGCCATTTATTGATTCCACTCAATTCTCGCTTCTTCTTACTCTCATCCATGCATACAACAAAGATCTTTTTTATGTTTTCCTTACAAACATGAAATTTAATCAGGATCACACTAGGATCACCTCCTATATCCTTAAACAAAGAGTAGAAATCACTAAGGAGGATTTTGGGTCATTACTTCATCTTAAAACCCTAGGTATTAGAGCTCACACTCTGACTTCTAGAGCAGATTATGATTGGTTCGAAGTAAATCAGGTCCTTAGGGGTGTAAGCCAACCAAGTCACCTACCTAGAGTTTACACCTTAAATCAAAATCCAAGAATTATCCAGCATGTTCTTAGGACTTTTAAAATTCTAAAGGCTGGAGATCGAGTAAATATGACACCCCTTCTCTTAACTGTTACCTATTTGATAATGACTGATCAACCAATATATGAAGCCCAATTGCTCTTGGGCTACTTTTATTCTCTTACTGATATTGGCCAGCCTAGTGTTAAAAGGAAGAAAAATATTGCTTTGGGTTATATGATTTCTTACATCTTAGAAAAGAAGTATAATTTGGTCCACCCTGACGGACCTTTTGAATTGCTAGTCTATTTTACTGATGCTTCTTCTCGAGCACTCTTTGGGAGAGAGGGTTCTATAGAAAATTCTGAAGAAGAACCTGCACCAGCACCAGCACCTGCACTTGGACCTGATTAGAATTTCTATCAGGAAATGGTCCACCGATTTGATAGGCTAGAAACTCATTTTGATCAATGATTTGATCAAATTGAGAATAGAATAAAGTAGCAGGATGCTCGCTATACAGAGGATAGAGGTTAAGTTCGTGATCAGCTTAAAGTAGTGAACACCAATATTGCCACTATCAATAGCTATTTTGTTATATTCATTGCTCCACCACCTCCTCCAGATCAAAGTCCTTCAGATTACTAGTGATGATTTTCTGTTGTTTGGCTTAGTATTTGGTTGTCTCTATTGTTCTTTTAAGCTTGGATGTTGTGATTATTATTATTATTGTTGGTTATGATTGTTGTTACTTTGTTTGTATGATGGTTATACTTGCAAGCTTAGATATTTTTTTTTTGGGTTGATTTGAAATATGAGCTTGCTTCATTATATGTTCAATGGAATAGAAAAAGTTATATTTTAATGAAGTTGATCAACTCTATAAAATGTTGACTGAATTTAGTTTACAATAGTAATTTCTATACATAATCTAGTTTCTCAAAATATTTAGTTACATTGTGACATGGTGTAGATTGGAAGATCTTTCTTTTATATTATTTTTAGACATGTATTACTTAGCTTAAATTGTTGCATGTTTGATGTCTTAATATTGCTCTTGTTTCTATCTAAATGTGTTCATTATTGTATTTGTGTTTAAGAGATTATGTTTTTGGAAAGAATTTTTTTTCTAGACACAAAATGAGCCTAAAAATGAAAAGATGCACAAAGTGTGCCACAAATTTAAAAAGATGTGTGATGTCGCCAATTTATACAAAGGCACAAAATTAGCCCAAAATGGACAAGATGCACAAAGTGTACCATTCAAATTAAAAAGATGCGCAATGTCGCCAATCGTTGTTTCCTTTAATATTTTTTCAATTACACTAATCAATGATCGTCACTATTGAATTAGAAAAGTAGTAATTTTATTTTGTCATTTTTGCACTAATTGTGATTATATAATACATCTATTACATTACTGACATAGATCAACTTCCCTTATTCTTTTTATTATGTGATTTAAAACATTTTGAGTCATTACTTTTTGTATCTAATTTTAATATTTTAGTTCACTTTCATTTAACATTATTTTAATCCTCAACTACTTCGATTTTTTCCCTTTTTGTTGTTGTCCAAAGGGGGAGTTTGTATTATTTCTTCTGTTTTATGTTTTTGTTGCATTTGTTATATTTTTTGTTGCATTTGTCATGTGTGTGTTTATTTTTTCTTGATATGCATGTTATGTGTGTATTTATATGTGCTTGGTTTATCTTATCTTTATCTCTCAATTTTTTTTCTTTTCTTATCTTACCCCTTGTTTCAAATAGATCATTTATTTAGGGGGAGCTTAGGAGAAAAATTGTGTTTACTTGTTAACTCAAACAATAATTATTTTGCCATCATCAAAAAGGGAGAGATTGTTGAGAATTATGAAAATTTGGAGATTGTTGAGAATTGTGCATTCAAGTGAGGTGTTTTGACATGAGTTGTTTTGATGATTACAAAAGTTTATTATTTGTTTATTATTTCTCCTAACAAATATTGGAATTCCTATTTTGTGTGTACTAACATGTCTTTCAGGAAATTCACACTCCAGACTGTTGAAGACTTCAAGTTAATTTGTTAGAGTTTATTGTATGTGAAGTCTAGAATTTTTATTTTTTTTTAGTCTGAGAGAATGTGATTGTAAGTTGGATAACTGTGCACACACACATTGGGGGAGTGAGATAAAAATTATTTTTTTTATAAACTAATCGTACTCTATAATATGTGATCATATAGGACGATTTTTATTATATCTCCTCTAAAGCGAACAAGCCTAATTAAATTTTTCATCTAAGTAAAACTCATATTATATGAATTACTTTCATACATCATTTTTCAGAGTACGAAATGGGGCTTCTAAGGTTCGTACAAGGCATCATACGGGACAAACTATTCATTTTTTAACTATACATACAGTACGAAATGGTTTCGTATATCATTTTCTAGAGTACGGAATGGGGGTTCCATGGTTCATACAAGGCATCGTACGGGACGAACTGTTCATTTTTGAACTGTTCGTACAGTACGAAATGGTTTCATATATCATTTTCCAGAGTACAAAATGGGGCATTCATGGTTCAAAGGAGACATCATACGGGATGAACTATTCATATGGTATGATTTATTTTTGTATATCATTTTTTAGAGTACAAAATGGGGCGTTCATGGTTCATACGAGACATCATATGGGACAAACTGTTCATTTTTGAACTATTCGTACAGTATGAAATGTTTTCGTATATCATTTTCTAGAGTACGAAATCTGGGATTCATTTGGTTCGTATTGAATCGTACGGGACGAATCGTTTAATGATTTGAACTGTTCATACATACGAATATCGATTGTACGGTATGATCTGACTTCGTAAAACTTGAAATTTTTAGTTTTTGGATGATTTTTCTTGTCCTTTGTACTTAAGGATCCAAAAACTGACAGTCTAAGTGACCTTCCATGAATTTCTCTTGAGTGCACTTGAGGAGGGTATTTGGGAGAGTGTTTTAAGAGTGAAGTGTGAGAGATCTAGTGTAAGGTAATTGTGAAGGGATTTACAAGGTTATCCAATGGTGAGATTCTCTTACTTGTTCTTCAAAGTTCTTCAAAGTTCTTCCAATCTCCTAGAAGGCTCTTACAAGAGGATTGTTCAAGAAGGCTTGGTTCTCTGCCATCACCAAGATAGTGAGAAAGGATTTGTGGTACTCTGCCATCACCAGGAGGGTGAGAAAGGATGTGTGGTACTCTGCCATCACTAGGAGGGTGAGAAAGGACGTGGGGTTCTTTTCCTTCACCAGAAGGGTGAAAAAGGACGAAGGTTCTCTGCCACACCGGGTTGGTGGAAGAGAGTTTGTAAAGGCTTCTCCGCCTTGCTGTGGGGGCTAAAGGAGAGTCACTTGAGTATAGTGCAATACCTAGAGAAGGAGTCTCTAGGAAGTGGATGTAGGTCATGTTTGACCGAACCACTATAAATTTTAGTGTTCTCTGTTCTTATTTTATTTTCTGCAAATTTTATCTTCTGCTTTGTATTGTATTTTTTTATGGTTAAAAAGTACTGAATTTTCATATCTGATCGTACTGTATGAATTTTATCTTACTGTATGGTATATTGAAGTTCTGTATAAAAAGTTTTCAAAACTTCCAAGAGTTTTTAAAAGTACCAATTCACCCCCATCTTGGTTAGCCTAGGGAAGTAATTAATAGGTCTAACAACCTATTCACACTTTCATCCACAGCATATTCCATCAAAAAATTAGATAACTTCAACAGAATGCCAAAAAGATCCAATACTTATCTTAAAACTGACCACCGCATACTATCATATGCTTGCTCCATGTCAATTTTAATTGCCAACAGACCCCTTTTAGCTTTAGAGATTTTGAACTTATTAAACACCTCTTGTGAAAAAAATTTTGATTTAATAATAAACGACCTTTAACAAAAGAAGTCTAGTCTTCAGAAATGATGTTAGGAATAACCATAGTCAATTTGTTAAGCAACATTCTACCAACAATTTTATAAATAGAAAAGCAAAGACTGATATAATGATAGTTGGAAGGAACCATTGTATTATTTACTTTAGGAATAAGAACAATAAGAGTTTCTTTCCAAGATGAACACATCCTACCTGAAGTGAAAAATAAATTAATGTCCTTCAAGACATCTTCACCAATAATGCTCTAATAGAATTTAATGAAATAACAAGTGATTCCATCAATGCCAAGTGATTTATTACCCCCAAGATGCTTAATCACCTCAAAACAATCATCCTTAGTAAATTCAGATTCTAATAACCTTCTTTCATGATCTTTAAGGATACCCAAAGGGGACGACAACCCGTTGAGGACACAATTCCTCTCTCCATTTACCTTTGAAGAAATTAAAAAAAAATTCCTTCCATAACATCTTGATCTTCAACCAACACACCATTGTTATCTTTGACTTGCTTAATCCAATTCTCACTTCTTCTAGCACTAGTAAATGAATGAAAAAATCTCTAATTGGAATCTCCATCTTTCATCCACTAAACTTTAGCCCTTTATCTCCACCAAGTACTTAAGCAAGAAAGTAGTCATTCACAGGAATCTAACCATTAATAACTTGATAAGCAAAGATAAAGATGTTTGTAGGAGTAACAGAGTTTCCAATTTTACTAAAAATAAAATTACATTTGCTTTAATTTTGAAAGTATTCCAAAAATCATTAATATAGAAATCACCTTGGCAGAATACTTAAATTTAGGTTGGTCTTTAGAGCAAGGATTAGTAGGAATAACATAAATAATATTAAGCAAATCTATAAAAGGATATGCTCAGATAGTCAATTATCAGACCATTTATCATTAACAATAAAATCAATGACCTTCATATTAGATATAGAATGAGTACTAAATATAGAATCAATGGAACCAATCCTAATCCAGTTACCCTGCAAAAAAATAAAGACCCTTCCCCAATGCCCCATTAAATTCATTATTCCCCAAGCCATTTAGAGTTATAAAGTCTCGACCAACTAAGAGATTTCCCCTTCTTAAAATAATATTGGGAAGAATGAATTGACAACAGTACTTTTTATTCATGTAATTGGCCCAAAGAGAGTTTTTAATCCTTAACTTCCACCATAATTTAATTGAAACCACTTAGCCATATCAACATTAAATTTGCAACCTAGACCACCCTCACTAAGAGGGCAAATACAAGAATACCATGCACACCAGGGAATCTTTTTATTCTCTTGAGAAAAACACAAAATAAAATGGTTAATGATTTTCTCAAGTCCAGCACAAACCTCCAAAGCAGGATTGATAGTTTGGAATAAATACACACGCATAGACCATAACACACTTTTAATCAAATTCCAGCTTGCCACCCATAGAAAGACCTTTTACGCCCTTTATGAAGAGGAGTCACCAAATAATAAATTGGCAAAAATTGTTTACAGAAACTAATGTAGTAGTTTATAGAATTGATTTTTTCAGTAGCCATATCTTTGCCCATAATGAACGAACACTTCTTTTTGCTAATTTTTTTTTCATAAAAGCCCATATAATGGCCTACATGTTATTTCATAAAAAAAGATACAAGTCTTTAATGGGATCAAATGATCACTAATGCTCATAAAGCTGCTATCAAAAGAAAAAGAAATTTTAAAGAGCCAATGATCCCTAGTAAGTTACAAGATAATAAAGAAAATCTAAAGAAAAGTAAGGAGACATCACCCAAAAAAGAAAGCCCAAGCTCAAATCATCTTTGAAGTTCAATCATGAACTAATAACATTACCTTGCTTAAATGTCATATTGATTTATAAAGAGTTTGAAGATGCAATAAAACCCAAAATTAAAATCCCAAGCTTATTGTTACAATTCAAGCTCACAAGTTTATATTTTTTATGATAAAAAATATTATGGCTCACATCCTTATGTCTACTTGTATTTGTAATGTATATTTATTTATGTGTGTACTAACATTTCAAGAACACCATTCAGCATCTAACGAAGATTCTAGGCTCAAGATTGGATAGAATAGGTTATGCTGTAAAGATTTTTGTAATATTCATTAATATATTTTTGATTTCTTGAGTCAAGTCCTGTAAGGTTGTATGCTAGCTTGGTGACCATACACACACACACTCAGGGCGAGTGAGATTGAGTCAAAACCAGAAGTTTAAATTTTGAACTAATCATACTATATGATTTATATCGTATTATATGATCAGCTTATCTAAATAGCTAACTTTGATAATTCATATATTTTGAACTAAGCATACTATATGATTCACATCATACAGGACGATCTGTAGAAATCAAGAAACTCAGCCGCCAATCATAATTTAGGCAATATTTTGAATTCCATTTTTTATTCTAATCATACCATATGATATGCATCGTATGTACGATCTATGACAATCATGCCTAAATTGATCCTGTGATTAGGGTAGTAATTATGGTTAATTTGTTCAATCATATCGTACAGGACGATCATAGACGATCGTACTGTACAACCTGAATCTCTCATGGGATGATAACTAATCGTCGCGTATCGTACAAGATGAAATACCATAATTATTCATCTAATCATCTTGGACGATCCTCAATATCGTACTGGTTGATTAGTATAAATTTGAACTGACCATATTATACTATATTGTGATCTTACAATACTATCAGGTCAAATTCAACAAATCGTACTGGACGATCCTGAGATCATACTAGATGATATTTGTCACAAGAATTGAATTTTTAGAGTTTTTCAAAGTCCTCTATTTAAGCTTTCTCAAAAGACTCAGTAAGTGTCTTTAGCATTCATTGAGTCCTTTTCTTCTACAGAAAACTTAAAGAGAGAGTCTTAAAAGGGAGATAGAAAAGGGTGGAGTTTGAGAGGGAGAAGATCCTTAGAAGGGTTTCAAGGGAGTGTGGAGGGGGTTTCACATGTTTGCTCCTAAAAGCTTGCACCTTAGTACCATCATTGTCAAGATTTGTCTTGAGTGAAGTTTTGGAAAGAAGAAGATCTCTTTGGTGTCAAAGGACCTGGCTACTCTGTTGCACCGGAGAAGGTGAAAAGGATTTAAAGTTCTCTTCCTGTGAAAGGATTACGGTCCTCTACCGCACCAGGTTGGTGAAAGAGATTTTGTAAGGGCTTCTCCGCCTAGCTATGGGGGCTTAAGGAGAGTCACTAATAGTTTAGTATAATACTTGAGATGGAGGGTTCCGGGGAGTAGATGTAGGTCAGGTTGGACCAAATTAGTTTAAATTCTGGTGTGTTCATTTTGATTATTTTTAGCACTTTTATTTTTTGTGATTAATTGTGTGGTTTAAATATCTAATTTTTTGTTATTATGAAACTAATCTGCTTCTACATCCGGTGATTAAATTGTTTATTTTCATATATTTGGAAAAAATTTTAAAATGGGGGTTTTCTCTTTTTATTTTAAAGAAGTTTTTAAAATAACCAATTTACCCCCCTCTTAGTTAGCCTCAGGCTTATTCTTTTGGGTTTCACAATCCTCACAAACTTTCACTTATAATTCCTTTTGAACACAAATATGAACTAGCAAAATACCTACAAAAAGAAGAAACCAAAAGAGAAAAGAACAAATATATGAACTAAATAAAATAAATTGATTCCTCATATACAGTACAAATGCATTACTTGTCTCATCTAATTTCTCCCACATAGAAGAAATTGACAACAAATTCCAAAGCCATATCTAGAAATTAAAAGAACCCAGGCTAATTGAATACCAGAAGTAGTCAACCCAGAGCCTTACAAAAATAGATATAATAGAAAATGAAGTCCACTCTCTTTCTAAAAAAGTTTTAAAAAATGATAAATCATTTTAACACTCCTAATAGAGCAATTATAGAAAATAATAAAGTCATTAGTAAAGCATAAGTGATAAATATTCAAATCACCAACATTAATATAAGCCAAGATTTATACTTAGAGAAGATATTAACAAAGTCATGTGAGAGATACTTGATATTGATAATATAAAGAGCAGGGATAAGGGGTCACTCTGCCTAACACCTTGCTTAGCTTTAAAAAAACCTTGGGTAGAACCATTAATGATAATAAAAAACCAAACATTCTCAATAATGTTAGAAATTAAAGCAATGTTATTATCATTAAAACTAATAAACTTCAATAGTTTATAAATAAAAGTCCAGTTGATATTATCATAGGCTTTGCAGATGTTGAGCTTCATAATTAAGTTTTGACCCATCACCTTATAATTAATCTCATGAATAAGCTCTTGGGCAAGCATCACATTGTTAGGGATATTTCTCCCTTTAAAAAAACTAGTTTGATTTCTCAAAATAATCTTAGGAGGAAGAAAAGCGAATCTATTGGCCAAACTTTTGGAAAAGATATTCTTAAAAGTTGTACACAAATTGATAAGTCTGAAATCATTCCAACTTTCAGGATTGTCACTTTTTTGGAATAAGAACAATCGAAGTATCAGTAAAAGCCTTGGGAATAGAAGAGCCATTAAAAATGCAAGAAAGCTCTACATAAATCATATTTAATAACAAGCCAATTTTTTAATAGAAAGAAATAGTGAAGCCATCAGGGCTAGCAAGAGAATTCAAGTTCATCTCCATAAGGAAGAGGTAGATTTCCTCTTCATCAGGACATTTTGAGAACATAGAGTTATCATCAAGGTTAATGATTGAAGGGATAAACTGAAGAGAGGAAATAACATCCACATTCTTAGACATACTAAGAATATTCTTAAAATGAGAGATAATAGAAGCAGCTATTGCTTCCTTATCCTCCAACCAAGCTCCTTAACCATTCTTGATTTTATTAATGTTAGACTTAGCTTTTTTTTAGCCAAAGCATGGAAATACTTTATGTTCCTATCACCCTCAAGGATGTGTTTAGATATATTTTTTTGGAGCCAAAATTCTTCTTTAATAAGTATGCGATTGGTGAGGAAATTTTATGCAACCTACAAATATTTCTAACACAAGAATGGGAGATAATATTGCCCACTCCCCAAATGTTCCAAATTAAAGTCTTATTAAAAAATAATATGATTTATTAGCAGCTTTAGATCAGTGAATCTAGAATCCGATGCTAAATAATCCTGCTTACCAATGTTATGTTTTTTTATTCCTTTTATTCTTTTTTTTTCCTAAAACCAATTTGAAATATTCTAATGAGCCATGAATCAAAATGAGCTTAACTTCATTATTATGCCTACTATTCAAATCCACATCCGAATTATTCCCCCTATCTTTCCAAATGGAAGTAGATTTAGCAGAGCTTTCTTCATCAGAAGTTCCAAATTCATCAATGACTTTCAAATTAAGATAATTATTATTACTAGAAGAAGGATAATTAGGAAAAACATAATAGCCTAAGGTTTTACATTTACATTTGAAATAGTAATAAAGGCAGGTAAAGCATAAGAAGATTTTGAAGAAATCTTAACATCCATGGTTTGCACTTTAATCAATTTTAAATTGTCCTGTTTTTTTATATTTCAATTTTCCTACTGAGGAATGTGAACCATTAGTATAATCCAATCACAACATTCTTTAGAGGAATTAACTTCATATAAAAACAAATCATTCGAGACATTAACAGGAGTTGGGGAAGGGCCATTTAAAACTGTAGTTGTAGGAATAGGAGCCGTTAAGGAAGTTAAAACCAAATCATTTACAATCATTAGAACTGGGACATTTAATACCAACTAATCTGACTCATTCACAGGAGTAGGAACATGAAAATTTAAAATTATAACAATAAGTTTAGCCACCATTAGTTTCCCCAAATGAGGATGCAAATGAAAATATTCTAATTTTTTATATAAAATGGATTTACAGTGTTCACAAAACTTCAGAAAGTCATTCATATCCACCATTGGAACATACCGAATGGATTTACAATCGAGATACTTTTTTGTAATGTCAAGTTCAACTGGTATACAAGCCAAAGATGGCCTAGAACCCATCGTGGTGACATTATTTATTAGAAGTGAACGACCAAATAATGAATCCAAGCTATGCAAAATGCGGTGATAAAACAAATAAGAACATAGAATGGGAAAAGAAATACAAATGGGCACGATCAAAGATTCCTCCATAATGTTAAAAAATGATGACATTTTGTTAAATTAATAAAGTAGTTAATAATATAATATGATCTATGTGCAAAAACCTACTATAATCCAGATCATTTGATAGCCTAATCAGCATATGCCTTTGATCTAAGATAGCAAAAAAAAATTTGCCTGTGAGTTTTAAGTTAAAAAAATTTGTCGATCAGAGCCCTACACAGGGTCCTAGTCGAGTACCCATTGGGTACCCACGCTCTGTGTGGGCGGGCTTCGCCCACCCATGCCCACTCATGGCAGCTTTCAGGACGTCGTACCCACCCATACCCATGCGTTGCCCGACCTTAGCCATAAAAGCAATCCTGCAGAGAATTGGAAGGTAGAAGACATGGTTTTATATAATGATGCAGGGGACAAGTTGTTAGAGAAAAGCACAATATGTTATGTGAAGCTTGCAGTGCATTGGACTAATGTGTTAACAATCCACTCAAGTTATCGTTCGATCGGTAGAATAATAAATCGTTCACCTGAGCGGGCTTTAGACTGCTGCGCTTCTTAGCCAGTGTTTTGCCGGTGTCTGAAAAGTTGTTCTCAGACATGGTGCCGGCAGCTGAAATGTACAGAATAGAGAGCGTGGCGAGTGTAATGAAAGTACAAAACCTGCAAGTCTATTAGCTCTTTTTTAGTACTAATCGAGAAATGAACTCTTTTTTAAGATACCCTGTGAATAATCTTTATGCATTTTTCAATATTCATATTTTTTGAACGCAGTTGGTTTATCCCTCCATATTGAGTACCCACCTATACCCACCCATAAGTTTATGGGCAGACCCATACCCACCCATATCCATTGGGTATGGGTGGGTACATGGATGGGTGTGGGTATGGGTGCCCAATGCAGGGCTCTGTTGTCGATTGAATCTAATACTTATTGACGAAATGAAAACTTTTTTAACCAAAACAAATTCAAAAGAGACAGTAAGCACTTGAATTTCATCCTCGAAAATCCATAAGGTCGTAAGGCTACAAAGGGTGGTAGCTTTTAAATTTGGAAAAGCATTAGAAGAAGTGAGACCAACCAACACATCCTTGAAAGATTTTGATTGGCTTTTAGTATCTAACAAGCATGGATCACTCTTTTTAACAGAAACATTTGCTATCGAGGGTGAAGAAGTTTCTAATAGAAGCCTCTACATTCGATCCAGAAGAACCAAGCCAAGATGAAGAGGGAAAACATACAAAATAAGGAAAAAAAATAGAATGAAACGTAAGATGAACTCCCCTTGATAAAAAATTTAAGATGACACAGTCCAACCGAAGGGATCCAAAATACCAGGTGGAGATGAAAGAAGAGGCGGCGCGAGAGCCAAACTTCCTGCACCTAATCAGAAAAATAAATATGTTTCCTTTGAAAAGAAGTTTATGAAGGATTTAGTGGTTAAGATTCTCCTGGAGGCAGAGCTAGTGTTTGAGTGAAGAGTAAATAGAAGCAATAATCTTAACCTAGTGAATCATATCCCTTGATATATTTATGACCCCTAAAAAATAGTTAAAATAGTTAAAATGATTAAATCCATATATTTAGCAACTACAAACATTCATAAATTAAGTAAAATTTGCATTTGATTGGGTATAAAACAATCAGAATCCATCATCACAATTTTTTAGAAAATGACATCAACGAAAACTTGGAAACTTTTATGGTTGCACACAAAGGATGCAAATGTCTGTAAAACTTTATGGGGGATTGCTATAATAAATTTTCAAGACCCAAAGTTCTCTTTCTAAATAGAATAGCAAAATATTTTACAAGTCCCACAAATACTTTATAGCAAACCACAAAAATGTTTATGGAGCCAGGTTAAGTATTTTATATGTATTAATTTTTTATCATTTTTCTTAACCAAAATTAAGGAATTTTTACAAAAATATCAACTTATTTTTTATTATGGTGTTAAATAATATTTAAAAAAATTAGTTTTAAAAATAACTTATTTAAGGGTATCACTAAATAGTAATCTTGATTTATTTTAAGTATCATGTTGACCATTCTAGCTTGCTTTCTTTGTATGTTGTTCATCTTTTTGTTATGATTTGCATTTGCATATAAAAGATAATATATTTTTCTAGTTTATTTTACTTTTTCTTCCAATGCTTGCAGCATCTTGATGGTGTATATATTTCTTACATACACGAGATTGACATAATTTGTCTTATTTCCTTAGCAATATTTTTTATCATTAAAATCTAATTGTATGCTTGGGGCTCATAGGGTCAACAATACTTTCTTGGGTGACATGATAAGATATGACTTTGGATGATTTATTGGCTTTTGATGAATACAACCTTGATGAGCTTTGAATTGATTTTTATATTATCATTTGTTAAATCCTATTCAAAATTACATGTTGTCTTAATAATATGACCTAAACAAACAATGGTGTACAAGCATCAAATAAAATATATTTAAGATATACTAATTAATTGGTATTTGACAAAATAAATAAACACTTTTTCTGATGAACAATCTAAATAATCTATCATTTTGAAATAAATTAGTCAAATCAAATGAAAATTCTATAATAATTCTTAAGTTTTATTTAGATAGGGTTAAGAACTTTGCTTAAAAAAATAATCAAAATAATTTTTTTTCTGCATTACTAAGTGTGTGCTATTATTTTCTTTTTATTCTTGATATTTAACCAAGAAATCATAAAGTACCATAATTTTTTTTCTAATTATTTATTAGATGAAAACCTTATTGGGAAAAAAGAATATTTTCTGTGTGGTGGCTTTTTCTAGTTTTATAGGCAATCAAATAAGATTTAAGATGCCACTTCTTCATCTTTCATTTCCCTTTATTGAGAGAGAGAGAGAGAGAGAGAGAGAGAGAGAGAGAGAGCACTAATACAAGTATGATGATATGAACATGATACAAAATACAAATAAATATGTCTTAAAAATATTATATGTTTACTGTAAATCTTAAATAATTATATTGTATTCATATAATGTTTTTAGTTAAAATCGATTATAAGGTTTACGGGTTAATATCAAAAAGGTGTACAAGTCCTTAAAGAGATCAACAAGCAAAAGAAGAAAAAAAAAAGAACCTATTGAGCAATCGTTCTCTACTACCTTACAAAAAGGAAATGAAATGGGAAGGCAAGAGGCCAAAACCTAAAAAAATCAGCCATATCATGAATACTTGGCACCATGCATGATCAAAAAAATATTAATAATTGAACAACTTCAAATATAAGACCAGCTCGAAAAATCACAGGAGATAAAACAAGATAACAAGAGAAACCCATAGTAGGAAACAATACATCGCACAGGTGATCTTTAACAATTTTTCTTCTCATCACCTCAAAAGTAAAAGGATACACATCAAGCTTCAACATCTACAAAAGGGAATAAGTTGTGCCATGCAACACAAAATACAAAAAAGGACACCAATCACCCAAAAGGTAGCAAGTTTGGCAGAAATGAACCACCAACAGCTCACACCAAAACAGACCAACCAAAGAGAACAAACACAACAGAACAACAAAGGAGAAAGACCAAACCTGCCTCCAACAAGAGGAAGGCTACACCCAGCAGAAAGAAGACAACCAAAAAGCTCACACCATAAGGACATAAGCGTCCAACAACTAAATAACACTAGAGCAAATAAAAACCCACATCGAAAGAGTATGAAAAATCAAGCCAAACAAGAAGAAATAAAAAACATAGGAAAAATTAGAAGGAAGCGATAAGAAGACTCAAAGAATAGTGGAGCAGCAATACACAAAGCCCATCACCGAAGTTAAGAAAGAAACAACAAACAACAAGCCAACAGGAAAACTCAAAACTAGCCAATATAAGGGTGACCAATAACATCCAAAAGAATACTCCCATTCATAAAATGGTGAACATTATCAAGGTTAAACCAAATTAGACTATTAGAAAGAGAGCCTTCATTAGCAAACCAAACAACACAAACATTACCCACCTTTTTAATAAAAGGAATCCTGATAATAAACTTACTAAGATGTTCTTTAATTTTTGATAGGTATAAAATAAATTAGAATTGAGGCAAGAACCCTCGTTGATAAGGAGATTTAATTCACAAAATCATATTCAATCCACAAACATTGAATGTTAAGGAAATCACAAGCCTTTAAACCATTACATAAAGAAAAAAAATATAACAACTAAATCATACTCATAGAATAGGACGAAGCAAAGCTAAAAATAAAGTTACCCTTATGATTATGAATCAGACCACCAAAATCACACCTAGAATAAAAAATAGCTCCATGAATGTTTAGTTTGAATTCACCTGAAGAGGAGTTACGCCACTTCACAGGCCTAAAAATGGGATAATGATTAATATTATCATAATTTAACTTAAAATAAGAAAACGAATTACTCCGCCTACTAAAATGCTTGGTAGTTAACACCGAAGCCTTAAAAATCTGCTAAATTTTGAAATCCAAATTGCGAAGAACCCTTTAGTAACACATCTTAATACCCTTATGCTCACAGCTATTAATTTTCTCCCAAAACATCGAACAAAAAAGTAAGGGAATAACAATATTAATATGGCCTTTAGCTTTCTTTTGAAACCAACCATTTAATAAGGCTAAAACATTGTTCACAGTAAAGATAGTGTTAAAATGCAAGTCTCTCTCCAAAGCAATCCAAACATTGGCTGCCAAAGGACCATTAAAAAATACATGAGGGGTAATTTCAGAACTAAAGCAACATTGACATTTGGAAGCCAACATAACAACTTTGCTTTGGAGCCTACCATCAACAGGAATAAAGCCTTTTAAAATTCTCAAAGTTAAAAAAGATGAATTAATTAGAGTAGCAGAATTCCAAATTTTACCAAAAGCAGAAGTAGTATCTTTCTTGCATCTTAGAAAATGCCAAGTATTTTGAAGATTGAACTTACCATCATGAGATAGTCAAAAATAATTTGAACATTGCAATTCACATTAATAGGGATATCACAACAATATCTACTAAACTTTGAGGAACATAATCCAACAGACGACTAGTGGACCACTTAGCACTAATGCATGCATACAATCTAACACATATAATCATAAATTTCATTATTCTCTAAATAAAATTTAAAAAAATCTTACAAAATAAATAGACAATCAAGATAAATTAATTTTTAAAACTGTATTTGTTGTTTTGTTTAAAATTAAGTCTCCCATGTGTTTTGACTTTTCTATTGTTTGGTATCATCATAAAATGCATACTAACACACACAATATGCATGACTTTTGATTTGAATAAAATTTAATTTTTCCAAAAAAAAAAAAAAAACTTCTTAATTGGAAGTCAAAACTCCCAACCAATAGATCAAAATGAGCAGCATACTCTTTATTTACATATATGTTATTTTTTTAATTTTATTTTATACAATATTAAGCTATCATATTTTCTTTGAATATCTAAAATAAATACTTATAAATTTAATCTATATTGAAATGAAAAGAATACATAAAGCTTTTATAGGCTGAAGTGTCAAGAGGATGAATACTTTAAAAGTTACATTCATGAAAGGGATCCGAATCCACAGTCCCCATCTTTCCCTCTCTCAATGATCTGTCCCTCTCCAATGCGCTCAGCCCGAGATAATCACAGAGGCCCTCAGACCTACCACCACCCAATCTTACCTAGAGAGAGAAAGAAAGACTCCATGCAACTATTTCCGCCCGAAAGAAAAATGTTCTTTTGATCGTTTCACCATATAAATGCTAAGAACAAAAAGCGATAAAATGAACTAAACATTTTAATAAGAAGCTCACAGAATATATAAATTTTCAATAACTTAGTGATTATTTCTCGTACATTAATAATTCAGTTTTTGCCAATATTAAGCCGTGATTCATACATAGAAACATTCAAAAATCTAATTTAATTTTTAATTTAGCTGATTTTCTAATTATTTCACTTTTTCCACCAAAAACAAACAATCAAAATATTATTATATAAATCGACAGGTTAACATTTCAAACCAAATAAGACCTTGAGGGTGATAAGTCTAGCTTGTAATAAATAAAAGTATTCACAGCAAGAAAATGGCCGTATTATTAAACGCGGTCAGACATGGCACGCGAGGTAGTACGCACAACCCTTTGGCCATTGCCTGATAATGGAAACCCAGCTGCTACTTTTTTCCTCCACAGCCTTACATCCCTTCAATTCGTCTCTTCTGCCTCCATTTTTATAAGCTTACTTTAAACCTTTTCCTTCCCTTATCAATCTCATCGCTTTTGCTTCTGCTGCTTTGGAGAAGGAGAGAAAGAACAAGAGAGATCCATGGGGAGGGGGAAGATAGAGATAAAGAAGATAGAGAACCCTACGAACCGGCAGGTTACTTACTCTAAGAGGAGAGCTGGGATCATGAAGAAGGCGAGCGAATTGACAGTTCTCTGTGACGCTCAGCTCTCACTTGTAATGTTCTCGAGCACCGGCAAGTTCTCTGAGTATTGTAGCCCGTCCACTGAGTAAGTTTGCTTTTGAACGTGTTTTGCCTTCTTATTTTCTTTTGCTCTTCGATTTCCCCATTCTTAGGGTTTCTGTTGCTTACGTACACCTATTGCTTCCAGCTCGAAGAGTATATATGATCGTTACCAGCAGGTGTCCGGCATCAATCTGTGGAGCGCGCAGTACGAGGCGAGTGTTCTATATTAGACAAAACTAGTATAAGGAGTTACTTGCATATAAAAATTTTATCAGGAATTCATAAGAGATGAAAAACAATAATAATTCTTTTTTTGTATTTATATGATTACTTTGTATTTTTTATTAGGATTTTTGGTCCGGTGTAACATGTTAGGATGGCGAGCATTAGACGTCCAAGTATTATTACTCTCAATTATATTTACAAACAAGCCTTTGCCTTTGATAATGATTTGTCTCTGACAATGAGTAAATCTAAAAAAAAATTATTATATTATTAGAACTTCTTACCTTCCATGATAAATCTGAATCTTAGTACATATTTGTTCGTACACATAACTTTTGATGCAAAGCAAGATTTGTATGGTGCTTTTTTTCTTCTTTCCTAAAAAATTTGTAAAGAATTTCTGATATAATATTTTTTTCAATTTCTTTCCTAACTTTAATCTTTTTAGACTTTCATTTTGTTGTTATTTAAAACTAATAGAGCTCTTTGCTTCATTAATCGGAGCAGAAGATGCAGAATACGTTGAACCATTTGAAGGAGATAAACCACAACCTGAGGAGGGAAATAAGGTGAGGCAATGAGTTTTGTGTTATAAGTAGCTTAGAAACCTTCATTTATTAATGATTTCATATGATATCTCTATTTTTGGAGCTTCGTGCTCCTAGTTCATTTTGTTTTAATTTTCGGTTGCTTTGGATTAATATTTCTTGAAATGTTTGTCGTCTCATGATCACTGTTAATGAGAAGGCAGAGGATGGGCGAGGATCTAGATGGGCTGGAAATCAAGGAACTGCGTGGTCTTGAGCAAAATATGGATGAAGCCCTGAAGCTTGTAAGGAATCGAAAGGTGAGGTCCCAAATTGTGTCCAAAAAAAATTTCTTTACTACTTTTCTCTCGAAGTTTTTTCCTAAATAATTCTTTCCTCTTAAGATCTTTTACTTTTCTTCCCCAGCCATGGAAATGCCTGTCTTAGTAATTTCTATGGTTTTATGTAGAACTAGTAGTGAATAATTATACATGGCTAATTAGAAAATTGTGTTCTTCGTTTAAATTATTTACTGTGATCAAATAAATATAAGTATTGTGCAAGTGTTGATCCATTTTGTTTTATTTAAAATTGAATCAAATGTTGAAAATTTGGAAGAAGATTTCTATTGAATGCTGTAACATACGTTTTATTAATTTTGAAAATTCTCTATCAGTATGTGCACTGTTAATGCATGTTTGGCGATTGGATAGCTAATACTTTGAATTAATTTTTGGCAGTATCATGTAATCAGCACCCAGACAGATACCTACAAAAAGAAGGTATTTTTTCTTTTTTCTTTTATTTAGATTAATCATAAGTACACCATTTGGTAGTGCATCCAGCATTTTCTTTTACTAGAATACTTCCCATATTTGTTTAGTAACATTCTACAGAAAAAAATTAATAGAACATTTATTTTAAAAATTGATCTTTCGTAAGGGTGTTATATTTATGAGCTTAATGTATTGCTAATTTAGTATGAAGAGCATGAAATTTCATACAATACTACTTTTCAAATATTATTGAAAAAGAAGAAAAAAAAGGGTGACGACAATGAACTCATCCTCTCAAAAAAAAAAAACGATATATATATACACACACACAGACACACTAGACAACTGACATCTGAAATACGATTAGTGACCATTCATCCTCCAGGCTTCGTGCTGGACTTGGTGATCTACAGAAAAGCCATTTCCCATGTTGATATTGTTAAATTTCTTATAGATAACCATAATACCTTCGCCTTTGGTCCATAATACCTCCGCCTTTGGTCCTTGGTTCTCTATTGTTAGACACCCTTCCGAGTAGAAAGAAAACCAACAATTATTTTTTCAAATACTGAGGTTTAGAACCTCGTCACCCCTTCCGAACTCTCATGTGCAGTTCACCTTGTGCACACAGCCATTAGAAATCATTCGTAAGTTTTTCTCTTCCCTTAGCCTTTACAGCAGACACGTTCTTATTCAACTCCATCGAGACAACGACTATTCAAGAAGTTTTTGTCGACGCTCTTACTCGATTTAATGGGTTTATTATGAGGCTCTTAAAGTTGACTCCAATTTTTAATGTTAAAACTGAATCCCTCATGTTGTTTCCATTTGCTTTTTTTCCTGAGCTCAGGTCCACTTTATGTTAACCATTTATTTTTCACTCTATTGAATATATCTTTGGAGACTAACTAAAAACTTATTTTGTTACTGTTAATATTTACTGACATTAAACGTCTTGTGGAATGCTTATAGAGCTCTGTACAAAAATACATAGTGATTTGAGTATTCACATTATTCAAATGCGGAGGTTGATAAATTTCCTGCTTTCCGTGCTCGTTATCATATCCATGGTCACACTTTTCAGGACAGTTCTAAGCTTCATCTTGAGTTCAAATTTCAGGAAAACAAGAAATCCATAATGAACACCTCAGTAGCTAACTCTTAGTAAAATGACATTATTGCTATGGCTCGTCGTCATAAATCTATTGTTTTTTAACCTCTACTTTCAACATCATTAACCCATCGTCCAATAGTTATCAACAGAATGTTAAAAATAATCTCACTTCTGAGGTCAACACTCAATTGAATACCCCAATTCCATAGTGCTGCTTTCGAACTCAAATAAGTTTCGAAATGAAAGTAGATTTGTTTCAATTCTCAAACATATTTTACTCTCCCTGAAAGATTCCCTCTTACTTCGGAACCTACTCAACCCACCTTACAGAAATTAAAACCATTTTCAAACTCACTTCACACAGCCCTCCAATTAACTAAGGAAGTGCGCCAAAAAAACCATATTTCTCCCTTTGGCGATGATGCAGCTCTCTAAACTAACCGTATCCTTAATCACCAAAAATAATAATAATAAAAAAAATAAAAATAAAAACATAACCTTAGACACCATTCAACCAATGTATCTGCACTCACGGTGCTTCAAAACAAGATATCATTGAGCATTTCTATCGCCAGCTGCCCTCAACCAAGACCAGCTTCTTTTATGACTCATGTTGAGGTTTTCAAAATCAAGTGACAGAAGAACTGCCCCATGACCATCGATCAATCAAATTAGCATCTACCATTACTCACAATCCTATCTCGTTCATCTAGCTTGTCCAGAGTGTACCATTCCTTGGACTGATGTTATTGTAGACCCGCCATCAAATCTTCTACTCGAGGTTATTGAGAAAGGGCTTTATTAAAACTTCGTTGAAAGAAATGGATCACTTGAGAGAGTAGAGGATTTTTTTTTTTTCTCTTAAGTAAAGCCCATTTATGACCGCAGATTTTATTTTATCAAAACAAAAAATATAAGAACTTTAAAGGAAATCACATCTCGCTAATGCTCCTAGAGCTACATTTAAAAGAGAAAATAAAACTTATAGAGCACATGTTTCCAACTAAGAAACACAAAATACCAAAAGTAAAAACAAGGTTGGTAAGAAGCCAAATCCAAAAATAAGCCCAAGCTTGAATATGCAATAAGAGCAACCAGGACCTCCAAGAGACTTGCAAAAACAAAAGAGGCAACAAAACAAAATAGTAGACCATAGAAGATACCTAGGGCTGCAAACGAACTGAGATGAGGCGAGCTTCAACTTGTTCGTGTCTAAGCTCGTTTGTCAAAATTGTGCTCAAGCTCGGTTCGAAGCTCGTCGAGCTTTTTGGATAGTTGTTCAAGTTCAAGCTCGTTTAAAATGAGTATGTCCGAGCTCGACTCGTGTTTAATTTGAGCCCGTTTAATTCAAGCTTATCGAGCGGCTAGTAAACGAGCCTAGCTGAGCACGCTCAGAATGCACAAAATATTTTTTTTAATCAAATCGAGCTGAGCCAACCTACCGATCCGTCTAGCCCAAATTGCAGACCAAAATCTAACCCGACCGGCCTGGCCCCACCGCTGCCCACTATTCAACAACCAACCATCACATATATTTTTTCTTATACATCAACATCATTCTTTTCCAAGCGGTGTGAGACTAAACCCCCTTCAAATTTTTTTTGGTTTTTCCAATGGTCATGGAGGAGAGAGAAGCAACTGGCGGGAGAATAAAAATGTGAAAACGAGGAGAGAGAGAGAGAGAGAGAGAGGCGGGAGAATAAACGAGCTTTTAATCGAGATTTAATTTTATATATATATATATATAACGTTAGATTTTATTATTTTATTAGCTAAATAAGATATAATATTTATTTTTAATTACATAAGGTATAATCGAGCTTCTTAACGAGCATATTAACAAACTCTAAACGATGTTGGTCGTGAACATAAAAGAGCTGAACGTCAGGTTGTTCAAAATTATTTATTTTGCTATCGAGTATTGTCAAAGTTATTCAAGCTTATTCATTTACCTTATCAAAAGAACATAAACGGGCTCTTGTCGAGCAGAGCCACGAGTACCTCGTCGAATGCTCGGTTCATTTGCAGCCTAAAGATACCTGTTACATGAAATTTTAAAGCCAGCAGCATTCTCCAAAATTGTATACAACCAAATGAGATTGTGTCAGCAAATCACCTGAGAATGAAAAAGACCAGAAAAGAAGCACTATAGTAGAAATGATACATTAAAAACAATGGAGAGAAGAAAAAATGAGGAACAATGAGAGGCAAAATAACACATCAAATAAAAAATCACCCATCCAACATATACCGAGCGAAAAATTACTACATCATCAGTAGCGATAGAAAAACTGGTTAGTATGACATAAGCGGGAAAACATCAACAAACATACAATGTAGAATATTTCAACAATAAAAGATAAGTAACCAAATGAGAAAAGCTGAATGGACAAATAACAACACAATAAAAAGTCAAAGAAAATAAAACATTAAAACCAAGGAATCACTATACAACCTACTCCAAATCATTCAGACATTAAAATAGAAGAAAACGTTAGGCACAAGTAGAGCAAATAAGCGGAAACAAAAACTACTGGTCACACAGAACAGGAAGACAAAAGAGTATTACTACAATAGCAAAAGACATTCCAGAAAAAGGAAGAGCTCCATAAGGATGTAGATATTGGCCATAAAACCAAAAGACAGTGAAAAATGAAGTAAAGAGAAAAGCCCCTATGAAAAAAAAACATAAGGATAGTGAAAGTAACTTAAAATAAAATAGAAGCAGACCATTAAAAATTGAAGCAGAATCAGGAAAAAGTAAGTCTTAAGATCTAATATTTGAAATTCCTAAAATATCAAGCCTGATCATGCCTTTGAGGATACTAAGGCTAGAGTCTTTGTAAAAATAAATCATATTAGAAGACTTAACCCTTAGCTAACCAATTAGCACAAGCATTTCCTTCCCTCCAAATATGGGAAATTCTATAATTCACTTTTGAAGCAAGGCTAAACTCCTATAAAACTGGTAATATAACTTGGCATTATGGCATTTATTAGAAGTAACTAAAAAGGCAAGTAGTTTGGAATCAGATTCAATTCAGGTGATATTCATAATAATTTTTTCAATGTAAAGTAAAAGACCCATATAGAGAGTACTCCATTAAGCAAACAGAATATTCCTATTTGGTATTATAGAAGCAAAGACAAAAAGCAAAGTACATTAATGCTACCTAATCAGACCATGACAACCCACACCATTTTTATTCACAGAACCAGCAACATCGAGTTTAAATTCATGTATTTTGAGGTTTGATCTTCACAAAATTATGGGAAATTTGATTATGTCATAATTGTAGCAATTAATATTAAAAAAGGATCCAACTACTATTTCCATTCAAATGCTTAGGTTTCAAAACCTTACAAGTAAAAAGTTACTTAACTTTGGATTTGAAGCCAATGATAATCTTTTTTGAATTCATTTTGATATTGTTATACTCACATTTGTTTCTCTCCAACCACAAGGATTTGGTTTATCCTTATTTAGGTATTAATTTTTTTTAAAGATTACAAACAAATTCCTATTAGTTATATATTAAATGGGGGCATAAGGCTCATTGCATAGAGAGACTTATAGGATAAACTCTTATTAGTATGAAAGACAATGAAAAACACTCATAGATTTTTTTCCAACTAATAGAAATTGAGTTGTGTAGGGGCTTTAACCCATGACCCCAGTGATAGAAGTGGAGGAATGACCCTTTTGGTCAATGCCAAATTTATTATTTAGATAATATTTTACTCAAAAGATTGTTCTTTATCATTTGACGCTCTCTTTGGCAAGTACATATATTGCTACTATTACTGAGCACATAATCATCAACGGTGATTATCCACTTAAATTGGTCAAGAAAAAATCATTCCCTAATCACATAATCTAAAGGGGCCTCCTTTGATGAGCTCATTTTATAAAGGCTTCAGAATTCATCAGCTAATATAATATCAAGAACATATAACCTAATATAATGCTAAGAAATAGTGGCAGGTTATGACCTACTTCATCATCTTAGATGTTTGGATCAATTGATACCATCTCTTTTAGCTTCCTTTTGTAAAAAGAAGTTTCAATTTTCTTAATCTATATAATCTTTTGTAATTGATCTCTTATCTTCTTTTATAAACTTTGTATGATTTGATCCCTATGAGATATATAGGAATACATATATAGTTTTGGCATAACTATTGAAGATGCAAACATTTTTATGACTTCCATACTATCTGATTGAAGTTAAATGTTATAAAAAGAAAATGCATTCTTGGAACAAATAAATATCAATTTAACAAAAATTAGAGTAATTAAATTTTTGCTTAAAAATATATTAATGATTAGGAATACACTTGAATTTTTAAAAGATAAATGCATTTAATACTTTTTTTCATTGAAGCTTATTGTATAATAAATGCTCTTGCTTATCAAATCCACCTTCTGATGCTAGATACGTAGGTGAATACTATGAGGCTTGAGAAGGCTAGTATGGGTTTGCATAACTAGATGATCCGATATTAGAACATAATGGTGGTGGCAGATAATAGCTAAATTATGCCTATGATGGATGGCAGTAATAGATGAACAACTATTGGGGTGATGGAAATAAAGAAAATTAATAAGATGGTCCAGTATGTGTATGATTTGGAGAGTGGTAGAATGAACTGTGTCTTAGTGGCATGGTGTAGGTGTCAATGGTGGAAACAACATGGATTTTAGTGATGGTTGTCATAGTCGTAATAAATAATGTCGTGGAAATTTTGGGGCAAAAGTATTCTTTTCAATCTCTTATGAAAATGGATGGTATCAACATATGATGAGGTTCATGCCCACCCTTGAAAAGTTTAAAATTAATCAATTAAGATCAAAAGATATAAAATACGTGAGAATGATGGTTATAGAAACTAATTGATAACAAAAATATATAATGTCGTTTTAAATGAATGCAAGCATAATCAAAAGTAATAAATAAATAAAATTAAATTATATTACAAAAAAATGCATATCTAATGTTTTCCTCATCTAACTCATTATTTACTGTATTTAAAATTTGTTCATTATCTTCATCATCCTTTGTATTTTCCCAAATGAATCCATCAACCTTTTTTCAATCACCCTAAACTTCATATAAGTTATTCCATTTTCAATATGAGTAATATGTGGTATGAATTTTGATGTCTACCTCTTGATGGGCAATCTTTATTAAATGTATTTTTATTAGTTATACCTATTGACTTGGTCTTACTTACAACTAACCAGTTTGCATACTCTTTTTTTTCTTTCTAAATTTTTTGTGGGTTAGTATGCATACTCTTTTTTCTTTCTAAATACTTTGTGTAATCAAAATACTTATTGTGTTTGAATAAAAGGGTCAAATTTTATATATCTTATGTTTCTTATTTTTGTAATTTTGTACGGTAAATATACTCTTGTGCCTCAGTTAGGTATGAGTTAAATCAACCATAACTATAAGGAAATATACTTTTGGAATACTCTAAAATTTCTAATAATTTTAAGAAGGATGACAAGCTCCTACATGTACTTTTTAATATTTGGTGATTTCATAATACTCCGGTGGATGTGAATAAAAATTATAATATCTTATTATATTCTTCGGTACAATATTATTAGTTCACCCTAAAATAATAATTTTAATTACTTATTATAATTTACTTATATCTTCATGTAGGCATTATATATTTTTAGCAAATGAGAATGCTCCGGTTAAAAATACATGAGAGGATAGGCTTGATACATTAATAGGTCATTTTGGATTCTGGCCATAAATTATCATCAAATATGATTTATTTGTAGTTTTGGAGACAATACCATTTTAAACAAATTTTGATGTGGACAAATGTAATTTCAATTTTTTTAAACTTTTTCCTACTATAGATGATATAAATTAATTTTTTGAAGTGTGGGTTATTTTTGGTCGTTACTCTTGTGATGGAGAGTGGAAGAAAACTTAAATTTGGTTCCTAATAACTTTTATGATATTTCTCAGACATATGAGATAAATATAACCTTTTTTGTGGGAGAAAACCCACACTCAGGCCTACGTGTTAATTAAAATAAAGATTACAAGTCCTTAGTAGCGATCTACAGCTCACTGTACTCCAGGGAGCTACTTGCCAAAAGAAAGACAAATAACCTAAAGTGTCGAAGATCCCTCATTACAAAATTGAACATGAAAAAACCTAGAACTAGGGAGGTCAGGAGCAATCAACCAAAAGGAGAGATCGTGAAGATCCTTAGCAAGAAAGAGCACCGATCCCTATAAAAAAAATGATACCTGCATAAAGTTAAAGGAAAGGAAACCACATATAGCAAAAAACCAACCAGCAAGGACGAAAGAAAAAACCCAGAAGAAAAAGCATCAAAATACAACTCCAAATCAAACACAACACTAAAGCACAGACCAGACGATGACCCAAATCTAAACTCCAGATCAAACACAACCCAAAAAAAACACAAAGCAACACAACAAGAATAAACTCTCACACTAGAAGGAGAATACGCGCCCAACAAATAACATACAAATGCAAATAAAATTGACAGGAAACAAGTAGCCAATCCTGCACTACAACAGTAGAAGAAAACGGAGAAGGCAATAGGAATGAGTTGAGAAGAAACATCCAACCAAAAATAGCCACGATCAGACATAAGGCGTTCCAAACCTATGATAACCCAGCAGGAAAGGAAATAGAACAGGAAAGGAAACAAGCATAAGACATTAGGGAAAAGGACAAGAAGAGAAATAGAAGATCAGACATATGGCATCCCAGCCACATCCAATAGCACACTACCTTTAAGAAATTGAGGGGCACTAGCCAAAATAAAAAACATAGGATCAAAACAGAGAGAATCATTTTCTGCTAGCCACACAGCAAGACCATTACCGACCTTCTTGATGGAAGAAATTATGTACACAAACTTATGAAGCATAGCCTCGATTTTATGTCAAATATAGAAGTTGTTCAAATTAACACTCTTGTTCAGCTTGATAGTATCAACAACCACATCAAGCTCAACTTCAATCCAAACATAATGAAAATTTAAAGCGCAACATTCCTCCAAACCCTTAAAAATGCCATAAAAGTTTTCACCAACCACATCAAGGATAGGATAAGAGAGGCCAAAGCCCAAAATTAATCTACCATCATAATCCCTTATCAAGCCATGAATCCCACATCGATTCTCAAAGATAGAAGCATGAATATTGATCTTAACCTCTCCCATAACAGGTTTATACCATAAAACGAACTTGGGAGGGCTACTAATAAAAGTATTATCAATGCTAATGTTGAAAAAGGAAAGCCACTCTTTTCTATTATAAAAATGTTTAGGCCAAAGGACCTGGGTAGCAAACAACAGATGAATCTTAAAACTAAAAGATCTGAGAATTCTTTTGTAGCACATCTTAGTCTCCACATGCTTGCAATTATTCCTCTCATCCCATAACAACCAAAAAATAGTTAAAGGAATGACCAACATCTAATGCTCAAAATTATTAGATTAAATCATAACATTTAAAAAAGACAAAACACCAGTAGCATGTAAATCAATGTAAATGTTTAAGCTATTCTGAATAGTGATCCAAACCTTGACAACCACCGAGCCATGAATGAAAACATAGTTAATAGTTTTGAGGGTATAACATCATTAGCATCTGGATGTTAAATTAATACATTTCATTTGGAGCCTGACATAAACTGGAATGAAACCCTACAAAATTCACCAAGCTAATAAAAAGCAGTTGAGAGGGATAGTAGCCTTCCAGATTTTAGCAAAAATAGAAATGAGCTAATTTTTATTTCTAAAATAATGCCAAGATTTCCTAAGACTAAACTCACCATTATAAGACAGCTTGAATAAAATTTGATCTTTACTATTAGGATTAATAGGAATATCACAAATAAGATTAATCAAACTTTGAGGGATAACCTCAAGAAGATGTTATGTGAACCAATTACCATCAACTATAAAATTTGAGTCTTTCATTGAGGAGGAAGAAAAAGAGTTAAAGTAGAAGTCAATTGACCCCACATCTAACCACTCATCCCACTAGAAGTGGGAATACCCATTTCTAATTCCTTAATGAATAGTAGGTTCAGCCACCCATTTAATGTTACAAATTAAGCCTTTTCCACCTAGGGGATTACCCTTAGTTAAAAGAACAAAGAGTAGGATACATGTTCTTACACTATTTTTTATGCATGTAATTGGCCCACAAAGACTCGTTCTTTCTAAACTTCCACCAAATTTTGATAGAAAAGTTTTTAACTAAATCAAAGATTGACTTACATCCCAAACCTCCCTCTAAGTAAGGACCCATACACACACTCCAGTTGGACCAATGAATCTTTTTGGAATTATCAGTAGATCCCAAAAAATTATTGAAAATTTTCTCCAATCTGTCATAAATAGTCGTAGTAGGGTTGATGGTTTGTAGTAAATACACGGGCATAGAACAGAAAACACTTTTATTAAGCAGAAGGTAGTCACCCATCGAAAGCAACTTAAACTCCCAATAAATTTTTTTGCAGATATAGAGTTAAAAATCTTATCGAATAAAAAAGAACGTTTAGGACCTATAAAGGTGCATTTGCTGCTATTAAAGGACATACCCTTGCTGCTAACAAAGGTGTATTTGCTGCTATTAAAGGACATACCACTTTCATTTTCAAAATTAGAGAGAAGAGTTCTAATTTTTTTAACACATATTAAGGAGACATTACAAAAATAATGATATCATCTGTAAAATAAAGATGACTAATGTTGAAGCCATCAAAAGTCTTATAATAAAATTTACTGTTAATGGAAAAAAAAAATGGGACAAACCTCTAAAAAGATAATCAGCAGCTATAATGTAAAGAGAAAAAAATAAAGGATCTCCTTGTCTAACACCTTGAGCACCTATAAAAAAACATGAGAAATACCATTTATAATGATAGAAAAGCAACGATTCTCAACTATGCTTTTATGGAGATTGACAACTTTAACATCAAATCCAAATAGATGAAGAATGCTAAATAAAAAAGACTAGTTTAAGTTATCATAAGCCTTAGAAATATCAAGTTTCAAAATAAGGTTATGACCATGAACTTTTCTATTGATCTCATGGAGAAGTTCCTGAGCAAGTAACACATTATCAACGATATTTCTACCTTTAACAAAACTAGTCTGATTCACATAGATAATTTTAGGGAGTAAAGTAGCTAATATGTTAGCCAAAATTTTGGAGATAAGTTTGTTGAAGGAAGAGCACGGGCTTATAGTTCTAAAATCACTCCAACCAGCAGGGTTGATCTTTTTAAGAATTAGCACCATAGAGGTAGTAGTAAAGCATTTAGGAATAGTAAAACAACTAAAAAAAAGCCTAAACAGCCTTACAAATATCTATCTTAATAAAACTCCAACATTCTTGTGAGAAAGCAATAGAAAAACCATCCGGACTAGCAATAAAATCCTTAAAGGAAAGTTATACAGTCATACTATTTTCCTAAAGAATGATCTAGTGACATGTGAAGCATTATTATTTTAGAACAAGATAAGATATTAGTCATCTTTGAAACCCATCATTATTACAAAAAATATTATAGTGCCCTCAAGCTATATTTAATAACCTAACACAAAGTCCATTGATAAGTCTTCTTAAGGATTATTGGAAACTGGTAAGGTAATATATTATCTTGACTCTCATTTTGTAGCTTTTGTATTATGTATTAAGTTAAGTATGAGACCATAATTTTTTGAACATTCCATATAAATGAAGTTTAGAAATATCTATTCTCTATTAAATATATGAATTTATCTATTTGAATTGACAAGAATTTCCTCTTAAGTATAATTTTGTGATATGAAATTCCCTAAGAGAAGTCTTAAGAATTGAGAGTTACTTTTCTTTATAAAAATATTAATTGATGAATGAGAAAATTCCTCTTAAGAACAAAATTTTGCCCATGTTTTTGAGAAAATTAGGCACACTAAGCAATCACCTCTAATTCTATTAAATCATGGAATATTGAGTTCTAATGAAAATATTATTAACATCACACTTGATAAAGCATCAACAAGTTTATTTTCAACTTTACGTTTATGTTTAAGAGCAAATTATTAGTCTTGAAGAATGTCAATATTATACAAGTCAAAAACTTAAATTTTTAGGTGTTTATGAATTTTAAAGTATGATAATGTAAATTTGGATTAAGTTCCCTACATAAAAGGTTTTGCCTCTAATGTCTCAAAGACTGAATTACAATATCAAACTTCATATAATAAGTGGAATTACATTATTTAGTTTCATTTAAATTTTCTCTAAAGAATATTGTTGGATAATTTTTTCACTCAAATATCTTGTAATACTGGTTTCATAAGCATTGCAAGTTATTGTAAAGGCTATAGAATAGTAAAAAAGATTAAGAATTTGGGTATGTAATCTAAATTTTAATTTAAACTATGATCTTTTGTGTAATACGGGTCCATAATTGTTTTCAACTTTGGTAGTTTAATGAATTGGGAAACAATAGTATTAAAATTGTTGATGAAAATTCTTTAAATAATGGCAAGATCATGAATGCTTCTAATATTAGTAAAACCCTTGGATGATGGAAAAAATAGGATTACTCTAACTTTGGAAGGAATAAGTTTGATTCCAATTAGGGATACAATAATCTTCAGAAAATTAACTTAGATTGAAAGAAATACTTTTTCAAATCAATGTATATTTTTCTTTCCTAAGTATCTCAAAAATTTGTGGTAGACATTACAACTATTTTCTTAATATTAGGGGTAAAAATTAGGGTATCATTAAAATATACCACCAAAGTATTCTTATGTAGGGTTTGATGACTATTCATCAGCCTTATAAAATGTGCCAAGGGCATTTAAAAGTCCTAGTGGCATGACTAGCCATTCATAAAGTTATCGAGAGTTTTAACATTATTTTTCATATATTTTATGATTGAATTATTATCTATGATAATAACTTTTTTAGCTTCATTTTGGGAAAAAAATTCCCCTAAGATCAAATCTTACACATTATCCAATCAAAAGATAGAAAAATTATATTCCATAGTGATTTTATTTATTACATGACTATCAACACATTTTCATCACATTCAATCTTTCTTAGGGGTTAAGAAAACTAAGATTACACCTAGATTAGGGATATTTTTAAAAACCCTTTCTATTGTAATTTGTGAACTTGTCTTTTTATCTTAGTAATTTTAGTGGGAATTTTCCTTTAAGGAAGAAGGTTGGAAAATTATGAATTAGGTCTAAATTAATGAAAAATTAAATAATACTATGATTGGGTGATTTATCAAAAAGTTCTTTAGGTGATACATTACTAAAATTAGAGAGAAATGGAGAGACTGATAGTAATGTTAGTCTAATTAGAGGTTGGTGTGATTTTTTTTTCATATGATAGGTGAATGAATGTCAATTCAAACAATCCTTTCTCAATGATCTAAATCCCTCTATCTCTATTTTTGGGGTAATATAAGGCAAATGGAAGTGATGAAATTAGAATTAACAACACAACATTTCTCTTAGTAGGATTTCTTATAATAATTAGTTAGAATTTAACACCTTTCTTGGTAGTGGCTTTGAGATTAAAAATAGAAGCTGACTTATAAGGTGTTATAGATAATATTTTTTTAGTAGGTTCGCCAGATAGAAGTTCTATGAGATTATTGTTGTGTTTTAATGCATATGTGTTCCCACCTTTTTAATGTATTATGCTAAATTCATATAGTTATAATATTCATAGAAGGATATAGGTAATGTCTATAAGGGGGAAATCTCAAATTTGGTATTTATAATTGATTATTTTGATTGAAATTATATATCAAATGGTGATGGCAAGAGAAGTATATTTTATCTTAAGTAAGATGAAAGGGTTTATGGTGCGATGTAATATTTAGGTTGCCTTTAGTGAGGATTTTGGCTTTGCAATCATTGGGTCCTCAGATCATCATCTATTACGTTCTCAATCACTTCTAAGTATCAGACTTGAGCTCTGCACTATTTTCTTTTGTGATTCTTTTTTTTTTCATATGTAAAACACACTATATCCTACAAAATAATTCTAAAAAATTGTTAGAAGTCCTTAAAGGGATCTAGAGCCACTAATACTTGAAGAGCTACTAGGGGTGTCAAATTTTGACACGACACGAAAACCCGACTCGAACCCGACCCGGAATTTTCAGGTTTGACCCGACCCATTTTTCAAACGGGTCGGGTTCAGGTTGCAAAAATCGACCCCTTTTGAAAAACGGGTCAGGTTCGAGTTGACCCGACGGGTTTCCTGGTCAACCCGATAACCCATTTAGTTTAAAAAAAATCTTAAATTCAAAATTTCCTGCCCGCTGCCCGCTACCTGCGCGCCCGCGTCCGCGCTGCCCCGCTGCCTACTCGCCCGCACTCGCTGCTCGAGCGCCCGCATGCCAGTGCTGCCCTGTGGCTGCCTGCTTCGCCTCGCGCGGACCTGTCGGCTTCCGCTCGCCCGCTGCAGCCAGCCCGCTCCGCCGCTCGCCTCCGCCACGCCTTTCCGTGTTGGGTCGGGTCAACCCGGCAACCCGCCGGGTCAGGTCTTCAGATTTCTGACCCGTTTTCCTACCCAGGTCAGGTTAGGGTCGACCCGTTTGAGCCCGGGTCAATTCCGGGTTTGACCCGAACCCGACCCGAAACCCGATTTTGACACACCTAAGAGCTACATCCAAAAAAAATTAAAATAAAACCTAGGAGCTTAAGATCCCTATAATAATACAAAATATAAAAATAGAAAGGAAACTACGGGGCAGCATGGAGACTCCACCCAAAATGAAGCCACACTACAGAAAATTTAGCCTTTTGTGGCAGAATAATTCACCACAAAATAAGAGAATTCTTTACAAATCCTGGTTTACGACAGATTTATGACGGAGTTGAATCCATCATTAAAACCCATGTTGTAAAATTATTTGTGACGGAACAGATCTATAGCAATTTTTTATAGCGGATGTGTGATGGAATCTCCGCCGCAAATTATGGTGGAATATCCAAAGTACATTGTGACAAAAAAATTGTCAAATCTACTGCCATTTGTAAGGGATATTTTCATCTCAAACAATGATACTAAATTGTCGTATCACAGTTTGCAATGAAAATTCTGTCTCAAATCTGTCAGAAATCTATGGTATAAATACACCTAGCAGAAGAAGGTATATACAACAAATAAAAGAAAGAAAATCCCTCAGAATAGTCTGAAGAAGCTACCAACCAGATAGAGCTATCAGTAATAATCATAAACACATCATAAGAACAAAGCTCCATAAGTAGTCAGTCAAGTAATGAAGATAAACAAAAGGAGCCAACATAGAATAAACCAAGCACGTACTACCCAACATAGATGAATAGAAAGTAGTGGATATATGCAATTCTAGAAAGTGACAAACAAAAAACATCTTACTGGAAAATTGAAGCATGTAAGTAGTGGAGAAATAGCAACTAAATGAGGAAAGCCCCTTGCTACCAGAAAAATGCTGTTCACCAAAAAATTGAGAACCAAAAATAAAAAAATCACAATAGAACTCAACCTAAAGCAAAGAAACCCATAGAAAACCAAAGGCAGTGATTGAAAAAAAAATGGCATAACCAACAAGTGAGCAAGAAATAAATAGACATATAGCATCACTAAATTTGTAGAGACCAACCATTATCTTCAAAGATAAGGAAGGCCTAACTTGTCCATCCTTTTGAAACCACTAAGAAGGCCATGTATGGAGTCTTTGTTAAAGTAAGTGGAATTTGAAGATTTAGCTCCATTTTTAGCAAGCCAATCAACACATACATTACCTTCACAATAGATATGCAAAATCCTAAAGTTAACTTTGTTCAATAAAAAAATAATCTTACTAAAAAGGTAGAATAAATTTACATTTTCACAATTATGAGAATTTACAAAAGAAATTGGCATTATAGAGTCATATTTAATCCAAATATTAGCTATATTATAATCAATAATTAAAACTAAACCTTTATAAAGAGCATATATTTTGGCATAAATAATATTACCGAAGAAGATATTAATAGCAAAACCAGCAATAAAGGAACCCAAATTATCTCTGATAAGGCCACCACATCCCATACCATTAATAATAGCACCATCAATATTGACTTTAAATTCATAAATAAGGGGATTCATCAAGTTAATACTAATACGCCTTTTGTTGATATCAGAGCTTAGGAAGTTAATATTAAAATAAGAATACCAATTGCGCTCACCAACAAAATGATAAAAATTCAAAATATTAGCAGTGGCAAGTTGTTAAACTTTAGTTTTAAGGCAATTGATCACCCGTTGATGACGTATCTTAATGTTATTATACTTAATATTATTTCTTTCCATCCAAATCAACCAAAAGACAAGCATAGGGATAATAGTGGTTATATGACCTTTGGAATAATTATAGAACTAGGAAGATAAAAAAGAAAGAAAATTATCAATATTACAAATTCAATGAAGGCCTAAACCATTCTACAAATCAGCCCACACCATTTTGGAAATGAAGCCAAGAATGAAAATATGACGTAAAGTTTCTATTTGAAAACAACATTGGCATTTTGAAACCAAATAAATACCTATTTTTTTTAAGCCTACTATTGAAAGAAATGAATCATTTAATAATTCTCCAAGTGAGGATAAAAGAAGAAATAGGAGTGAATTGATTCCAAATTTTATGAAAAATAATGATAGATTCTTTTTTAATTATAAACAACAAACAATAGAAGTGTTTTTGGACTTATTAAACACAAACCCCTTTATTTTTCAAAAAGATTTAAGAAGAACTTAATTTTTCTAATACTATTAATGAAATCATTATAGAAAATAATAATATCATCAGCAAAAGAAATGCGAGAAATATTAAGACTACTAGAATTACAATAACAAAAGCTTTTAAAGTAAGTAAATGAGCTAATTAAGCCTATGGAAAGATATTCGGCCGCAATGATGTACAATGCAGGAGATAAAGGATCTCCTTGTCTAATTCCTTGGGCAGCTTTGAAGAAACTGTTAGAACTGCCAATAATAATGATAAAAAACCAAATATTTTTGATAATGTTCTTAATAATATTAATAAATTTGTTATCGAAATAAAACAAATTTAGCATTTTATAGATAAAATTCCAACTTCTATTATCATAAGCTTTGGAGATATCCAATTTGAAGATTAAATTATGGCCCTTAACCTTTTTGTTGATATCATTAAAAAGTTTCTGAGCCAACCAACTTCATCTTGGTAATGATAATCATTTAGCAGTTATCTATTTTGTGCTAGCCAATGTAATCATCCATTTAAACTAACCAATTTAAGAATTTATTTGCTTGATGGAGTCCTTAATAAATGTGTGCTTAATTTATAACTTTTTTCTGATGGGTCATAAAAGTCTTCAACTTTTCTATAATGGTGATTTATTTTTTCTCCATTATTACCAATGAGTTGTCTCTTATTAAGTTGTTCTTCCTTAGAGTCTAAGTAGGAATCTTCTTCATTTGCACTTATATGTATAAAATTATTTGGTGAAGGAGATGGGCAAGATTATTATTATTTTTACAGGCAATTCATTAAGTGTTGCATTTATTCTTTAAGTTATTTCATTTTATTATTATTTTATTCAAAGGATTTTTTTGGTTGTTATATCATTATTATGGATCCTAAGATTTAAGGTATCTATTAGTCTACTCAAGTTTCAAGCTTTATTTTAAAAAATTGATTTGGGTGCCATGACGTAAATTTAAAAAATGTATGAAGAGTGATTATAGAATAAAGATATAAATGTGCGTGTGTGTGTGTGTGTGTGTGTGTGTGTGTGTGTGTGTGAGAGAGAGAGAGAGAGAGAGAGAGAGAGAGAGAGAGAGAGAGAGAGAGAGAGAAATTTTTATGTATAAATAAAGAGAAATTCAAGCTAAAAAAACTTCGAGGTGAGGAGGCTTAAAACATTATACATTCCAAGCTCTACTTAGATAGTTTAGTTTTTTCCGATAAAGTTTTTTAAGCTTAAATATACCAAGCTTAATATACCTATATTTTTGTTCATGTAAATGTGGCTTTAAAAAAATTTTCTTTTAACTACTAAGCCTCAAGTTCTTTAGAAAGAAAATTGTAATAAATTACTAAGATAAACCACTAATGTTAACCATAAGTAGTTAAAAAAGAAAATAAAGCAA
This sequence comes from Dendrobium chrysotoxum, assembly GCA_019925795.1. Lineage (NCBI taxonomy): Eukaryota > Viridiplantae > Streptophyta > Magnoliopsida > Asparagales > Orchidaceae > Dendrobium > Dendrobium chrysotoxum. The sequence goes on along the minus strand of CM034313.1, from coordinate 38,516,046 downwards.
GTGGTTATAGTTTTCTTTTTGCAGCAGGGTATGATTTTTTTTTAATAATAGAGCACTCTCTTACCAAGGTGTACACCCAAGAAAACATTTTGAAATATGTTCACTCAAGGGAGAAAGGCTAGGCTTTATAATGGAGCTAATTAGTTGGAGTTCTATATGATTGTCATAAGCTTGCAAGCATTATGCTATATATCTAATGTATTGATATGAATTTAAAATATCATAGAAAAGAATTTAGTAACTTTTATTGTTTGAATTACTCACACGTTTGATAACAAGTCTACTATGAGAAAAAAACATTACCCTAATAACAAAAATTCTAATCATATTTATTGGAATGATGTAGAATAAAAGCATGAAATTTTGTATGAAAGGATTTAGAATTATTTTGAGAGCTTGGAAAATTAACAAATTATTGTGAGAGCTTGTTGTTGTTATCATTATGTAAGCTCTAATGGAATCATTAATTATCATGAGATATTTATGATGGCATCATAATTAAAATTCTACAACATGAGCCTAATTGCAATGTCAACTTGCTAATTATAAGTCGTAAAGAAGTATTCGATGAGTAGATAATAAATTTCATATTTGTGATATCTAACATATAACCTAATCCAACATAAACATTTGACTACAATCTTATGCTACTATAAAAAGTGTTCTCAAGAATAGTTTGCAAAAATATTTGCTACTACGTGAAAATTAAGTGAGAATTATAATGTATATTGAATGAATTTATTAAAAAACATACTCATAGAAATATTGCACTTTTCTACAGTCCATGATGACATAATATTGCATCATCTGCCTCTTATCACTAAAATATCTTAAAATATATTTATAAATACTCTATTGGCACTTGAAAATAAATTATGTCTTAAATATATCACCTTCATTAGCATTATCTTTGAAACTAACTCTTATTCAATTAAATTGTATTTGTTGCTCAAAATAGTCTAAAAAAGAATGGAGTTTCATATGCTAAGCATGCCACATAAATAAGATCTTTTTTGTGAGATTTATTTTTTATTTTTTTTATTTTGATCTTATTTATACATCTACAATAGTATTTAAACATATTAAATGAAATACATATCATACTTTCTTGATAAATAAATTAGATACTATATGTGTTGGGTACCTTTCAAATAGATACATCCATTAATATTAAACTTGTACATCAGGTAATAACTCATATGATATATATACTAATGAGTATTCAATTGAGTCAAAATAATTAGTGGAACTAGTGATTTCTTCTGAAAGTTTTAGCTTAAGATAATACAATATGTAACCACTTGATATTCCAATAGAACTTTTAATTCATATAGCAACGATAATAGACACACATCTATTTTTCATAAATATTATGTAAATCAATAATAATTAGCATGGAAAACATGTTTGGAGTTATCAACACATCTTAGGTGGGAGATTGTATTATTTAATTATTAATAATTAGCTTGAGTTTGATGAAGAAACTTTTAGCATATAAGGAAAATCTAATATTCTTACTCTCAAGCAAATTTTGAATATATTTGATCAAGCTGCTTCCATATTTTAACATCTCATGGATAGAAATGAACCTAGTTTTCATCTTCTCTTGTGATACAATCTCATAGGATAAATAGAGCTAATAAAAAAATAATATTTATAATAATGAATTAAAATATACAACCTTACATGTGATATGATAAGACATTCCTTCGAACATAATGTGTTCGAGCCTTGGCTGAGCTGTTCACACCAAATTTTCAACCATGAGGTCAAGGGTTCAATCCCTACTCCTCACACTTCTACTCAATTATTTAGGGGCATGCATTTCTTTGCTCTCTTGTATCATGTTTTTGTCACATATGTGACTCTTCCTAATTAAATTATGTAATTAGCTTTTTACCATATATATATATGTGTCTCTAGATTTTTCATGTGTGACCAATATAGTACTAGAATATCATGTTGTCCAATTTTAGTTATTCTATTATACAAAATTGTTCCCCCACCCCCTCGACACTCCCCTCCCCAAAGTAATAAATGTGGCAAAATTGATTCAAATTTAGTCCCTCAAACATACAAAACCCTAAGGGACCATTGAGTTATGATTATGGGCAAACCCAAAATTCTTTTGGATGTTTTTTGGTAATATCCAGTTCAATAAGCATGCTAGCAATAGAAAGATGAGAACAAGAGGCAGTGGCTTGGTCAATTTTAATAGGGCGGCCAAAAATATAGCCAAGGGCATGTAAGACTTGGGGGTTGAATAAATGTAATATTAGATTAAGGAATGAGATCCAAACATGAATAATAGGGACTCCTTAATATCAATCAAGGGTGTCCACTTCAACACAAGCATTTTATAATTATTAATATATTATGCAATTCGTGTAAACACCCTACTATAATCCAAGTCATTATCAAGTTGAATAACAAAATATTTGGCATCCAGAAGGATAATAGAGGACATACAAGATAATTTAAGGTTCACAAAAAACTCATGAATAGCATCAAGATTTGGCTGACATATAGCAAATTTCTCAACCAAAGTAAATTCAAATGGAGCGGCTAGCTTTTCCAAATCATCCTCAAGAAAAATAACAATAGGGACTCCCTTAAAGAAAGTATGCATAAAGGAAAAATATGGAGATGAGGAAGTTATCATACCAGCCACCACATCTTTGAAAGAATGCGAATTAGAAGAAATATTATTACTAGAAACACCAAATAGGCCTTGATTCTAAATTGTTGAGGAAATTACTTTTGATAAACCCCATGGATTGGAAGGAGATGCCGCCATCTGTACGATAAGAACCCTGAACACAGCACCGGAACATCCTCAAATAGAGAAGATGACTAGTAGAAATGAAACCAAGGGTCGAGGACGGCCCCAGGCCACAAAAAATGACTTTCGGTCTGCCAAAATTTTAAGAAGATCCAGAGATGGAACAAAGAATCACCAGAGTTGGGGGGAGGCAGCAAGAGCATTATGATATAAAAAGTTTTGTGGTCGATATTCAATAAATGTGGAGAAAATGCAATAAATTCAATTTAAAAGAAATGAGACTATTCAAATCATTTGAATATAGAAGTAGGTAACAAGTCACCCATCTTGAGCTGAGCAATTTTCATAAACGCGACAAAGAAAATTAGTGATCTAAATGCAACTTTTTCTTTTGTCTCTCCTCTTTCCTCCCGCTTCTTTTCTTCCTTTCATGGTAAAAATGGCGGTGAGGGGTGATGGAGCGACGGTGAGTGGAGAACAAATATATATAAATAGTTTTTTAGTGTGTTGCACTGCATTACCACCACAAAGCACCGCAACACTGCATGTCAAATTCAGAATTACTGTAGAATAGAGGCTTCAATGCTGCGGCGACGATTTCTAGTGCCACTGCGTCCAAAGGCCCAATGCCGCAACATCAAAATCTTAGCGCCGCAGCACTCTAGTTCAAACAAAAATTCATATTTATATTAGAAATCATTTTCAAAAATTCTGGGTTGTTACATGATGAGAAATAGTGTTTTAGCGTCATTTGCTATTAGTTTAATGTCATTATTATGATAATGGAATTAGCATAGAAGGGAGACTTGCATTTCGTAAACTTTAAGTTTAATGGGGACATTATTGTGATCATCATGCATGGCCCATCTAATGCTTATTATTATAATGATAAGGTAGTCATTAATAATTGATTAAGATCATCTTGACAGATAGTCTTGAGGAAGTGGCGAGTGACAACCAATATCATCATCTACGTTGCTCTACAATCATAGGAAGTGGGCTAGGCATAAATGATAGACGAGCATTATCCAATATTTAAGTTTCAAGGAGAAATGAGATTTAGGCCGCTTTAATTTGAGGTTTCTACATTGTTAATGCAATGGGCAATATGGCTGTCACGATCATATTTTTTGGATGAGGAATTTTTTAGGGATATTAAATTGTAAAGAAAAACCTATATAATGCGCTGAAAACGAACCTTATTTTCGGATTTTATGGAGATTTATTTCAGTCCTTGTTAGGGATTTTTTTTGTGGTTTTCATCTACAATGATGAAGATTATGCCTTTGCATGATCGCAATATTTTCAGATGTGCCTCAACTTTAAAATGGCGGGTAGCCATTAACAGCTCAATAGTGTTGGCGTGGTGGCGAACATTGTAGATGAAAGCTCTGATCGATGATTTCAATATATGGAATTGCAGGCATC